>CM076569.1:602751893-602968802 GCA_034641835.2 Pinus albicaulis
GCTTGGAGGAAGAAAAAGGGCTAAAAGAGCGGATTGAGAGCTTAGCGCATGAAACAGGGTTGAGAAATGGAAAGTGGGGGTTAAACCCTTAGAAAAATTGATTATAATGTGAGAAATGACTTTGGAGCGGAAAGAATTGAAAAAGACTTAGAGGAGAGGGGGTTTAAAACCTTATAAAACCTTATTATAGTGCAAAAAATGGCTTTCGAGCAGAAAGAATCGAAAAATGCGATGGCGGAGACGCGATAGAGTTAAAAGTTGCGATGTGCGATGTTGCAATCGCAAATTCACAAGTTTAAATGGATAGTGGTAAGGATTTAACAGGAATAAACCAAAATGTGTGAAGTGTGATGTGCGCTGCGGTAAAGGTTGCGGGAGGCGATGTGCGATGGGGATGACTTGGCGGTGAAAGGAAAAATGGAAAAGTTTCGGGCTGTGATGTGCGATATGGTAAGTTCCATGGGATGCGATTTGCGATGGGGATGACGTGGCGGTGAAAGGAAAAAGGAAAAGTTGTGGGCTGCGATGGGGATGATGTGGTGGTGAAAGGAAAAAGGAAAAGTGGCAGGCTGCGATGTGCGATATGGTAAGTTCCGCGGGATGCAATTTCGAAATATCGGAATCGGGTAGAACATCGGTAAGTGTTGAAGGTAAAATATAAATGTTGCGATTTGTGAAGTGTGATGTACGGTGGCGGGAAACTTGAGGAGCAAAGGCGGAGGTCAGTTTTTCATGGTTTTCAAGCATTGCTGCGTTAAAATGAGTTCGACGACGGTGACCGATAGATTCAAGGAAATCACCGAAGGAGAGCAATAGGTCTTCTAGGTAAAAGGTAAGAGATGCGCAGTGCGATTGCGAGGTACGGTGGCAGGAGAATCGAGGAGCAAAGCCAAAGGTTGGGTTTTTTTCGTTGGTTTTGAATGGTGTTTTCATGTGTTTTTGCATAGAAAGGGTAAGGCGGCCGTGAACGAAGAAAACATACAAATAAGGCTGGAGGGTTTGAGGGCGTTCGAGAAAAAAGGTAAATGCAGCGTTAAGGTGAGAAGTAAAGGAGGGAAATGGAAGTGTAAGAGTAGTGCTCAGAAGTTAAGCACACTTGCAGATTCATGTATGGTAAAGACGCATAAATGCAGGATGAAAAAATGAAGGAAAGGTAGTGGACTTGGTAATATAAATTCTTCCCCAAACTCGAATAGAAAACAATTTTGGCCTATGGGAAGGTATGACACAGATGAGAAGGGGGAGACTTGACCACAATTTTGGAGTTTTTCCTCTATTTTACTATGCATAAGAAATTAAAACTACAACAACACGGAAACTAAATAGCAATGAAACTTATGAGAAGAAGATCTAACTTAAATGGAGAAAGAAAAACTAGCTTAATGACAGAAAGGAAAAGATAATAACAGTAGAGAAGCTAAGGCACATGGACTGGGCCCTAACCCACGAGCCTAGCCCTCTGAACTTAAATCAATCAAATGGAATCAGTCTGCTCATTTCATAAAATAATAACTGCATACATCTCTGAAAGTTTTGATCCTTGAATAAAACAAAAAGCTTCAATAGTTCACAACAATAATTATGAATGGAATCGAGACTAGGGTAGAATAACTCTTCCTAGCTCTAGCTTTGCTCTATTTATTCTACAGGGAAGCTACCGACAACTCCCTAGAAAAATGGTGAATGAGTCCACTCGACTCCAAGTAAACCAAGACTGAGTGCTCTCCTCTTTGAGTTGCTCGGCTGCCTCTAGAATTCGAATTGCTGTAGAGAATCCTTGGGAATCCTTTGGCTGCTTGTGGAATTCGAACTGTTGGAGAGAATTTTTGGGATCCTTCGGCTACCTTTGAGGGTGGATAATGCTCCTATATTTTCTCCTTGATGTCTCCTCCAAGTCTTTGTGATAAAATATTTATAAAAGTGCTTAATAAATCATGATTTTCTGCACTCAACCTTATATTAGGCACTTAGAGTATGTTAGCCTTAATCACCACCTATACTAGCATCATAAACCCAAATAATAATAAAAATTCAAGAAAAAGAGATCTAAGAAGGCAAAAAGATGACTATTAACCCCTCCAAATATGTTTAATGATAGAGCTCATCACCATGCTCTAAGTGCTTGCTTCAAGCCATATAGAGCCTTCTTTAGTATGCAGACATGAGTCTCCCTTTGATTTATTTCAAATCCCTTAGGCTACTCAATATATACTTCCTCATCAATGGTCCCATTCAAGAAAGTTGTCTTGACATCCATTTGATGGATGTTCCATCCCATAAAAGCAATCAACGAGACAAGTGATCTTATTGTTGTATACCTAGTTGTGGGAGCAAAGGTTTCCTCATGATCAATCCCTTCTTTTTGTGAGAATCCCCTTGCTAAAAACCTTGCTTTATATTTATTGATGCTCCCATATGTAGCGTGATTTATCTTATAAATCCATTTTTAAGTGACTATGAATTTGCCACTTGGCCTAGGGACAATATCCCATACATTGTTCTTCATTATGGACAGGTATTCTTCCTGCATTTCATTCTTGATGCTTAGCTATATCCTCATAGGAGGAAGGTTATACCTTAATAATATTTGTCGTGTACAAAACATATCTAGAATTCCTTTTTGGTCTCTTACTTTCCCTGGATTTCCCTGATGTTATATGTCCTTATGCCTCTTCAAGAGTAGTTTTCAACCAAACATGCCTCTTCCAAATTTTTGGAACAAATACTTGTTGTATAGGTTCACAAGGACCCTCAACATCTTCTTGAGATGGTCTTTATTCTTGACCATCATTGTCTCTAGAGATATCCTCAAAGATAGGAATTTCCTCTTCATCAGAGTCAACTAGAAAATCCTTCGATTTATTGTAAGCTATGCTTTCATAAAAAATGACATATTTGTTTACCTCAATTCGACGATCCTCCTTGATATAGATTATGTATGTTTTAGATGAAGCATTGTATCCAACAAAGATGCCCCCTAGACTGGTAGGATCTAACTTCTTCCTTTTATCCTTGGGTACATGAATATATACAAGACACCCAAATATATGAAGATGATCCAAACTTGGCTTCTTTCCTATGAATTTTGTTGATTTTTGTAGCATCATAATTTTCTCTAAGCCCCAAAATTTGTGGAGAGGCTTAGACACAGGTATTCCAAAAAACCCAGAAACCGTTTGTGAAAATTCCACTCGGTTAATTTTTTATTAAAATAATTAATTATTTTAATGGAGATCCTAAGTTTAAACTCATGGAATTTAAATAATTAAAGGATCTTAATAAAAAAGAGTGAGAATAATCTAGAAAAGGTGGAGATCAAGTTATTTTATAATCTTAGCCATTGGTTAGAGATCTAATATCGACCGTTTATTTCTCAACGAGAAGGCTATAAAGGAAGGCTTGAGGGTCATCTGGAAAGAGACACACAGAGTGAATCTTGGATCAAATTATTCTGACGGAGTAGTGCTCAGACGAAGACCAGATCTAAGTGATTCAGTGCAGTGAGGGGTAGAGTAGCATCCAGAGAGAAAGATCTTCTCAGCCAAAGAATCATCAACATAGAGAGGTAGGAAGATGTCCAACGAAGCTAGTGCAGAGCTAGTTAGGGTGACGCAAAGGCTATGCAGATCCAGTCAGAGCTACATAGAGGTTGTGCGAAGGTTCAAAGGAAGTTCAAGATTTAACTGCTATATCAAATCTAGAAGCCGGAAGCCGGGTTGTGAGCCTAGGAGGCCCAGATTTGTGATTCCGAGAGTCAGATCGATCTATTTTTGGGGTGATGCAGTGCCTAGAGGAGGTGGCAAAGGGCCTACGCAATCACTGCATATAGTTTTCATAGAGACCTTCAGAGGCAGCTTTTCTAGTGACCGGATTAGCCGGATTTTCCAGTTATTGTGTGAGGTAAAACTCACAATTTGTTTCTGTAAATATTTATCTCTGTAACTGAATAACCCTTGAGGTATTCATAGATGTATTCAATATTTTCTACTACTTAATAATACAAAACCTCATATTTGCTGCACCGGTTTTCTCGCATTGGGTTTTTCTAGGGACTTGTGTCTAAAAATAATTGTGTCCTATGTTTGATTAATTTCTTGCTCAGTTTCATTGTTTCAGAATCATATTTTATTCAGTGTAAGCTACTTCAATAGTTACTTCAATAATTCAGATCTGAATAAATTATGTAAATTTAATTTACTTAATAGGAGAGTTACACACAGTTGATGCAGTAGGACTCCTTAATTTGTCAGATCTAGGAATTTTCACATGGTATCAAAGAATTTGATGTGAAATTGGGAGAGTAGATCTGAATCTGAAGTGAAGGTTGAATTACTGCAACAATAATAGATCAAATCCCCAGAGGGATTGTGCAGGTCTAGCCAGGAGGGCTGAAGTCTTGAGGTTGTCTCTCTCTGAGTGAGTCGACAGAGAGGTAGGACTTTCGGTTTGAGATTTTTTCCGAGGCAGAGGGAGCTGCGCAGAGCTAGAGGGATGCAGTTTTTCTGCAGGCGGTTGCGGGACAGAGAAGTGTTAGAAGAAATAAAAAGCACATAGCGAGGAATTCTTCCTCAGTGAGTTCCTAGCCAAGGAATTCAACATTTTTCCAGGATCTAAGCAGCAGATCAATGCAATAGATCTACAAGCTCTTGAAGGAGTGCATAAGCCTGCCTAGGCTGCGTAAAGGAGTAGAAAGAGGAAGAAGTTCGACAGTGTTTAGCTGAGATGGCAGCTCATGGTCTTCGAGATCAGGACCGGTTGGAGGGTTCCTCCAATTATGTAATCTGGAAGGAAAGGATTCAGTTCCTTCTAGATGAATTTGATCTCAAGACGTTCATGGCGAATTTGGTTGATGTAGCTATAGATCTAGATCATCTTAAGAAGTACAAGACCAATATGGAAAAATGCAAGAGGCTAATCCTTGATGGTGTCAAGGATCACATAGTCTCACATTTATCAGGCAAGAACACCGCCTAAGAGATGTGGGTAGATTTGTCTTTGTTGTACGAAGGATCTACCGAGCAGTGGAAGATGTACTTGGAGTAGAAGCTCTACATGATCCAAATGCAGAAGAGGGAGATCATTTCTTTGTTCCTTACGAAGCTTCAGGAAATTCGAGACCATTTGGCAGTCGTGGGATCCACCCGAACTGTAATAACTATGGCGAGGTTGGCCGTTAATGCAGTCATGAAGGAGTGACAAGTTTTGTCCAAAGTATTTTGGGCAGGGCTATGCTTTCTAGTTGGGAGCAGATGTGGGCAACACTTTAGGAGGAAGAGCTGAGGAGAGATCTAGTTAAGTGCAATCTTGACGACATCAGCGGTAGCAGATTAAAGACTTTGGAGGAGGGGGAGAATGCAGGCCACGCATTGAAAGGGCATAGACAAAAGAGAGATGTCTCAAAGGTGAAATGATTCAGATGTCGTGAGATGGGCCACTTTGCATCACAGTGTCCTTTGAAGAAAAAGGACAAGGATGAGAAGCATGATCCTTCAGTTGCAGTCGCAAAGATCGAGCAGGATGAGTTTGCTATGAGTGCTTCTCCTGGTAAGAATTGGGGTGACATAGAGCTATAGTTCACCTTGAACTTAAGTTGGGAAGGATCCTTGAGGAGCCCAACTCATGGATATTTACCTTGCTACGGGAGCCCATAATTAGTAGTAGCGGGATGGAGGAGTTTCATTGAGAGCGGAGGAGTGATGGAGATGATAGTGCAGTGGGTAGCAATGCCTATTACTGGAGCAAAACAGAGCAGATCCGCAATAGTAGCAACACAATGCACAAGAGTGCACCGTAGTGCAGATTAGTGATGTGTAGTGTAGAGCAGTAATAGCGCAATGCATCGGAGGGACAATGCAATAGTTACCAATAGTCAAATTCTTCAACTTCGAGGTGCATCCACTGAACACTTGTTCAGTTCTGGGCGAGTTCAGATGTTTCTGTCAGTAACTAAGTTGCAATGCAGATGTAGTGTTAACAGTGGCAATACTAGCAGCATAGCAGATGCATCACTTGACAAGGAGTAGTAGTACGGATGCAATAGTGGAAGTGGCAGTGTCATGGGCAGTAGTACAGTGGCAGAAGAAATGCAGTGGTTCATGGACTTCAGCAGTGCGGAGGATGCTTGAGAGACAGAGCTGTATGCATTAGGTGTATTGTTAGAGGACCTTCCTCACTAAGAGGGAGTGTTGATTTCTGTAGCATCAGAAAGTGATCTAATCCCAAAATTTTGTGGAGAGGCTTAGAAATCGATATTCCAAAGAACCCAGAAACCGTTTGTGAAAATTCCACTCGGTTAATGTTTTATTAAAATAATTAATTATTTTAATGGAGACCCTAAGTTTAAACTTAGGGAAATTAAATAATTAAAGGACATTAATAAAACATAGTGAGAATAATCTAGAAAAGGTGGAGATCAAGTCATGTTATAATCTTAGCCATTGATTAGAGATCTAATCTCAGCCATTGGTTTGTCAACGAGAAGACTATGAAGGAAGGATTGAGGGTCATCTGGAAAGAGACACATATAGTGAATCTTGAGATAATATTCTTCTGACAGAGCCGTGCTCGGACGAAGATCATATCTAAGTGATTCAGTGCAGTGAGGTGTAGAGTAGCATCCAGAGAGATATTTTCTCAGCCGGAAAGTCATCAGCAGAGAGAGGCAGGAAGATGTCCTATAGAGCCAGTCACGGTGATGAAAAGGTTGCGCAGAGCTAGTAATAGCTACATAGAGGCTATGCATAGGTTCAGAGGGAGTTTGAGATTTAGTTGTTAGATTAGATCCAGAAGCCGGAAGCCGGAAGCCGAGGTGTGAGACTGGAGGCCCAAATCTGCGATTCTGGTAGTCAGATCGATCTGTTGCCGGGGTGATGAAATTCCTAGAGGAGGTGATGCAGGGCCTATGTAGAGACTTCCAGAGGCAACTTTTCCAGTGACCGGATCAACCATATTTTCCAGTGACTGTGTGAGGTAAAACTCACAGTTTGTTTCTGCCAATATTTCTCTTTGTAACTGGATAACCCTTGAGGTATTCAGAGATGTATTCAGGATTTGCTACTGCTTAATAATACAAACCCTCAGATCTGCTGCACTGATTTTCCCGCATTGGGTTTTTCCGTGGATTTTTGTCCAAAAATAATTGTGTCCTATGTGTGATTGATTTCTTGCTCAATTTCCTTGTTTCAGAATCATATTTTGTTCAGTGTAGGCTGCTTCAGTAGTTACTTCAATAATTCATATCTGAATTAATTATGTAAATGTAATTTACTTAATAGGGGAAGTACACTTAGTTGATGCAGTAGGATTCCTTAGATTTTCAGATCTAGGAATTTTCACAAATGCTTCCTCCAAAGTCATGTTGTTCAGGATCTTGTGAGGACTTCAGTTTTGCAAGGAAACAATTGTCATACATGCTTCTGCCTATATGTATTGAGGAATATCTTGATCATGAAGCATAGCCCTAACACATTCTTCAATAGTACAATTCTTCCTTTCTGCTACACCCAGGGTTGCGAGGGAGCGCGCCCCCCTGACCCCACTCCCAAAACACGCTCCAAGCGAGATTAATTTGGGAGCGCCTTGGGAGTGTGCTCCCCGCTCCCTAAAAAAAAAAAAATTCTCCCTAGTTTTTAGGGAGCGTTTAGGGAGCGCTTTAGTGAGCTTTTTAGGGAGCACTTTTTTAGGGAGGGAACGTTTTAGGGAGTGTTTTTTTTTTAGGGAGGGAGCGTTTTTTTTAGGGAGGGAGTATATTTGGGAGCGTTTTTTTTGCTTAAAGACTTAGTACTAAATGTAATTACTTGCTCTCCATTTTCCAACCTAACTATAGTGTCAATATAATCTGTGTATCAACTATTTTTTAACATATTATGATGCAATTCCATTTGGTAATGGCCATTATTTTATTGTAAACCCAGGAAAGGTATATCCTTTAACAATCTTGAGACAAATTTTCCTACCATAAAGTGGAATGGATTTTGTTCAAACTAGTTGAAAAGCATACATCATATTCATTTTATGCAAGGATCAACTTTCAAGATATGAGTAAAGACTAATTTTTATAAAGGAATAAAAACAAAATCTTAGCATTAAGACTCATTGTGTTGTAGTTATTATAAGCAGAATATATGACCCTTTGAAACTCAATATTTAATTCAACAACAATTTCTCTCCACTATAAAAAGGGCCTAAATATTATGAAATCATTATTTGTACTATTGTTAATGCGTTACAACTACTCCTTTCTCACATTGAAACCAAGTTGACAGTCCTTTGCAATCAAGATATGCCATCTTATTGGAGACAATGATGGATGACCAAAATATTTGTTGATGTTTCATCAATGCCTCTACCCTTTTAGGTCATGGCCATATTGCTTGCATGAGATGGGGGCTTGTGTATTTTACCATCTTTTGTTTCTTAGATATTTTACAACCTTAATGGCAAAGTGATGCAGGAGCATCATGGTTCCAAAAAATTTGTACATTTAGTAGAATCTAGGGGGTCTTATGTTTTTCAAAAGAGTTGATTTCCTAAGTATTTAATTAATGTAATTTTCAATGTTTTGAGTAATTTTATGCAAGACATTTATAATAGGATTTAATTAAATATTGAGAAGCATATTTGTAAATGTTCTCGAATGTACTATAACATGAGTGATTGATGAGTGATTAGCGTGGATTGAGATATTCTGAAATATTGTCAATCTTAGATTAGAAAGTAGTTCATGATTTTATGGAGGATCCTTAGGATTTAGTTGAATGTTGAGATCCTTAAAAGATAAAGAAGAGATTTTAGGGATTAATTGAGGACTTAGAGGATTCTTAGAAAGATTGAGGATCTGAACCAGAATTGGTTACATAACCTTTTGTATATATTTGTAAAGCCTCAAAGGCACAAACAAGGAAAAAATATAGATATATTCTTAGAGAGAAAAAATTAATTGTAAGCCTATAGGCAGAGAGAGAGAAGAAGATAAAAAGGGCCATGTAAAGGCACATCAGTCCAAAGCTATATTGTAAACAAGTTTTTTATTTGTATCTGTACATTTATTTAATTAATGAGGAAATCGAATTCATTGTGATTGAGTGTTATTCCTTTTATGTGTTGAGTGATTCGTAACTGATAAATTATGGTTTGTATGTGATAAACCACGGTGAATGAATTCAAATTGAATGTA
Source organism: Pinus albicaulis (assembly GCA_034641835.2). Taxonomy (NCBI): domain Eukaryota; kingdom Viridiplantae; phylum Streptophyta; class Pinopsida; order Pinales; family Pinaceae; genus Pinus; species Pinus albicaulis. The sequence continues at coordinate 602,761,069 of CM076569.1, forward strand.
TAAATCTTTCTAAGTGATAAAGGACTTAATGGCTGGGTATAATTTGTGTTATTCTAGTCTGGAGCTAGTGGATGTGTGTACAAGTCGAGTAAGAAACAAATCACAAATTCTGGATTCAGAGAAGTAATACAGAATGGTGGTCTGTATTCTGGAATGAAATAGTGAGTAAAGCGTGCGACAAGCGTGATAATCCCAAGTCGGAGTGAATAACAAACATGAGAAAGCTCAGTAGGATTAGCGTGGAGGAAACAAAGTTGTAGAGCGGAAACAATAGAAAGAAGAGAAATCGGCTAAGGCAAAAAACACTTAGAATATTTACAAAGAAGGTGATCGAACGACGAGGTTCGAATCGAAGAATTGAAATAATAATATTTAACGACAGAGATCACATTGCAAGGTAAACAATTTAAGTTGCGATGCGATAAGTGGAGAAAGTTGCGAAGTGGAAGCGTGTCGGGCGGAGAATGAAAGCACACATCGTAAACTGGCGATTATAGTATTTATGTGTTAAGGACTTCACAAGTTAAACAAAATAACTTGCGATGCGGTAAGGATTGAAAGTTGCGATGCAATAAAGGGAAGAGCCACGTGTCGGACCAACGCTCTAGCGCATATCACACATCGGTGGGTTTAGAGTTTAACATTAAGACATCGCAAGGTAAAGCATTTTGGTTGCGATGCGATGAGGACATGAGATGGTAATGTGAGACAGTACAACGAGACCGTTAGATCTGGCATAGATCTACAGTGGAGATTACATCGAAACTTTGCATCGACATCTTTATTGTTTATTTTTGAAAGGTATTTGTTATAAATTGCGAACTGCGAAGTGAAGAAACCTACGAAGTGCGATGAAGCTTAAAGTTAAATAATGTGATCTGCTTATGCACTAAGGAATAGTTATGTGGGCCATAAACCACAAGTCCGTGGGTTTGTGTAAAGAATCCAACCACGATATAAAGGTAAAGTTTATGTATGAGCTTTAGAACCAAAGAACCACTTTTAAATAAGCTTCCGGATGTGTATAAAATTTTAATTTTTATAAAGTGGGTTCCGTTGGTGAATTAAGCGTCCGAAAAAAGAAGGAGATATTTGAGATAACCCATATGGATGGGTGATTTAAGGAGTAGCATTGAATCCATAATGAAAATATGGGTAATTGTGGGGTTAATTCTACTAACCCTGCATTGATGGATATTTGCGTCCTTATGGTTGCATCATTTGGTATCAGAGCACAGAGTAAATGAAAATGGTTATAAATGAAGATGGTAGAGTTAAAATATGCAGAAGACATTTGGTAGTAGAACATAATAAGATTTAACGTGATTGCGGATCAGAGGAGAAGAAGTCAGATTATAAATCTGAAAAGGTGGAGACAAGTGCAGAAAGAAAAGCCAGACAGTAAAATCTGACAAAGTGATGGTTGTTTTCTTGAGGAGAATGAAGATTCACTCGAATATGAAGAGTGGATGGAGACTACTTGTGAAATCATGCAGGTATTGTTTTATTTAACTTTGATTTGAGTTTTGCAGGATAAAATACATATTGAAGATTGATAATTGCAGCTAATGAAGTATCTCAGCAAAGTAAGATCACAACCTTAAGAAGTAGTGATGAAAGAAGTTGGTAAGGATTTCTGTGTGAAAGAAGAGTGTGGCCATAACCTAGTATTTAATTTTTCATTGAAATAATAGAGGACAATTGTGTTCTCAAAAGTGAAGATGAGTTGAAGCCTAGAAGGAGTAGAGTAATGCTCAAGGAAAGTTCGAGAGAGGGGACAAGTGACCAAGTATAGAGGAAAGATTGGTGAGGTAAATATAGAAGGGAAGACTTGCTATGGCAGAGGCTTAAGTAAAACTCATAGTGAGCGAGGAGCTCATGAAGGTAAAGAATAATATGACTACTGATAGTCATAGCAGAGGTTTGAGAAGCAACCACAAAGTGAAGAAAGAATATGCCAAAGCAAATGGCATATGGAGACATATAAGTGATGAAGAATATGAGAGAGAGAAAGATGAGATAAATTTCCAACTTGCATTATTGATGGATATGTTGCAAAGAAATAAGGTAGACTAGAGGTAGGGTTGGACTATGAGAAGGAAAGTGAAATGACATAGGCTACAAGAGAAGAAAACGCAGCAGGTGAATATGCAACTAATAAAATATCCGAGGAATATTGAGTAGATTAGAGATGTTCAATTGAGGATAGAGAATCTCGAAGGAGTTGAGCTACAACAAGAAAAAGTTGCTGGAGATGAACAAGTTCCTTTTAAACTTGACGATGGAGCAGTGATGTCTGAAACATCAGTTGAGGCAATTGAGTCTAATGATTTTGAAATTAATAATTTGTGGATGTTTGCAGGTGATGTCAAAGATGATGAAGAAGAGAAAAAACATTTGACTTTTCAGACAGTTAGATCTCGTATGGAAGATCATACACAGTTGGGAGGAGGTATTGTTTTTCAACATGATGTTAAAGTTGAAAACATAGGAAGTTTGGCTCACAATGATGACCAAAACAAATAAGAAGTGGAGAAGGATATCAAGCAATCAAGTGAAGTACTTGAGGAAGTTGAGATGAAGACCATTGAATATTTTCTGAGTCATGTAGAAGACTTGGCACAGAAAAAGGATTTTATGATAGAATCATCAAAAAATAATATTGAGTCTTGTGGTTTTAAAACTAAAAATTTGTGTGTGATTTCAGGTTTTTCAAGTGATAGACAATCAGTGGAAGCTGTCATAAAGATGAAGGAAGAAAAAGAAATGTACAAAGACATTTCAAAGAGGCAAGATCATAATTGTATTCTGATGGAGGATAAGGCTATGTTATCTTATGAAGATAGCCCAAGAAAATCACATGTACAATTGGTTAGTAAATGGGAGAAAGAACTTGAGTTATTGGAGAATTGGTTGAAAGCACCTGTAGAGGAGAAAGAACCTAATGAAGACTGCAAAGGATCTGCAGCAGAGGAAAAAAATGTACTTTTTGAAAGTAAATTTGCAGGTAGTGAACAGAAGAGGGATGTTGCAGAGGGAGATAGCTTAAAAGATATTCAGGAAGTTTGTGAGGTAGCAATGTCCGAAGAAATATTTGCAGCAATGTCCAGAGAAAAATCTACAATAGTAATTGAGATCAAGAATCCTGAATATGTGCAACATATTGATGATGTTTTTATCAAAGATATTGAGCAGAGGTTGTTTGGAGACGAGAAAAAAGTTTAGAAGCAACAAGAGGGTAAGGATGTAAGGGCGGTAGTAATAATCGAACAACTTCAAAGAGAAGCTAACAAACTAAAGTTTGAAGATTAATGGAAAGAGTGCAGCAATAATTGGCAGAGTGAGTACCAGTGAGAAGATAAACTGGACATGGAGTTTGAAAGAATAAGAAAATTGATGATGAAGGTGTATCAGAAGAATACAACAACTAAGAAGAAAAGCAACAACAACAAGAGAAAGATAATAGCAGACTGTTAGAGTATAGTCAGTGGGGAAATGCAACATAAAGTATGGATTCTTGGAGAACAAAAAAAAAAAAACAACAACAACAACCAAAAACATATTAGAGAACAAAGTCTGGGATCCAGGAGGACAACTATAAAAGACACATGATCTGGAGATCATGATTATTTTCTACCTTGGGAGTCTGTTGCAGGAGCAACATGGGTCCGAAAAAATTACACATTTAGTAGAATCTAGGAGGTCTTATGTTTTTCAAAAGAGTTGATTTCCTAAGTATTTAATTAATGCAATTTTCAATGTTTTGAGTAATTTTATGTGAGACATTTAGAATATTATTTAATTAGATATTGAGAAGAATATTTGTAAATGTTCTCAAATGTAGGAGAACATGAGTGATTGATGAGTGATTAATGTGAATTGAGATATTTTTAAATATTGTAGATCTTAGATTAGAAAATAGTCCATGATTTTTTGGAGGATCCTTAGGATTTAGTTGAATGTTGAGATCCTTAAGAGATAAAGAAGCGATTTTAGGGATTAATTGAGGACTTAGAGGATTCTTAGAAAGGTTGAGGATTTGAACCAGAATTGGTTACATAACCTTTTGTATATATTTGTAAAGCCTCAAAGGCACAAACATGGAAAAAAGAGAGATATATTCTTAGAGATAAAAACTTAATTGTAAGCCTACGGGCATAGAGAGATAGGAAGAGAAAAAGGGCCATGTAAAGGCACATCAGGCCAAAGCTAGATTGTAAACAGGTTTTTTATTTGTATCTATACATTTATTTAATTACTGAGGAAGTCAAATTCATTATGATTGAGTGTCATTCCTTTTACGTGCTGAGATATCCATAAGTGAGAAATTATGGTTTGTATGTGATAAACCATGGTGAATGAATTAAAATTGAATGTATAAGTCTTTCTAAGTGATAAAGGACTTAATGGCTAGGTAGAATCTGTGTGATTCCATTCTGGAGCTAGTGGATGTGTGTATAGGTCGAGTAAGAAACAAATCACGAATTCTGGATTCAGAGAAGTAATACAGAATGGTGGTCTGTATTCTGGATTGAAAGAGTGAGCACGGCATGCAGTAAGTGTGATAATCCCAAGTCAGAGTGAATAACAAACAAGAGAAAGCTCAGTAGGAGTAGTGTGGAGGAAACAAAGTTGTAGAGCAGCAACAATAGAAATAAGAGAGATAAACTAAGGCATAAAACACTTAGATTATTTCCAAATAAGGCAATTAGACAACGAGGATCGAATCGCAGAATTGAAATTTTAGGATTTAACGACAGAGATCACATCACAAGGTAAACGATTTAAGTTGCGATGCGATAAGTGGAGAAAGTTGTGAAGTGGACGCGTGCCAGGTGGAGAATGAAAGTGCACATCGCAAATTGGAGATTATAGTATTTATGTGTTAAGGAATTCACAAGTTAAACAAAATAACTTGCGATGCGATAAGTATTGAAAGTTGCGATGCGATAAAGGGAAGAGCCACATGTCATCCCAACGCTCTAGCGCATATCGCACATTGGTGGGTTTAGAGTTTAGCATTAAGACATCACAAGGTAAATTATTTTGGTTGCGATGCGATGAGGATGGGAGATGGTAATGTGAGATAGTATAGCGGAATCGTTAGATCTGGCATAGATCTACGGTGGAGATTACATCGTAGTTTCACATAAGCATCTTTATTGTTTAGTTTTGAAAGGTATTTGTTATAAATTGTGAACTGCCAAGTGGAGAAACCTGCGAAGTGCGATGAATATTAAATTTAAATAATGTGATCCGCTGTTGCACTAAGGAATAGTTATGTGGGCCATAAACCATAGGTCCACGGGTTTGTGTAAAGAATTCGACCACAATATAAAGGTAAAGTTTATGTATAAGCTTTAGAACCAAAGAACCACTTTTAAAATAAGCTTCCGCATGTGTATACAATTTTAATGTTTATAAAGTGGGTTCTGTTGGTGAATTAAGAGTCCGAAAAAATAATAAGAAGATATTTGGGATAACCCATATGGATGGGTGATTTATGGAGTAGCATTGAATCCATAATGAAAATATGGGTAATTGTGGGGTTAATTCTGCTAACCCTGCATTGATGGATATTTGCGGCCTTATGGTTGCATCATTTGGTATCAGAGCACAGAGTAAATGAAAATGGTTATAAATGAAGATGGTGGAGTTAAAATATGCAGAAGACATTTGGTAGTATAACATAATAAGATTTAGCGTGATTGTGGGTTAGAGGAGAAGAAGTCAGATTATAAATCTGAAAAGGTGGAGACAAGTGCAGAAAGAAAATCCAAACAGTAAAATCTGACAAAGTGATGGTTGTTTTCTTGAGGAGAATAAAGATTCACTCGAATATGAAGAGTGGATGGAGACTACTTGTGAAATCATGCAGGTATTTTTTTATTTAACTCTGATTTGAGTTTTGCAGGAAAAAATACATATTGAAGATTGATAATTGCAGCTAATGAAGTATCTCAGCAAAGTAAGATCACAACCTTAAGAAGCAGTGATGAAAGAAGTTGGTAAGGATTTCTATGTGAAAGAAGAGTGTGGCCATAACCTAGTATTTCATTTCTCATTGAAATAATAGAGGACAATTGTGTTCTCAAAAGTGAAGATGAGTTGAAGCCTAGAAGGAGCAGAGTAATGCTCAAGGAAAGTTCGAGAGAGGGGACAAGTGACCAAGTATAGAGGAAATACTGGTGAGGTAAATATAGCAGGGAAGACTTGCTATGGCAGAGGCTTAAGTACAACTCATAGTGAGCGAGGAGCTCATGAAGGTAAAGAATAATATGATTACTGATAGTCATAGCAGAGGTTTGAGAAGCAACCACAAAGTGAAGAAAGAAGATGCCAAAGAAAATGGCATATGGAGACATATAAGTGATGAAGAATATGAGAGAGAGAAAGATGAGATAAATTTCCAACTTGCATTATTGATGGATATGTTGCAAAGAAATAAGGTAGACTAGAGGTATGGTTGGACTATGAGAAGGAAAGTGAAATGACATAGGCTACAAGAGAAGAGAACGCAACAGGTGAATATGCAACTAATAAAAGAGCCGAGGAATATTGAGTAGATTAGAGATGTTCAATTGAGGATAGAGAATCTCGAAGGAGTTGAGCTACAACAAGAAAAAGTTGCTGGAGATGAAAAAGTTCCTTTTAAACTTGAAGATGGAGCAGTGATGTCTGAAACATCAGTTGAGGCAATTGAGTCTAATGATTTTGAAATTAATAATTTGTGGATGTGTGCAGGTGATGTCAAAGATGATGAAGAAGAGAAACAACATTTGACTTTTCAGACAGTTAGATCTCGTATGGAAGATCATACACAGTTGGGAGGAGGTATTGTTTTTCAACATGATGTTAAAGTTGAAAACAAAGGAAGTTTGGCTCACAATGATGACCAAAAGAAAGAAGAAGTGGAGAAGGATATCAAGCAATCAAGTGAAGTACTTGAGGAAGTTGAGATGAAGACCATTGAATATTTTCTAAGTCATGTAGAAGACTTGGCACAGAAAAAGGATTTTATGATAGAATCATCAAAAAAGAATATTGGGTCTTGTGGTTTTAAAACTAAAAATTTGTGTGTGATTTCAGGTTTTTCAAGTGATAGACAATCAGTGGAAGCTGTCATAAATATGAAGGAAGAAAAAGAAATGTACAAAGACATTTCAAAGAGGCAAGATCATAATTGTATTCTGATGGAGGATAAGGCTATGTTATCTTATGAAGAGAGCCCAAGAAAAGCACATGTACAATTGGTTAGTAAATGGGAGAAAGAACTGGAGTTATTGGAGGATTGGTTGAAAGCACCTGTAGAGGAGAAAGAACCTAATGAAGACTGCAAAGGATCTGCAGCAGAGGAAAAAAATGTACTTTTTGAAAGTAAATTTGCAGGTAGTGAACAGAAGAGGGATGTTGCAGAGGGAGATAGCTTAAAAGATATTCAGGAAGTTTGTGAGGTAGCAATGTCCGAAGAAATATTTGCAGCAATGTCCAGAGAAAAATCTACAATAGTAATTGAGATCAAGGATCCTGAATATGTGCAACATATTGATGATGTTTTTATCAAAGATATTGAGCAGAGGTTGTTTGGAGACGAGAAAAAAGTTTAGAAGCAACAAGAGGGTAAGGATGTAAGGGCGGTAGTAATAATCGAACAACTTCAAAGAGAAGCTAACAAACTAAAGTTTGAAGATTAATGGAAAGAGTGCAGCAATAATTGGCAGAGTGAGTACCAGTGAGAAGATAAACTGGACATGGAGTTTGAAAGAATAAGAAAATTGATGATGAAGGTGTATCAGAAGAATACAACAACTAAGAAGCAAAGCAACAACAACAAGAGAAAGATAATAGCAGACTGTTAGAGTATAGTCAGTGGGGAAATGCAACATAAAGTATGGATTCTTGGAGAACACAAAAAAAAACAACAACAACAACAACCAAAAACATATTAGAGAACAAAGTCTGGGATCCAGGAGGACAACTATAAAAGACACATGATCTGGAGATCATGATTATTTTCTACCCTTGGAGTCTGTTGCAGGAGCAACATGGGTCCGAAAAAATTACACATTTAGTAGAATCTAGGGGGTCTTATGTTTTTCAAAAGAGTTGATTTCCTAAGTATTTAATTAATGCAATTTTCAATGTTTTGAGTAATTTTATGTGAGACATTTAGAATATTATTTAATTAGATATTGAGAAGAATATTTGTAAATGTTCTCAAATGTAGGAGAACATGAGTGATTGATGAGTGATTAATGTGAATTGAGATATTTTTAAATATTGTAGATCTTAGATTAGAAAATAGTCCATGATTTTTTGGAGGATCCTTAGGATTTAGTTGAATGTTGAGATCCTTAAGAGATAAAGAAGCGATTTTAGGGATTAATTGAGGACTTAGAGGATTCTTAGAAAGGTTGAGGATCCTAAACTTAATTGGTTACATACCTTAGTATTTGTAAAGCCTCAAAGGCACAAACATGGAAAAAAGAGAGATATATTCTTAGAGATAAAAACTTAATTGTAAGCCTACGGGCATAGAGAGATAGGAAGAGAAAAAGGGCCATGTAAAGGCACATCAGGCCAAAGCTAGATTGTAAACAGGTTTTTTATTTGTATCTATACATTTATTTAATTACTGAGGAAGTCAAATTCATTATGATTGAGTGTCATTCCTTTTACGTGCTGAGATATCCATAAGTGAGAAATTATGGTTTGTATGTGATAAACCATGGTGAATGAATTAAAATTGAATGTATAAGTCTTTCTAAGTGATAAAGGACTTAATGGCTAGGTAGAATCTGTGTGATTCCATTCTGGAGCTAGTGGATGTGTGTATAGGTCGAGTAAGAAACAAATCACGAATTCTGGATTCAGAGAAGTAATACAGAATGGTGGTCTGTATTCTGGATTGAAAGAGTGAGCACGGCATGCAGTAAGTGTGATAATCCCAAGTCAGAGTGAATAACAAACAAGAGAAAGCTCAGTAGGAGTAGTGTGGAGGAAACAAAGTTGTAGAGCAGCAACAATAGAAATAAGAGAGATAAACTAAGGCATAAAACACTTATATTATTTCCAAATAAGGCAATTAGACAGCGAGGATCGAATCGCAGAATTGAAATTTTAGGATTTAACGACAAAGATCACATCACAAGGTAAACGATTTAAGTTGCGATGCGATAAGTGGAGAAAGTTTTGAAGTGGACGCGTGTCAGGTGGAGAATGAAAGTGCACATCGCAAATTGGAGATTATAGTATTTATGTGTTAAGGAATTCACAAGTTAAACAAAATAACTTGCGATGCGGTAAGTATTGAAAGTTGCGATGCGATAAAGGGAAGAGCCATATGTCATCCCAACGCTCTAGCGCATATCGCACATTGGTGGGTTTAGAGTTTAGTATTAAGACATCACAAGGTAAAGTATTTTGGTTGCGATGCGATGAGGATGGGAGATGGTAATGTGAGATAGTATAGCAGAATCGTTAGATCTGGCATAGATCTACGGTGGAGATTACATCGCAGTTTCACATCAGCATATTTATTGTTTAGTTTTGAAAGGTATTTGTTATAAATTGTGAACTGCGAAGTGCGATGAATATTAAATTTAAATAATGTGATCCGCTGTTGCACTAAGGAATAGTTATGTGGGCCATAAACCATAGGTCCACGGGTTTGTGTAAAGAAGCCGACCACGATATAAAGGTAAAGTTTATGTATGAGCTTTCGAACCAAAGAACCACTTTTAAAATAAGCTTCCGCATGTGTATACAATTTTAATGTTTATAAAGTGGGTTCTGTTGGTGAATTAAGAGTCCGAAAAAATAATAAGAAGATATTTGGGATAACCCATATGGATGGGTGATTTATGGAGTAGCATTGAATCTGTTATCACAAAATTGTACTTGATTGGCTGCTGATCAGAAAACTCAGTGTAACTGTTTCAAACCACTTCTAACTGAAGCTTAGCCTCTTCAGTTTGAGAGGGCTCTCTCATGGGGATTTTATGATATTGGATAATGATAGTGCTAGATGGCTAAGTCTACAGAAATTGTATCTTATTTTTTATGATTGCAGGTTGAAAGAATGCGGGCTTGCTACCATTGGGTTTATGGAGTCAACAATCAGTATTTTCAGTGACAAAGTTTCTTAAACATGGAAGTTGAGGTAGAAAGAGGTCCTTAACAAAATCAACTCACTCATAAAGGATAGGAAAACATAGTAATTTCATTACTAAAGGAAGTCAGAGCATAGAGTTATGAATTCTGAGTAATAGAAATGAAATCTAATGCAAGTGGTAAAACATAAAGATGTAGGTCAATAAGACATTAAAAACCTCATGAGGATCTCAGATCTGTCAAGAAGAATATCACTCTGTATTACTGATATAAGTCAAATACATAAAGCAATAGTTTGGTGCAAAAAATTTCCAACCCCTCACTACTTCGATGCTTTGTGTTTAAATAGACCTTATTTACAACAAGGATGATCTACCTGGTGGCTACACCATTGAATTCTCCTATGGCACATCACATAACTGAAAAACATGACTTCTAACAGAAAACTGACAACTACACTTTAAAGAAAACTTCTCCTAATATGACTCTAACTTCTATATATTACATAACTCTACCTTATCTTTGAAACAATTATAATGATGGTTACAACATAAGTATCACATGCTCGAAAAAAACCACATGATAGTTCATCACCAATCTACATATTAAAAACCCTCCTAGACTTGTGGAACATAACCCTATTTTTCAGGAATGCATAACCCTTATCTTCAAAGTTGATTTGGCCGATGACCTGTCTCCACAACACTAGCTTCGATTCATAAATATTTTATGATAAGCTCCCTTGACATGTTGGAGGAGTCTAGCTGTCAAAAACTTCCATTAAGATGTTCCAAAACCTTCAAAAATATCTCGCTACGAAAACATGACAGTTTTGTAGCGAGTTTTGGTAGCGTTGAAAAAGTAGCTTCTGCACCCAATAACTTCGCTCCTTTGCTGTTCCATTGTGTCAATCAAGTCATGACACATCACCACCATCAATATTCCTCCTTGAAAACTACAAAAAGTGACTTTAAAGGCAAAAAGGCTGCTACAAGATTTTTTGTAGCGTTTTCCTGGCTTTAAGCCAAGGAAACGCTACGAAACTGTGTAAAAGTGCAAAAATTTCACATTTCAAAATTTTCTTCACAAAATGACCTCCTGCTGCAAAAATTTTATTTTTTGCATGTTACGGACTTCTTAAATTATATTCAATCTCAACTTATGGCTCTTGTGGTGTTTCCTCCTCATTTATGATCAATTAAGTAATAGGCTCATCAACCACAATCATCTTCAAACCTTTCATTTCCATCTCTTCATGAATCAACTCCAGTTGCTATTCTAGGCCTTTCACTTGATCCTTCAGTGCCCTGTTCTTGGCTTGTATGTGTAGATTTACCCTTTTGATGTGCTTGACCTCTCCTCTTAGTGGTTGAGTCCACTTTATCATTATTTTTTTTTTCTTCTGAATTTTCCAAGGTCTTTGAGACACTTGTGACTTGATCTTCTCAAATCTTGCTCATTAGTTCAAACTGGACCCTTTCAGCTCTATGCTTCTTTGCCTCTTTCCTTAGAACTGATATCTCTTCCCTTGCCTCTTGCAAATTCTCCTTAAGGGTTTCTACCTTCGACTTTTCAATGATTTTTTCTTTACCCTTCTTCTGTTTGATGATCATATCTTCTTTTGCAGGTGAGTAGAGGTCTATGATGCTTGGTGGTGGCTAAGTAGTTTCACTCACCTTATGAGACTCTTTATTGCTTTCCAAGACCTTTATTTCATGCCTAGTCATTGGCTTTCTAGCTTGAAACATGAAACCAACATCATCACCTGCAAACTCTAACTTCTTAGCTGTTTTTCCTTTCTTAAGTTTCCTTCCTCCCTCATCTATGTATTCAGCTTGGACTATGTGAGTTTTATCAATATCAATGGCATGCAAGATGTCCTCTAAATTACCCTTAACCACTATTTTGCTCCTAGTAACTCTCTTGCAGCCATGTTTTCTAACTGTTGGATTTTTTTTTTTTTTTTTTTTTTTGCAGGTGTAGCTTTGCGTGTGTCAGTCTTCTGCAAAGGCTCTATCTCCATGCTAACTGGTTGTAACTAATATGTCACTTAAGGTGATGGGATATCTCTAGGTTTGGGAACTCTTTTAGGAGTAACAACATCTACTTCAAAACCACTGATGAACATAAAAGATGTCCAATCTCTCCATAATCTCTTTATTTCCTCTAACACCAATAACTTGATCAAACCATGATGGAAGAGAGAGGTTTCATTTCCTTCTGTTTTAACTTAAACCTTATTTGAAATTTTAGCTAAGCTTCTGTATAAGTAAAAAGGCAAGTCAAGTGACCTCTTACCCACAAAATGCAGCATACGCCTAAGGTGGTAGGAGTAGACCATGTGAAACCTCCCTTCACAGGTGAAGTACTTGTGAATGATCATTAGTAGCTTTGAGTAGTTGTCCTTCATGTAGCTCCTTGGGATAGCATTAGTGAGATCAATGTCACTATGCTTTGGGTTGATAAATTCTTTGGAGTCCTGCATGGTGAATTTGATGCCTTTGAACCATTGATCTCCTCCTCTAGGGATTCCTGTTGCTGCTACAATGGTTTCTGGTTTTACTGTGAGGTTTAACATTCCCACCTTTGAAGCTGATCCAGTAAAAATTTTGACAAACTCCTTTGAAACCTGCAATTGACACCCTTGTAGCCTTTGGTAGAATTGCAAACACCCTGTTCTTCTAAACACTTCCAATGTATTTGGGTTTTAATTTAAAAAATTCATGTCCATGGGCCCATATCTGAGGTAGTGACCACCTTTGTTGGTCTTCTTCCTTGCAGCCATGGTGATTTTATTCCTTCTCAGCCTCGCTTCATTAGTGACACCTGCAACTTTTGAAAATGCCAGCAACCAGCTTGGTTTGGTGAAATAGCTCTCCAAAACTCAATAACATGAAAATATGAAGAGGAGAATGACAAAAAAATCAATAGGGTAATGTTTTCAAGTTTTGATGACAACTCATGCATTAATCATGACTCATGCATGCTAAAAACAATAATGATGACCTCAGACATGGCCTTTGTACCTTGATTTAACCCTAATAGACTCGAATGGCATCCACCCTAACTCCCCCAATGATGAACTGAAAATTCACCTCAAGTCTGACAAGATAGACATAAAAACCGTTTTCATAGCGTGGCTAGTTCATTTTCTGACAGTTTCGCTACAAAACTATTAGGTAGTTTCGTAGCGAAAACTGCCATTTTAGAGTGTAAAACGCTACGAAAAGAGGAAAAATTGGCTAAAGTGTCCTTTTTGAATTCAAAAGCTTGGGAAATGAAATATTTCAGCAAATGATGACTGATGTGACATGATATGACTTGAATGGAGGTGGGTTGAACCTTAGGATAGGTTAAGATGAAAAAAATTAAATTTTCCTATACCAACTTGTGACAAATGAACTCTATAACCATGTCAAATAATGTTTCACTTTTTATGAGTAATAATAGTGGCTCCACTTGGGATGGTGTACCCCTGTGGTACACCAAAGAACCTGTAGTTCCAGTGCTATCCATCTTCTTGGAAATAAAAAATCTGAAATTTTCCAAGCTTCCTTCAAACTCTAATGGCCTTCACCTCGGGCTCAAGCTTGATGATCAACTTGTCTTTATTAGCATAAAACCATAAAAAAATGGAATATATACAATGGAATGAAATATTAGTAGAACTTAAGAGGAATAGTGCTTTAAAAACCCGCCATTGACAGGCCCCAGCACAAGGTTGTCCATCGATCTCCTGAAGTATGTAAGTGTTTCCATGGAATGCAGCCACTATGAATGGTCCTTTCCAGATATTCTCAAACTTACCATGTTTCCCATTTTCTTCAGTTCTGGCCTCCCACTTCAATACCACATCTTAAATCTGAAATTTTTCCTGTTTGACCTTCCTATCAAATGTCTTCTTAATTCTTTTTTGAGATTGCTGATTACTGTTATATAATTCCACCCTTTTTTCCTGCAGAGCTATCAACTGGTTTATTCTCCTCTAAATTGCATTTGGCTCCTCCTCTAATCCTTGTAGCAACTTAATAACAGGCACTCCCAAGGATGTAGGAAATATGGCTTCAACTTCATATACCAACTCATAGGGTGAAGTACCAATTGGCCTTTTTGTACACACTCTATTAGCCCACAGAGCATACTTCATCTTCAGATGCCATGACTTTTTATTTTCCTGCAACACCTTCTTAATAATCCTCATAATGATTTTCTTAGAAGATTCAACAAGTCCATTACTTTGTGGATAGTATGCAATAGAATTTCCAAGTGTAATGTGATATTGATGACAAAAACTAATTAGCCTCTTGGATTTGAAAGCTTGTGCATTGTCAGTGATGATCTTCATAGGGCAACCAAACCTAGACAATATGTTATTCTCCAAAAATGAAATGATAACTGAATCATTTGCTTGCCTAGTTGGGATTGCTTTAATCCACTTGGTGAAATAATCAGTTGCTTTCAGGATCCAGTGATGCTGACTTGAATATGATGGATGAATCTCACCAATAAAATCTAGTCCCCACTATTGAAATGGCACCTCAACATAGATAGGCATCAAGGGTAAAGGAACAAGCTTTTTCTTACCATAAAAAATCTGGCATTCATGGCAGACAACTATATTTTTGTAGACATCTTTGAACATGGTAGGCCAGTAGTACCCTGCTATGAGAATCTTGTTTGTTGTGGCCTTCCAATAATGATGACCTCCACAATCTCCTTCGTGAAACTCCTCCATCACCTTTTTAGCCTCCTCTTCTAGCAAACAATTGAAAAGAATACCACTAGTGTCTTTCCAATACAAATTTTTATCTATGGTGCAGTACCTCAGGGATTTCAGCTTCACAAACCTTGCTTTAGATTTTGTCAATTCAGCAAGAGCTCTATGATGATGTAAAAAAAAAACAACGTCTTTGTACCACTAAGACAGAATGTACTTCTCTTCAATGGGAGTCAACTCTTCATCTTCATCTGATAATTCTAAAATTTCTGCAATTAAATTCATATCAAGACAGTCAAAATTGGACTGTGCCATCAGCTTTGCTAGCCCTTTACCTTTCACCAATTTTGTAGGCTTGATATCTATATCATACTCCAGCAAGTTAGCTATCCACTTCCCTCTCTTATCGTTAGGATCAACTTGAGTCAAGATGTCTTTCATAGCAACATTAGGGAAAAATGATATGACCTGAGAATGCATAATGTAAATTTTGAAATCTTTGATGGCTTTGACCAAAGCATAGGCCTCTTTCTCTAATATGTTTTACTTCAACTTTGAATTAGCTAGGGCCCTGCTAAAAAATGAAATGGGCTACTCAGTACCTTGCTGTCGTTTCTGCAACAAAACTCCAGCAATTGTATTTTCTGATGCAAATGTAAAAACCAGAAATTCCTTTGAAAAATCTGGGCTAATCAACACTGGTGCTTGAGTGAGTGCCTTCTTTATTTCCTCAAATGAGTGCTTTGCTTAGACTATACATTTAATGTCAGCTCATTTCTTCAGCATCTTGGTTATGTCTTTGACAATCTTAGCAAAATTGGGAATAAACCTCCTCACAAAATTTACTCTTCCAAGGAAAGACTCAATTTCTTTCCTGCTTCTAGGCAGATCTACTTTCTGAATGGCATTGACCCTGTTTGGATCAATCTTAATCCCATATTTAGATATAATATGCCCAAGTAACTTCCCTTAAGTTAGAGCAAGAATGCTTTTAGTGGGATTGAGAGAAATACCAAACCTTCTACACTTCAACAAAACCTTCTCCAGATGCTTCAAGTGGTATTCCTCTCTCCTTGAGAAAACTGTTATGTCATCCAGATAGACAACCACCAACTTCTCCTTCCCATTGCTCTATGAAAGGTGGCTTCTGTATTCACCAAACCACAAGGAATCTTGGCATACATGAATGTGCCCCATGGTATGGTAAAGACAATTTGCTCCCGATATTCTGGATGCACTAGAATCTGATTATATCCTAAAAAGCCATCCAGCATATACATCCTTTGGGAACCAACAATGTTCTACAGAATTTGATCCATCTTAGGGAGAGGGTAATTTTCCTTCGGAGAGGCTTTGTTCAAGTTTCTGATCTCTCCACTCTTCTTTCTAACTGGAACCAAGTTAGCAAGCCATTTTGAAAATCTGATAAGGACAATAATTTTTGCATTAAAGAGCTTCTTAATTTCCTTCTCAATCAAAGGCATGAGCAGAGGATTAATCCTCAATTTCTGTTTGAAAGGTTTCTCATTTTCTTTAATAGGAATGGTATGTTGAATAATAGTAGGATCACATTTCTTCAAATCAACATAACTCCATGCAAAAAAATATATGAACCTTTTCATCATCTCAATATGTTTCTGTTTCATGTGCACTTTAGAAACTTTGAAAGCTTAATCATTTTTGGCATTGCTACTTTACCAAGGTTACAACTCTCTACCTCTTCATCATCGGCTTGCATCCTACGAGCTTTAAACACATCATTTTGGTCAAATTTTTTTTCAAGTGGGATAAGACTTTTAGGTATATAATTATTCTTCAGCTGCAACACTTCAGAATTATGCTTTGTTTCAACAAACATGTTTTTATCATCTGCTTGGGTGCTTTCAAACTCCTCTTTCAATTCTATGAAGTTTTTGACTTGCTGGTCATCTTCAAAAACTTGCCAATGTATGATGTTGTCAGGGGTAGCAGGCCTATGGTGAACTTCAACCTCATACCTTTCAGTGGAATGTGCAGGGATGACAAACATACTTGTAGAAACAACTAGGGAATCAACTACCGAGTTTTGATCCCTAGTATTCATAATAAATGAGTATTCTTGAAAATTTTCTAACATATCCATGATCAAATTTTTGTATGCTCTCATTCTCACATCCTTGGTTTGATATACACTTTCAACTTGTTTAATAACTAATTCAGAATCTCCACAAACAGAAATATTTTGGGCACCTAATCTTTTCAAAATTTCTAAACCCAAAAACAGAGATTCATATTCAGCCATGTTATTTGTGCAATCGAATTTTAGTTTGAAAGAAAAGAACTTACTTTCATCCTCTGGATTTGTGATCCAAATTCCTGCTCCAACCCCCTCTCTTCCTACTGATCCATCAAAGTGTAACAACCACCAACCTTCTGCCTTATCTTCACTGATTTGCTGATTTTCAACCTCCTAAATTTCTGCTTTCTTCTCATCTCCTGCTTCAACAATTAGTTCATTTAAAAGTATAGCGTATCCTAACACAGTCTCAACAACATAAATTGGGAAATTATGAGGTTTGTCCTTACTAATTACCATATAAGCCATCCTCGTTTCTCTGTACAACCTTCTTTGTTCACCAAAAACAGGAATGGTGGAATATGTTAGGTCCATCTGCATGGTGCCTTTGATCTTTGTTGCCCAAGACCTGGATAGAAGCATGCCAAACTTGGGTGGAATGTCTGCTACTACAATTTCCATTACCACTGTCTTGGCAGGGACTTGTGTGAGACCAACAACAACATATTTTATCAAACCAATTCATTGAACTCTTTTTGAATCAAAGGAAAACAAATCCTTATATGGCCTAGTGATTTCTAACCCCATCCTTTCCATGATCACTTTAGGCATGAGGTTATGAGAGGCTCCTGAATCCAACATGGCATTATGTAATGTCATGTCATGAATATTAAGACTGACATAGAAATAAGGTACCTCTTCATTCTGCCCATTTTCCAATCCTGGTCCCAAATAAATGGTAGGATGGTCTTCTTGAACATTAAGAATGTCAGCAACTCTTGGTTGGGAATTAAACATTTTTACAATTTTACTTCTGTATTCATTCACCTTAAGAATTTATCCAAAAGGGGATGGGATCTTGATCTTGGAGATCTCATTCTCCAAAATGAAAACATAAGCAATTTTTTTAGTCTCTTTGACAGGAGGAGGAGTTGGTGGATCTTTTCTAACCTTAGCTGCTTCAGGGGCATCTTTCTTGGGCTGTGTTTTGTTTGCTGTAATAGGAACATTTTTATTTCTGAGGTTGTATTTCTTCTGCATCTCAAATATTGCATGTCGGTAATCTTTAAGGTAATCAGATGGTTCCTCACCCTTTTTTACATCATGATCAGACTCATCATGTTCTTCCTTAGTCAAAAACATTCATGACATGTTTTCATCTAAGAAATGAATAGATTCTTCTAGTATTTCAGGCTGATCTTCTTCATCAACTAAATTTTGCTAAAAAGGAGACCTTACTTGAGTGTTAGGATGATTTCTGTTTTCCCTTGGCCTTTGCTGATGTTGAGGTCTTATGAACTGAGGATTTCAAAACTAAGGTTCATGTTGTGTAGGATGTCCAGAGGCATTCCCAAGATCAAGCCTATCCATCAATTTTTCCATTGTTTTCATTATGGAGTCAAATTTGTCATCTGAGGTGGAAGGCTTATCTTCTTCTTTCAATTTTGTCTTTCCCATCTTTAAATTTTTAGCTGCTATCATATTGAACTCCACCTTCACAACATCATTTTTCATTTCATCTAGTGAAGGGGATTCTCTTTCTCTCATCAAGATAGAAAATTCATAGTCAAAGGCCTCAGCATATCTCAGTTGAGCTGCTCCTGGTGGAGGATTTAGATGGGTAGGGATGGAGTCATAAACTTTATTAAATCTCTTGGAGAAATTTTGGACAATTTCATCAATATCTCTTTTCAAACTATTATACTCAGTGAGGGCTTGCACAGGGTTGTTTCTATTTCCCCACTTTCTTAAGAAGATATCTTCAAATTCATTCCAATTATGCAAGCTTCCTGCAGCAAGGGATTTGAACCACTTTCTGACCTCACCAGTAAAGCTCTGAGAAAATAGTATCATCTTGACTTCCTCATGGTCAACCTCCTCCCTGTATATGAAGTCATTAAACTGGTCTACATGCTCTTCATCACTTCCCCAAGTTTTGATTCTTGCAAAATATTAGCTAGGAAGGGCATTAAGGACAGCAAGGAGAACAAGAGGGGCATACCTAGCAAGTGCAACAACAGGTGGAGGTGGCACATTTCCTGCCATGATGATTGGGACTGTGGTAGTTTTAGAGACAACAGTAGTAGAGGAAGAGGAATTGTTAGGAGGTGGGACGGTTGGTCTTTGTAGTCCAGTTACAATTGAACTCCAGTCAGGTAGAGGGACACCAAATTTTCTTCTTAGCAAGATTTCAAATGTGTCTAGTTCCTTCAACCTATCCAAAGTTTCCCTCTCTAACAATAACTTTGATGTGACTGCTCTCCAAAATTCTTCTTTATATTTTTGGGTCACTAAGGCTGAGGTATCAATACCTCTTCTATGTAGGTCTAAGACAATTTCAGTCAATTATTTTTCATTTTCATGCCTAAACAAGACATCCTGAATTTTACCATCAAAAATTTTATCTTCAAGACTTCTTAAAACTTGAGAGGATAAGGCTTTTGTGTGTAATGGAGTACCTGATCATGCAGAACTGCCTTGAATACCTCTAGAAATTGTGTTTGGACTATCCACAATTATAGGTGGATTTGGGTCAGGATTACTCCTCATATATCTCCTTTTCGAAGCCACCTTTGAACATGAGAATTTTGAATGGAGTCACCAAGGTAGTTGTATCTTCGAACAAATTCTGAGCTCTTGATATCTTCAAGAGTTCCGCTTCAAAACTTCGAGAAAATTATATCTTCATGCTCCTGACAGATGCACGAAAATGTTATCACAAAATTGTACTTGATTGGCTGTTGATCAGACAACTCAGTGTAATGGTTTCAAACCACTTCTAACTGAAGCTTAGCCTCTTTAGTTTGAGAGGGCTCTCTCAGGTGGATTCTATGATATTGGATAATGATAGTGCTAGATGGCTAACTCTATGGAAATTGTATATTATTTTTTATGATTGCAGGTTGAAAGAATGTAGGCTTGCTACCATTGGGCTTATGGAGTCAACAATCAGTATTTTTAGTGACAAAGTTTATTAAACATGGAAGCTGAGGCAGATAGAGGTCCTTAACAAAAGAAACTCACTCATAAAACATAGGAAAACACAGTCATTTAATTACTAAAGGAAGTCATAGCATAGAGTTATGAATTCTGAGTAATAGAAATGAAATCTACTACTAGTGGTAAAACATAAAGATGTAGATCAATAAGACATTAAAAACCTCATGAGAATCTCAGGTTTGTCAAGAAGAATATCACTCTGTATTAGATATAAATCAAATACATAAAGCAACATTTTGGTGCAAAAATTTTCCAACCCCTCACTACTTCGATGCTTTGTATTTAAATAGATGTTCTTTACAACAAGGATAATCTACCTGGTGGCTAGACCATCGAATTATCCTATGACACATCACATAACTGAAAAACATGACTTCTAACAGAAAACTGATAGCTACACCTTAAATAAAACATCTCCTAATAGGACTCTAACTCCTCTTTATTACATAACTCTACCTTATCTTTGAAACAATTATAATGGTGGTTACAACATAAGTATCACATGCTCGAAAAAACCCACATGATAGTTCATCACCACTTTACATATTAAAAACCCTCCTAGACTTGTGGAACATAACCCTATTTTTCAGGTATGCATAACCATTATCTTCAAAGCTGATTTGGATGATGACCTGTCTCCACATCACTTCCTTCAAGACATAAATATTTGATGAAAAGCTCCCTTGACATGTTGGAGGAGTCCAACTGTCCAAAACTGCCATTAAGATGCTCCAAAACCTTCAAAAATAGCTCGCTATGAAAACATGACAGTTTCATAGCGAATTTTGATAGCATTGAAAAGGTAGCTTCTGCACCCAATAACTTTGCACCTTTGCTGTTCCATGGTGTCAATATAGTCATGACACATCACCAACATCAATCTCCCTCCTTTAAAACTACAAAAAGTGACTTTAGAGGCAAAAAGGCTGCTACAGATTTTTTCGAGGCGTTTTCCTGGCTTTAAGCCTAGGAAACGATACGAAACTGTGTAAAAGTGCAGAAATTTCACATTTCAAAACTGTCTTCACAAAATGACCTCCTGCTGCAAAACTTCGATTTTAAAGAATATTCAATCTCAAATTTGGCTCTTGTGGTTTTTTCTCCTCATTTATGATTAGTTGAGCAATGGGCTCATCAACCACAATCATCTTCAAACCTTTCTTTTCCAGCTCTTCATGAATAAACTCTAGTTGGTGTTCTAGGTCTTTCACTTAATCCTTCAGTGCCCTGTTCTTGGCTTGCAAGTGTAGATTTAACTTTTTGATGTGCTTGACCTCTCCTCTTAGTGGTTGAGTCCGCTTTATCCATTTTCTAAATTGTCCAAGGTTTTTGAGACATTATGACTTGATCTTCCCAAATCTTGCTCATTTGTTCAAACTGGACCCTTTCAGCTCTATGCTTCTTTTCCTCTTTCTTCAAAACTGATATCTCTACCCTTTCCTCTTTCAACTGCTCCTTAAGGGTTTCTATCTCTGAATTTTCAGTGTTTTTTTCTTTACCCTTGTTCTGTTTGATGATCATCTCTTCTTTTGTAGATGAGGAGAGGTCTATGATGCTTGGTGGTGGTTGAGTAGTTTCACTGACCTTCTGAGCCTCTTTATTTCTTTCCAAGACCTTTCTTTCATGCCTAGTCATTAGCTTTCTAGCTTGAAACATGAAACCAGCATCATCACCTGCAAACTCTAACTTCTTAGTTGTTTTGCCTTTCTTAAGTTTCCTTCCTCCCTCATCTATGTCTTCAGCTTGGAAAATGGGAGTTTCTTCAATATCAATGGCATGCAAGATGTCCTCTAAGTTACCCTTAACCACTGTTTGGCTCCTAGTAAATCTCTTGCTGCCATGTTTGCTAACTGTTGGCTTTTGTTCTGCAGGTGTAGCTTTGGGTGTGTCAGTCTTCTACAAAGGCTCTGTCTCCATGCTAACTGGTTCTAACTGCTCTGTCACTAAAGGTGATGGGATATCTCTAGGTTTGGGAACTCTTTTAGAAGTAACAACATCTACTTCAAAACCACTGATGAACAAAAAAGATGTCCAATCTCTTCCTAATCTCTTAAATTCCTCCAACACCAACAACTTGATCAAACCATGATGGAAGAGAGCGGTTTCATTTCCTTCTTTTTTAACTTGAACTTTATCTGACATTTTAGCTAAGCTTCTGTATAAGTAAAAAGGCAAGTTAAGAGACCTCTTACCCACAAAATGCAGCAGAAGCCTAAGGTGGTAGGAGTAGACCATGTGAAACCTCCCTTCACAGGCGAAGTACTTATGAATGATCAACAATAGCTTTGAGTAGTTGTCCTTCATGTAGCTCCTTAGGATAGCATTTGTGAGATCAATTTCACTATGCTTTGGTTTGATAAATTCTTTGGAGTCCTGCATGGTGAATTTGATGCCTTTAAACCATTTCTCTCCTCCTCTAGGGATTCTTGTTGCTTCTGCAATGGTTTCTGGTGTTACTGTGAGGTTTAGCATTCCCACCTTTGAAGCTGATCCAGTAAAACTTTTGGTAAACTCCTTTTAAACTTGCAAATGACACCCTTGCAACCTTTGGCAGAATCGCAAACACCCTGTTCTTCTAAACACTTCTAATGCAGTTGGGTCTTCATTTAACACATTCATGTCCATGGGCTCATATCTGAGGCAGTGACCACCTCTGTTGGTCTTATTCCTTGTAGCCATGGTGATTTTATGCCTTCTCAGCCTCGCTGGATTAGTGACACCTGCAACTTTTGAAAATGCAAGCAACTAGCTTGGCTCGGTGAAACAACTCTCCAGAACTCAATAGCATGCAAAGATGAAGTGGAGAATGAAAAAATACTCAATTGGGTAATGTTTTAAAGTTTCTAGGACAACTCATTCCTTAATCATGACTCATGCATGCTAAAAACAATAATGATAACCTTAGACATGACCTCTATACCTTGATTTAACCCTAACAGACTCGAATGATATCCACCGTAACTCCCCCAATGATGAACTGCCACTTCACCTCAGATCTGACAATATAGACAGAAAACCATTTTTTGTAGTGTGGCTAGTTCATTTTTTGACAGTTTCATTACGAAACTATTAGGCAATTTCGTAGCGAAAACTACCATTTTACAATGTAAAATGTTACAAAAAGAGGAAAAACTGGCTAAAGTGTCATTTTGAATTCAAAATCTTGGAAAATGAAATAATTCAACAAATGATGACTGATGTGACATGATATGACTTGAATGGAGGTGGGTTTGAACCTTAGGATAGGTTAAGATGAAAAAAATTAAATTTTCCTATACCAACTTGTGACAAATGAACTCTATGACCATGTCAAATAATGTCTCACTTTTTCTGAGTGATAACATAATCCATAATTAAAATATGGGTAATTGCGGGGTTAATTCCGCTAACCCTGCATTGATGGATATTTGCGGCCTTATGGTTGCATCACAAAGTGGGTAACAAGTTGATGAAAATGCAATTGTTTAAACTTTGGATAATTAATGATATGCCTGCTAGGTTGAATTTCCCATCTCCTTAAAATAAATTAAGTTATTCATTAGCAACACTTTCTACGTGTTCTCCACCTGTTGGACATGCCGAATACCTATGCAGTCAGCTAAAGTGTTGATCCCACTCTCCCCCTGGGGTCTGACTTACGACTCTAAGATTTTAACTCTATTATATTTTATTAGGCAAGATCCGATTTTTTTTTCTTAAGCGGTCATCACATAAAAAGGCATGTGGCTTCGTGCACAATGATATAAAAATCACTGCCCTAGTTTAATCTGCCTAATGTGACCCCAACATTACAATATATTACCGTATGTTCTACGATGACATTTTGTTTGAAGTGTTCCAAAAACTAGATGTGTCATGTGATTTGATCAATATATGTTTAGTCACCAGTGTTTATTAATACACCATCATTTTTAAGATTTTTAAATCTTTACAACCATGTAGATTTCTATGGTTGACAATTTGCACATTATTTCATCCAAGACACACCACAAGTTAGAGATTTTTCATTTTCTTCTGGGTTACATCTTGGGAATTTGTGTGAATATTTTATTGGATCATTATCTTTAAGTGGGTGTTTGACATAAAGTATCTTCTCTTCATTCTTACATCTTTACAAATACCCTTTAATGTTTCTAGAGAAATTATTCTTCATTCTTACATCTTTACAAATACCCTTTAACATTTCTAGATAAATTATTCACATTTTTTTAATTATATTTTATGAGGGAAGACAATGTCAATAAGCATTAAGGCCAAGCATTAGAAGACCACCATTACCACGATCTACTCAAATTTAAAAAATTAGACATTTCTCATGGCAAGAGGCCAAGCAATAGATATAATAGATTTACTAGTATTTTCTAGTTTAGTAGTTTTTGAATTTTTGTAATTGTTGAAACTTGACTCTTCCATATTTATTATGATATTTTTTGTAAACAATATATGAAAATTTAAGTTTGAAGTTTGAAACTTTGAAGTTGATAGTTATAAGATTATAACTCATTATGAATTATGAATACCAAGTGGAAGGGAGTGAAACCAATGGATGTCTTTACAGCCGTGTGGTATGCCCAGAAGGCAGAAAATAACACGTGGTTCAAGTTTCTTTTATGGTTATTAACCATGCGTTGTAACATAGTTTTGAGTACTTTTTTTACGGCTTCTACTTGTCTGTTGGACTGGGGGTAGTATGGTGAAGTGACTTCGTGGGTGAATCTAAGGTGGTGAGATATCTCCTCGGAAACTTTGTTCTCGAAGTGTTTCCCATGGTTGGAGACTAACTCTTTGGCAACGCCAAACCAGGTGATCACGTGGTTAAACAGAAATTGAGTGACGGTTTCTGCGGTGTTGTCATATGTGGGCATGGCCTTTGCCCACTTTGTGAAATAATTGACAACCACGATGATATATTTATGGCTGCCTGATGATGTGGGGTTGTAATTCATGAAGTCAATTCCCCATTTACAAAAGGGTCCGGGGAAAATGACAGGATGCAGAGGAGTGGGAGGTGCTCTTCCTTTGTGGGCGAAGTGTTGGCATCGCTCGCATCTCTTGACTGCTGCAATGCAGTCATGAAACAAGGAGCGCCAAAAATATCCTTCTCATAGGAATTTTTGGGCGGTGGCTATTCCTGATAGGTGGCCGCCGCAAGCCTCCTCCGTGGCAGTCATTAAGGGTTTGTTCCGCCTGGTCGTGAGTGAGGAATCGACGTAAAATGGTGTCGATGCCTCGTCGGTATAAGACATCTCCCATGAGGAGATATCAGGGGGCCTGCTGGAATATGCGCCAACGGTCATCTTGAGTCAGATGAGGTCTGAAATATTGGGTTCATAGGAACAAGAGAATGTCTCCATACCAGGGGTTGTCGGTTGCTACAAAGAAGAGATGTTCATCTGGTAGTGAATTGTTCACTGGTGATCCCTTGGTATCTCCTGGCTGATTACTGTTATAGACTTCCTCCCTTTTTTCCTTGCAGAGCTATCAACTGGTTTATTCTCCTCTAAATTGCATTTGGCTCCTCCTCTAATCCTTGCAGCAACTTCATAATAGGCACTCCCAAGGATGTAGGAAATATGGCTTCAGCTTCATATACCAACTCATAGGGTGAAGTACCAATTGGCCTTTTTGTACACACTCTATCAACCCACAGAGCATACTTCAGCTTCAGATGCCATGACTTTTTATTTTCCTACAACACCTTCTTAATAATCCTCATAATGATTTTGTTAGAAGATTCAACAAGACCATTACTTTGTGGATAGTATGCAGTAGAATTTCCAAGTGTAATGTGATATTGATGACAAAAACTAATCAGCCTCTTGGATTTGAAAGCTTGTGCATTGTCAGTGATGATCTTCATAGGGCAGCCAAACCTAGACAATATGTTATTCTCCAAAAATGAAATTATAACTGAATCATTTGCTTGCCTAGTTGGGATTGCTTTAATCCACTTGGTGAAATAATCAGTTTCTTTCAGGATCCAGTGATGCTGACCTGAAGATGATGGATGAATCTCACCAATAAAATCTATTCCCCACTGCTGAAATGGCACCTCAACATAGATAGGCATCAAGGGTAAAGGAACAAGCTTTTTCTTACCATAAAAAATCTAGCATTCATGGCAGACTACTATATTTTTGTAGACATCTTTGAACATGGTAGGCCAGTAGTACCCTGCTATGAGAATCTTGTTTGTTGTGGCCTTCCAATAATGATGACCTCCACAATCTCCTTTTTGAAACTCCTCCATCACTTTTTCAACCTCCTCTTCTAGCAAACAATTGAAAAGAATACCACCAGTATCTTTCCAATACAAATTTTTATCTATGGTGCAGTACCTCAGGGATTTCAGCTTCACAAACCTTGCTTTAGATTTTGTCAATTCAGCAAGAGCTCTATGATGATGTAAAACAAAAACAACGTCTTTGTACCACTAAGACAGAATGTACTTCTCTTCAATGGGAGTCAACTCTTCATCTTCATCTGATAATTCTAAAATTTATGCAATTAAATTCATATCAAGATAGTCAAAATCAGACTGTGCCATCAGCTTTGCTAGCCCTTTACCTTTCACTAATTTTGTAGGTCTGATATCTATATCATACTCCAGCAAGTTAGCTATCCACTTCCCTCTCTTATCATTAGGATCAACTTGAGTCAAGATGTCTTTCACAACAACATTAGAAAAAAATGATATGACATGAGAATGCATAATGTAAATTTTGAAATCTTTGATGGCTTTGACCAAAGCATAGGCCTCTTTCTCTAATATGTTTTACTTCAGCTCTGAATTAGCTAGGGCCCTACTAAAAAATGAAATGGGCTACTCAGTACCTTGTTGTCCTTTCTGCAACAAATCTCCAGCAATTGTATTTTCTAATGCAAATGTAAAAAACAGAAATTCCTTTGAAAAATCCGGGCTAATCAACATTGGTGCTTGAGTGAGTGCCTTCTTGATTTCCTCAAATGAGTGCTTTGCTTCAACTATCCATTTAATGTCAGCTCCTTTCTTTAGCATATTGGTTATGTCTTTGACAATCTCAGCAAAATTGGGAATAAACCTCCTCACAAAATTTACTCTTCCAAGGAAAGACTCAATTTCTTTCCTGCTTCTAGGAAGATCTACTTTCTGAATGGCATTGACCATGTTTGGATCAATATTAATCCCGTATTTAGATATAATATTCCCATGCAACTTCCCTTAATTTAGAGCAAGAATTCTTTTAGTGGGATTGAGAGAAATTCCAAACCTTCTACACTTCAACAAAACTTTCTCCAGATGCTTCAAGTGGTCTTCCTCTCTCCCTTAGAAAACTGTTATGTCATCCAGATAGACAACCACCAACTTCTCCTTCTCCTCAGCAAAAGCAATATCCATTGCTCTTTGAAAGGTGGTTCCTGTATTCATTAGACCGCAAGGCATCTTGGCATACATGAATGTGCCCCATGGTATGGTAAAGACAGCTTTCTCCCGATCTTCTGGATGCACTAGAATCTGATTGTATCCTGAAAAACCATCCAGCATAGACATCCTTTGGGAACCAACAATGTTCTACAAAATTTGATCCATCTTAGGGAGAGGGTAATTTTCCTTCAGAGAGGCTTTGTTCAAGTTTCTGATCTCTCCACTCTTCTTTTTGACTGGAACCAAATTAGCAAGCCATTTTGAAACCTGATAGGGACAATAATTTTTGCATCAAAGAGCTTCTTAATTTCCTTCTCAATCAAAGGCATGATCAGTGGATTAATCCTCCTCAATTTCTGTTTGAAAGGCTTCTCATTTTCTTTAATAGGAATGGTATGATGAATAATAGTAGGATCACATTTATTCAAATAAACATAACTCCATGCAAAAACATCTATGAACCTTTTCATCATCTCAATATATTTCTATTTCATGTCTACAGAAAGAAAATTTGAAAGCTTAATCATTTTTGGCATTGCTACTGTACCAAGGTTACAACTCTCTACCTCTTCATCATTGGCTAGCATCCTATGGGCTTTTAACACATCATTTTGGTCAAAAAAAATTTCAAGTGGGATAAGACCTTTAGGTATATAATTATTCTTCAGCTGCAACACTTTAGAATTACGCTTTGCTTAAGCAAACATGTTTTTCTGATCTACTTGGGTGCTTTCAAACTCCTCTTTCAATTCTATGAAGTTTTTGACTTGCTGGTCATCTTCAAAAACTTGCCAATGTATGATGTTTTCAGGGATAGCATGCCTATGGCGAACTTCAACGTCATAACTTTTAGTGGAATGTGCAGGGATGACAAACAGACTTGTAGAAACAACTAGGGAGTCAACTACTGAGTTTTGATCCCTAGTCTTCACAATAAATGAGTATTCTTGAAAATTTTCTAACATCTCCATGATCAAATTTTTGTATGCTCTCATTCTCACATCCTTGGTTTGATATACACTTTCAACTTGTTTAATAACTAATTCAGAATCTCCACAAACAGAAATATTTTGGGCACCGAATCTTTTCAAAATTTCTAAAACCAAAAACAGAGATTCATATTCAGCCATGTTATTTGTGCAATCAAAGTTCAGTTTGAAAGAAAAGAACTTACTTTCATCCTCTGGATTTGTGATCCAAATTCCTGCTCCAACCCCCTCTCTTCCTGCTGATCCATCAAAGTGTAACAACCACCAACCTTCTGCCGTCTCTTCACTGATTTTCTGATTTTCAACCTCCTGAATTTCTGCTTTCTTCTCATCTTCTGCTTCATCAATTAGTTCATTTAAAGGTATAGCATATCCTAATACAGTATCAAAAACATAAATTAGGAAATTATGAGGTTTGTCCTTACTACTTACCATATAAGCTATCCTCGTTTCTCTGTACAACCTTCTTTGCTCACCAAAAACAGGAATGGTGGCATATGTTAGGGCCATCTACATGGTGCCTTTGATCTTTGTTGCCCAAGACCTGGATAGAAGCATGCCAAACTTGGGTGGAATGTTTTCTACTACAATTTCCATTACCACTGTCTTGGTAAGGACTTGTGTGAGACCAACAACAACATATTTTATCAAACCAATGCATTGAACTCTTTTTCAATCAAAGGAAAACAAATCCTTATATGGCCTAGTGATTTCTGATCCCATCCTTTCCATGATCACTTTAGGCATGAGGTTATGAGAGGCTCCCGAATCCAACATGGAATTATGTAATGTCATGTCATGAATACTAATACTGACATAGAAATAAGGTACCTCTTCATTCTGCCCATCTTCCAATCCTGGTCCCAAATAAATGGTAGGATTGTCTTCTTGAACATTAAGAATGTCAGTAGCTCCTGGTTGGGAATTAAACATTTTTACAATTTTACTTATGTATTCATTCACCTTAAGAATTTATCCAAAAGGGGATGGGATCTTGATCTTGGAGATCTCATTCTCCAAACTGAAAATGTAAGCAATTTTTTCATTCTCTTTGACAAGAGGAGGAGGTGGTGGATATTTTCTAACCTCAGTTGCTTTAGGGGCATCTTTCTTGGGCTGTGTTTTGTTTGCAGTAATAGGAAATTTTTTATTTCTGAGGTTGTATTTCTTCTGCATCTCAAAGATTGTATGTTGGTAATCTTTAAGGTAATCAGGTGGTTCCTCACCGTTGTTTACATCATGATCCGACTCATAATGTTCTTCCTTAGTCAAAAACATTCATGACATGTTTTCATCTAAGCAATGAATAGAGTCTTCGGGTATTTCAGGCTGATCTTCTTCATCAACTAAATTTTGCTAAAAAGGAGGCCTTACTTGAGGGTTAGGATGATTTATGTTTTCCCTTGGCCTCTACTGATGTTAAGGTCTTCTGAACTGAGGATTTCAAAACTAAGGTTCATGTTGTGTAGGAGGTCCAAAGGCATTCCCAAGAGCAAGCCTATCCATCAATTCTTCCATTGTTTTCATTATGGAGTCAAATTTGTCATTTGAGGTGGAAGGCTTATCTTATTCTTTCAATTTTGTCTTTCCCATCTTGTAATTTTTAGCTCCTATCATATTGACCTCCACCTTCACAACATCATTTTTCATTTCATCTAGTGCAGGGGATTCTCTTTCTCTCAGCGGGATAGAAAATTCATAGTCAAAGGCCTCAGCATATCTCAGTTGAGCTGCTCTTGGTGGAGGATTTAGATGGGTAGGGATGGAATCATAAACTTTATTAAATCTCTTGGAGAAATTTTGGACTGTTTCATCAATAGCTCTTTTCAAAATATTATACTCAGTGAGGGCTTGCACAGGGTTGTTTCTATTTCCCCACTTTCTTAATAAGCTATCTTCAAATTCATTCCAATTATGCAAGCTTCTTGCAGCAAGGGATTTGAGCCACTTTCTGACCTCACCAGTAAAGCTCTGAGCAAATAGTCTCATCTTGACTTCCTCATGGTCAACCTCCTCCTTTTATATGAAGTCATTAAACTGGTCTACATGCTCTTCAGTTATAATCTCTTCATCACTTCCCCAAGTTTTGGTTCTAGCAGAATATTAGCTAGGAAGGGCATTAAGGACAACGAGGAGAACAAGAGGGGCATACCTAGCAGGTGCAACAACAAGTGGAGGTGGCACATTTCCTGCCATGATGACTGGGACTGTGGTAGTTTTAGGGACAACAGTAGTAGAGGAAGAGGAATTTTTAGGAGGTGGGATGGTTGGTCTTTGTAGTCCAGTTACAATTGAACTCCAGTCAGGTAGAGTGACACCAAATTTTCTTCGTAGCAAGATTTCAAATGGGTCTAGTTCCTTCAACCTATCAAAATATTCCCTCTCTAGAAATAACTCTAATGTGACTGCTCCCCAAAATTCTTCTTTATATTTTTGGGTCACTAAGGTTGAGGTATCAATACCTCTTCTATGTAGGTGTAAGACAATTTCAGTCAATTCTTTTTCATTTTCATACCTAAACAAGACTTCCTGAATTTTACCATCAAAATTTTTATCTTCAGGACTTGTTAAAAATTCAGAGGATAAGGCTTTTGTGTGTAATGGAGTACCTGATCATGCAGAACTACCTTGAATACCTCTAGAAATTTTGTTTGGATTATCCACAATTATAGGTGGATTTGGGTCAGGATTACTCCTCGTATATCTCCTTTTCGAAGCCACCTTTGAACATGAGAATTTTGAATGGAGTTACCAAGGTAGTTGTAGCCTCGAACAACTTCTGAGCTCTTGATACCTTCAAGAGTTTAGCTTAAAAACTTCGGGAAAAGTATATCTTCAGGCTCCCAACAAATGCACCAAAATGTTATCACAAAATTGTACTTGATTGGCTGCTGATCAGACAACTCAGTGTAACTGTTTCAAACCACTTCTAACTGAAGCTTAGCCTCTTCAGTTTGAGAGGGCTCTCTCAGGGGGATTCTATGATATTGGATAATGATAGTGCTAGATGGCTAACTCTATGGAAATTGTATCTTATTTTTTATGATTTCAGGTTGAAAGAATGTAGGCTTGCTACCATTGGGCTTATGGAGTCAACAATCAGTATTTTTAGTGACAAAGTTTATTAAACATGGAAGCTGAGGCAGATAGAGGTCCTTAACAAAGCAACTCACTCATAAAACATAGGAAAACACAGTCATTTAATTACTAAAGGAAGTCAGAGCATAGAGTTATGAATTCTGAGTAATAGAAATGAATTCTAATACTAGTGGTAAAACATAAGGATGTATATCAATAAGACATTAAAATCCTCATGAGAATCTCAGGTTTGTCAAGAAGAATATCACTCTGTATCACTGATATAAGTCAAATACATAAAGCAACATTTTGGTGCAAAAAATTTCCAACCCCTCACTACTTCGATGCTTTGTATTTAAATAGACGTTCTTTACAACAAGGATGATCTGCCTAGTGGCTAGACCATCGAAGTCTCCTATGACATATCACATAACTGAAAAACATGACTTCTAACAGAACACTGACAACTACACCTTAAATAAAACATCTCCCAATAGGACTCTAACTCCTCTTTATTACATAACTCTACCTTATCTTTGAAACAATTATAATGATGGTTGCAACATAAGTATCACATGCTCGAAAAAAATGACATGACAGTTCATCACCACTTTACATATTAAAAACCCTCCTAGACTTGTGGAACATAACCCTATTTTTCAGGAATGCATAACCATTATCTTCAATGTCGATTTGGCTGATGACGTGTCTCCACATCACTTCCTTCGAGACATAAATATTTGATGATAAGCTTCCTTGACATGTTGGAGGAGTCCAACTATCCAAAACTGCCATTAAGATGCTCCAAAACCTTCAAAAATAGCTCACTACGAAAACATGACAGTTTCATAGCGAATTTTGATAGCGTTGAAAAGGTAGCTTCTGCACTCAATAACTTTGCTCCTTTTCTATTCCATGGTGTTAATCAAGTTGTGACACATCACCACCATCAATTTCCCTCCTTGAAAACTACACAAAGTGACTTTAGAGGCAAAAAGGCTGCTACAGGTTTTTTCGAAGCGTTTTCCTGGCTTTAAGCCTAGGAAACGCTACGAAACTGTGTAAAAGTGCATAAATTTCAAGTTTCAAAACTGTCTTCACAAAATGACCTCCTACTACAAAACTTTGATTTTTTGCATGTTATGTACTTCTTAAAGCATATTCAATCTCACCTTATGGCTCTTGTGGTGTTTTCTCCTCGTTTATGATCAGTTGAGCAATGGGCTCATCAACCACAATCATATTCAAACCTTTCTTTTCTAGCTCTTCATGAATCAACTCCAGTTGGTGTTCGAGGTCTTTCATTTGATCCTTCAGTGCCCTGTTCTTGGCTTGCAAGTGTAGATTTAACTTTTTGATGTGCTTGACCTCTCCTCTTAGTCGATGAGTCTGCTTTATCCGTTTTTCTGAATTGTCCAAGGTTTTTGAGACATTGTGATTTGATCTTCCCAAATCTTACTCATTTGTTCAAACTGGACCCTTTCAGCTCTATGCTTCTTTTCCTCTTTCTTAAAAACTGATATCTCTACCCTTTCCTCTTTCAACTGCTCCTTAAGGGTTTCTATCTCTGAATTTTCAGTGATTTTTTCTTTATCCTTGTTCTCTTTGATGATCATCTCTTCTTTTGCAAGTGAGGAGAGGTCTATGATGCTTGGTGGTGGCTGATTAGTTTCACTGACCTTCTAAGCCTCTTTATTGCTTTCCAAGACCTTTCTTTCATGCCTAGTCATTGGCTTTCTAGCTCGAAACATGAAACCAACATCATCACCTGCAAACTCTAACTTCTTAGCTATTTTTCCTTTATTAAATTTCTTTCCTCCCTCATCTATGTCTTCATCTTGGAAAATGGGAGTTTCTTCAATATCAATGGCATGCAAGATGTCCTCTAAGTTACCCTTAACCACTGTTTGGCTCCTAGTAACTCTCTTGCTGCCATGTTTGCTAACTGTTGGCTTTTGTTCTGCAGGTGTAGCTTTGGGTGTGTCAGTCTTCTACAAAGGCTCTGTCTCCATGCTAATTGGTTCTAACTGCTCTGTCACTGAAGGTGATGGGATATCTCTGGGTTTGGGAACTCTTTTAGGAGTAACAACATCTACTTCAAAACCACTGATGAACAAAAAATATGTCTAATCTCTTCCTGATCTCTTAAATTCCTCTAGCACCAACAACTTGATCAAACCATGATGGAAGAGAGAGGTTTCATTTCCTTCTGTTTTTACTTGAACCTTATTTGACATTTTAGCTAAGCTTCTGTATAAGTAAAAAGTCAAGTTAAGAGACCTCTTAACCACAAAATGTAGCAGAAGCCTAAGGTGGTAGGAGTAGACCATGTGAAACCTCCCTTCACAGGCGAAGTACTTCTAAATGATCAACAATAGCTTTGAGTAGTTTTCCTTCATGTAGCTCCTTGGGATAGCATTTGTGAGATCAATTTCACTATGCTTTGGGTTGATAAATTCTTTGGAGTCCTACATGGTGAATTTGATGCCTTTGAACCATTTCTTTCCTCCTTTAGGGATTCCTGTTGCTGCTGCAATGGTTTCTGGTGTTACTGTGAGGTTTAGCATTCCCACCTTTGAATCTGATCTAGTAAAACTTTTGGTAAACTCCTTTGAAACCAACAAATGACACCCTTGCAACCTTTGGCAGAATTGCAAACACCCTGTTCTTCTAAACACTTCTAATGTAGTTGGGTCTTCATTTAACACATTCATGTCCATGGGCTCATATCTGAGGCAGTGACCACCTTTTTTGGTCTTCTTCCCTGTAGCCATGCTGATTTTATACCTTCTCAGCCTCGCTGGATGAGTGACACCTGCAACTTTTGAAAATGCCAGCAACTAGCTTGGCTCGGTGAAACAACTCTCCAGAACTTAATAGCATGCAAAGATGAAGTGGAGAATGAAAAAATACTCAATTGGGTAATGTTTTAAAGTTTCAAGGACAACTCATGCCTTAATCATGACTCATGCATGCTAAAAACAGTAATGATAACCTCAGACATGACCTCTATACCTTGATTTAACCCTAACAGACTCGAATGACATCCACCCTAACTCCCCCAATGATGAACTGAAACTTCACCTCAGGTTTGACAACATAGACAAAAAAACCATTTTTTGTAGTGTGGCTTGTTCATTTTCTGATAGTTTCACTACAAAAATATTAGGCAATTTCGTAGCGAAAACTACCATTTTACAGTGTAAAATGTTACGAAAAGAGAAAAAACTGGCTAAAGTGTCATTTTTGAATTCAAAAGGTTGGAAAATGAAATAAGTCAGCAAATCATGACTGATGTGACATGATATGACCCTAATGGAGGTGGGTTTGAACCTTAGGATAGGTTAAGATGAAAAAAATTAAATTTTCCTATACCAACTTGTGACAAATGAACTCTATGACCATCTAAAATAATGTTTCACTTTTTCTGAGTAATAACAGAATCCATAATTAAAATATGGGTAATTGCGGGGTTAATTCTGCTAACCCTGCATTGATGGATATTTGCGGCCTTATGGTTGCATCACAAAGTGGGTAACAAGTTGATGAAATGAAATTGTTTAAACTTTGGATAATTAATGATATGCCTTCTAGGTTGAATTTCCCATCTCCTTAAAATGAATTAATTTATTCATTAGCAACACATTCTACGTGTTCTCCACCAGTTGGACATGCCGAATACCTAAGCAGTTAGCTAAAGTGCTGATCCCATTCTCTCCCTGGGGTATGACTTACGACTCTAAGATTTTAACTCTATTATATTTTATTAGGCAAGATCCGATTTTTTTTTCTTAAGCTATCATCACATAAAAAGGCATGTGGCTTCGTGCAAAATGGTATCAAAATCACTGCCCTAGTTTAAGCTGCCTAATGTGACCCTAACATTTTTTTTTTTTTTTGAGAAAAAAATTCGTAACTTTTCATTAAGATAGGTTACATGTTACATAATGTTGGAAGTATGCTACTAATCAGTCCAAAGACTATTGCAGTCTAGCACTTGCCTACATGCAGGCAGTAAAAACAGTCCCAAAAAATGTGACATATTTTCAGTATGACTCCAAATTTCATATAGTAAGCTCGGTGCTTAACTTACTATAAAAAAAAACAAAAAAACATATAATAGTAATGTACATGCCGATAAATAATGTCTAGGGAGATAGTCACAAAATTCTCCCAATACTGTACAGCAAGACAACCATCTATGCAGGTGCCTCCTCTATAAAAGGCCGATGAAAATATCTGTATACCTGTCCACCTGAGTGTTTAGTAAAGTGCCAGGTGCCCCAGTTTAGCTCCGATGCTTCTTTGGATAATTTGTCAGCCACTTTGTTCCGAGACCTGTAAATATGTGTCACTGAGATGGAGTCAAATAGGGCTTTGAGATGATGAACCTCTCGCAACAGTGCAGACAATGTGTGCGAGTGACATAGAGCAAGATTATTAAACCAATTGATAACAAGCTGTGAGTCACCAAAGATCTGGATGGAGTTGCAGTGAATGTCCTGAGCAAATGTCAGAAGAAGTCTAAGGCATTGCAGTTCGACATAGTTGTTTGTACCGGGTCCCAATCCCATTCTGATATAGTAGTGGTGATGATCATTTAAAAAGAGTATTGCACCCCCACCACAGCCAGCTGCATTGGATGCACCATCGAAATAGGCCCATGCACGACTGTGATCAATAATTTCAGGTGTTCCGAGTGGAGGCTTACTGAGAATACTGTCCACGGGCAGGAGATTGAAAGTAGCAATAGAGGCAGCGTAAATGCGGTCACAGTCAATAGGTGTATCCCTGAAGATCTGTTTGTTGCGTCCGATCCAAATCTCCCATGCCACAATCAGTGGGAGATTTCGCATTCTTGGGCTGTTAACAAAGTGTTTCCACCAATTCGTCCAGGCTTCGATAAGAGTACCACCCTGCCAGATATGATTATAGCCCAGGCCAAGAAAATTAGACATTTCTCGTGGCAAGAGGCCAAGCAAAACTCTATGACCTTTATCCTCTAGACAAGAAATAGAAAGTAAAATTTTCTTCAAACCTGGAACATATAAGATGTTGTTGAGGTGAATGCTTCCACTTGACTCAACCTCCAATGATGTAGACTCAACTCCTTTCACTATATATCTCTTGTTGCCTCCAATTTCGATTGAGTGAGATGAATTACCTTTTGACAAGGTCTGAAGTTGACTGCATTCTCCTCTCATTTGTCTGGAGGAACCGCTGTCGATAACCCATACATTCTCATCCTTGAAGGTGCCACATAAAGCAGAGAACATACTTCCTTATACTGCTTTCTTTTCTAGCTTGGAGATGACCTTTAACATGTAATTTTTGATGGAGGTAGCGATATTTCCAATAAAATTGAAACCCTTCTTCACAACCCTTGTCATAGTGCCAACTAAACTGTGATCTTTAGTCTCCTTGAACCTTAGCTCTGATACCATGTTGGGTAATATGGAGACTTGATGATTATAAATTATTTTCCTTAGCTTGATAATTACTTGTGATGATATATGTTTATTTATTACTTATTTGATTATGTTCATCAAACAATTACCAAAAGAATAACATCGCAGAGAGACAAAGTAAAAAAGATATAGGTTCCAAGTGAGGGTAAAACCCCTCCAAGGGGAAAACCTAGAAAATGCTTCTCTTCTTCTTTAGAATATGCTTACAAAAGAGACTTCCAAGACCCAAAGACCCAAGCCAATAAACCCTCCAATCCCCAAGCCATCCCATATCAATGTTTTCTTCAAGACAACTTCCAGATATTTGATGTTGCTGCATTGTTACTGCAACTTTGACCATTGCAATAGAATTTTGGCCCTGCAACTTCGACCCCTTGCAACTGCAACAAAAAATTGAACTCTTGCAAATGACAACTTCACAAACGTTAGCAAGACAAGAGAGAAATAATTCTTAGGAAAACTTCAACTTCTTCTCCTTTTCTTCAACCTCCCAGCTAGACTTCTTCTCCTTCGCTATTGCAGATCAAACTTGCTTGAGATGAATGTCCAAATGAGCCGAATTGCACTCCTTTATATAAACTTTCTTGAGGGTCGAATAACCCTCCCTAAGCCGACTTGATCTTGCTGTTGGGCCGACTTGGTCTTGGGGATTATCCATGGTTTTTTCTCTATAAAATAATTATTTTTCTTCATTAAAATGAGTCCAAATGGGACTATGACACATGAACTATATAATTATTTATCCTAGAAAGACCTAGAAAGAACTAAAAGCACGAAGAACATGCTTTTGACTCAAACTTGAGTATGAAACCCATACTCCAAAATAAAATATAATTTCTCTTTCTTTCATTTTTCTTTCTTTATAAAGAATGTAGATGTCATGATTACAATTATATCATAATGAAGAACGAACCTAGTTACGATTTTCAATAGGGGGCATGTTGGGTCCTGGTGCATCATCCCAAAATGTCATCAAATGTAGGGCAAAGTGCCAAAAAACTGTGGGTGTTGGATGTGCCCAAGGGTATGTATGATGCTTTGATGCTGCTTGGAGTACCATGGCTCTCATCGCTCCACTTGTGGGGGCCAATATGTTCCTCTAAAGGCCTCGACCCTAGTTATGTTGCCCAGGGCATGGATATGGAACCACTTAATGATCACATCGTAAAGTCCAGAAAACAACCAATTATTAGGTAAAATAATCATTTTTTAATCTAAGTGAACCAAACTTGAAAATAATGGGCTCTGTAACATTTCAGATAAGTCTTCCCTTCCAAAATTAGGGTTGTGAACTCATAATGGTGTTACCTCATACGTAGGAGTGGCTAAGGGACAACCTTATTTGGTTCTTCCAACCCCTAAAGGGAAGTAACATTTCCCTAGTCCATGCTTCAATTAATAGGTGTCAGTGAATAGTAATGATGGAACAGAGGGGAGAAGACTTCATGGCCAAGTTGTGAAAATTTCACCACTAAAATTATATTGTAGCAACTGTAACTAATTCTTCTAACTGTAAATTAATTTTGTAGTTTATTGCTACGACAACGATGAACTAATCA
Organism: Pinus albicaulis; assembly: GCA_034641835.2. Taxonomy (NCBI): domain Eukaryota; kingdom Viridiplantae; phylum Streptophyta; class Pinopsida; order Pinales; family Pinaceae; genus Pinus; species Pinus albicaulis. The sequence continues at coordinate 602,799,673 of CM076569.1, forward strand.
CATTTCAATATTCACAAATAAAAATACTATGGAAGATAAATTGGAAACTGAGAAAATTCTAGCACACACATACAAAAATTACATAATTATTTTTGGACAAATGTCCCCGGAAAAACCTAATGTTGGAAAACCAGCACAACAATGAAGGCTTTTATTATTATGCAGTAGTAGAATTTATGTGTATAATAAACTGTCACCACATTGGCGATTCTACCCAAGAGAAATACTTGTAAAATTTTCCTAGGGAAATTTACCCTTGCTCCAAACAATATTGCAAAAAACTGAGCCTCAAAACTGGTTCTAGAACACTTCGGCGTCAACATTCTGAGCTACCCACATATGCTACCCAGAAACTGACTTTGATGTGGCATATACCCTATTTTTTCCACTGGAAGTGGTTCTTCCAGCCTACTAGAAATTTTCTCGACCACTAGAAGTTGATTCGATCCTTGCTCTAGGAAAATAAAAGTTCCTTTCTTGAGGCTCTACGCAACCTCCTAGAGTCTGAGCAACTGAGTATATTCTTCTGGTGTATCCTCCATCTATCCATCGACCTCTTCTTATAATCTCCAGTTGGAACTCCAATGACCACGATTAAAACTTAATCGATGGGTTGAGATTATTTCCTAGTCGATCCATGTGAGTTTCTATACAATTATCACCTTTCTCAATTAATACTGATTAATTAACTATATTTCCTAAGTTTAGACATACGAAATATTTGAAAATTGGTTAATAATCCAATTGAAACACTTCCAAGTAGAATTTCCAGAAATGATTTTTGGGTTATGAAGAACTCCTGTGCTTTAGCCTCTCCACAAAGTTTTGAGACTAGAACACCTCCGATGCTACAAAATCTAACACTTCCTCTTAGTGAGTACTGTGTTCTAGTGCTGCACTATTGCTACAACACACTGCCTCTGCATCACCTTCTATACGTTGCTGATGTCTGGCCACTGTGAATGACTACCACTTCCCACCAACCACTACGCAACTCTAATGCTACATCTGTGCTGCTGCTCACTACTATACTGCTTCCAACTCTTCATCTGCAATGCAATTCATTCTCATATGTTTTTTTTTATACTATAACTAATACAAATGAGAAGCGTTCGAAATACTGAATCAACTATTTCTCTTTGCTTCATTTGTCTCCTCAGCATGTGACTGCTACTAATGACTGCATTATTCACTGAAGAATCTGCACTGCTACTAACTCTGCCTTTGAGCCTCCTGCTTTGCTGTCAACACTGCTCTGTGCTCAACACCTGACTGCTACTAGTCTGCAATTGTCACTCGGGAATTTTCCTGCATCACCAACACTGATCCATCCCACTACTGAATATTGTGGGCCCCTGTATCAAGGTAATAATCCATGAGGAAGACACCTCAATGGACCCTACCCATCCTATGAAACTCTGGGACTATAACTCCATATCACCCCACCTCACTCCTAGAGGTATAGCTGCAAACATGGTGAGATATTCCTCCAGCCTAGAGGATAAGTTATCTATCTTTGCAGATGCTGACACCTGGTCCTGCATGCCCTTCTTCCTAAGAAGACACTGAGTACTGTAGTGGCCAAAATCGCTACACTTGAAGCACTTAACCTTAGATAGGTCCTTCTTGTTCTCCCCCTATCCCTGACTGGGACCCTTTGATGCAAGGGCCACATTCTTCTCTTCCTTCTCACCCTTCAAACCCTTGCTACTGCTTTTGCTGATGGAGCTCTTGTTGGAATCACGATTGCCAGTAGACCAAAAACCACAGGCATTAGTCTCCGCTACAATCGCTAGAGTTAGGATCCATGAGAGGCGGTTAGTCCATGCCGCGAAACACACGAGGAGTGTTGAACCCAATTTCCAACAATCTCCCCTCCCAACGCGAGCGAGGTGAGTTTCTAACTTGAGACCTGTCGCTCTGATACCAATTGTTGGAATCCTGATTGTCATTAGATGAAAACCCGCAGGAATTAGTCTCCGCTACAATCGCTAGACTTAGGGTCCATGAGATGCGGCTAGTCCATGTCACGAAACACACGGGGAGCATTGAACCCAATGTCCAAAAACCATTTAATAAAACTCACCTCATCTCCTCTTGTTGTAGGTCTGACCACATCTTATCCCACCTTGGTAATGTGTCTCGTCCCAAGATACTTTGAACAAAGACTTACCATTCCTTTGAGATACTTTTTAGGGAAAAACGTACAAGCTATATAGGTTGAGCTGCCTCTCCAACTGTTGAAATCTGATCCCGAATATGCTCAATTTTGGTGAGGAAGGGATCTATGCCTTCATCCTTATGCATCTTGATGTTTCTCAGTTTCTCTTGCAGGAACATCTTCTGCTGCTCGAAATGATTCTGATATAGCTGAGTGAGAGCATCCCACATCTCCTCGGCCATATTATTGGCTGATATATGCGAGACTATATGGTCATAGAATCCATCCAAGATCATCTACTTCGCCTTTTCCATTTGTTTCCTATACTCTCTGAGCTGATTTGCATCAGTGGGGACTGCCACAACATTATATGCATAGGTTTTCAGGCCAAATTCATCTAGCAGGAAGGACATCCTAGCCTTCTAGATGACAGAGTTGGAGGCTCCCTCCAACATATCTCGATCTCTATGCCTAGCTATGGCCATATCTCAAACTGGATTGGAAATCTCCCTCTTTTACCTACTCAGCTGCTGAATTTTCTATTCGTACTCCCTTTTGGAGTGAGAAAATTTGTGTTGGGTATGTGTTATATTCTTTCCACGACTAGCCCCACGCACTGTACATTGCGCCGGGCGCAGCAGGGGGGTCACAGGGGGGGCGGTAGCCCCCCCTGTCGGGGTCCGGGGTAGTGCCCCGACGAAATTTTTTTTTGGTATGCGGCCCCACTCATATGCGGACCCACCCATGTTTTGTGCATGAGTTTGCACATGGTTTTGGGGTACGATGGTTTTCGACCCCTGGTATTTTGTAGATCCGGTCAAGGGAACTACGGTTATGTTCTAATCTAGGGTTAATGGATTGGGGTTTATGTATTCTTCGGCATGTATATATATGTGTTGTAACACTAAAAGGAATATAATGAAAATCAAGTTGGTCGTCCCGATTTGGGATCCAGGGGAAAATCTCTGTGTTTATCTGTTTTATGTTTTATGCTCTCGCTATTGTTTATTTTCTGTTATAAGATTCGTGTGTAGATAATTTCTGTTCAGGGTTAAAACCTACATTTGGTATCAGATTTGTTTCGGCTTCAAGGGGACGCCTTTACTGTTGAGGGTTTTTTGCTTGGGCCTGAGGTAGACCCTGTTCAGTGGGAGATCTGCAGAATCGATTCTTGTGGTGAAAGAAGATGGCGAGCGGCGGGAAGATAGAGATCGATAAATTTAATGGTCAGAGTTTTGAGTTATGGAAGCTCAAGATGGAGGATCTGCTGGTGGATAAAGATCAGTGGATCGCGGTAGATCCAGGTACTAAACCAACGGCAATGTCAGATGAAGGCGGAAAAGCGGGATCTGAGCTAAAGCTGATACGGTTGTGTGTCTTGAGACAGTATTGTTGAATGTATTTGAAGACTCTAGCTTGAAGAATTTGTGGGAAAAACTTGGGACTTGTACCAATCTAAGTCTACGGTGGGCTAGTTGTTCCACTGAGGAAAAGGCCCAGCATAACTGGGGGATGAAGGATGGGGGCTCGGTGACAGAGCATGCGAATGCCTTCAATACGTAGTAGAGTCGGTAAATAAATACGATTGATATTAAAATCTCAGATGAAGATAAGTGCATCGGTTTGTTGTGTTCTCTACCAGACTCATGGGACAGTCTGGTTATTGCAATAGGTAGCAATACAACTACCTTGAATTTTGATGACATTGTCTCAGCCTTGCTGTCGGAGGAAATGAGACGGAGAAATATGGAGGGTCAAAATGGAGATGCCTTATATGTACGAGGAAGGTCCCAAAATAGAAACAAGAATAAGGTTTCGAGTGGGAGATCCAAATCTAGAGGGAGATCTAAATCTCCTGGAAAGTTTGTAAAGGTATGCTGGAAATGCGGGAAGGAAGGGCACTACAAAAGGGAGTACAAATCTAAAGCTCCTGAGAAAGGAAAGGGATCTGATGAAGGTCCTTCTGTAGAGGCAAAAACCACCTCGGATGAAGGTGGGATGTGTATTTGGCTTCTTCTTCAAATACACATGTAGATCATGAGTCATGGTTGATTGACTCAGGTGCATCCTTTCACTTCACTCCCCATAGGGAGTGGTTCTGCGAGTATGAGAAATATGATGGTGGTGATGTCTTCCTAGGGGATGATAGGAAGGCCAGAATCGTCGGACGTGGAAAGGTCAAGCTGAAGCTGCAAGGTGGGAGGATTAGAACACTTCCTGGTGTTCTGCATATTCCTACATTGGCCAGAAATCTGATTTCTGTAAGCAAGATGGATGATGCAGGTGTAAAAATAGTGTTTGAGAAAGATGCCTGCAAGATGGTTCGGGGAGCACTGGTATTAATGCGAGGAGTTCGGACTGGAACTCTGTACAAGCTACAAGGTAGCACTGTTATTGATGGGTGTAACCGTTTTGTGGTTCCTGAAAGTGGGATGGAAAGCCTAGCTGTCTCTGGAGAAAAGACCATGCTATGGCATCAAAGGCTTGGACATATTGGAGAGAAGGGCCTTCGGATACTGCATAGAGATGGTATGGTAGAAGGTATGTCTAATTGTTCTCTAGATTTCGATTTCTGTGAACATTGTGTATATGGAAAGAAAAATCGGGTGAGTTTTCCTTCTGGTGCTAAGAGGGAAAACAAGATATTAGAACTTGTGCACAGTGATGTGTTTGGGCCTGTGTCAGTTCCATCACTGGGAAAGTCTGTGTACTATGTTTCATTCATAGATGACTTCTCAAAGAATACATGGATATATTTCTTGAGGAAGAAATCTGAAGTCTTTGACAAATTTAAAGAATTTAAGGCTCTGGTGGAAAACCAGACAGAGAAGAAGATAAAGGCATTGAGGATAGATAATGGTGGGGAGTTCTGCAAGAAGGAATTTGAAGAGTTCTGTAAAAAGTGTGGTATAGCATGGCAGAAGACTACTCCATACACACCTCAGCAAAATGGAGTTGCAGAAAGAATGAACAGAAGACTGATGGAAAAGGCAAGAAGCATGCTCAGTGGTACCGGGTTAGGACAAGAATTCTGGGCAGAGGCAGTGGAGACTGCATGTTACTTAGTTAACAGATCTCCTTCATCAGCGTTGGAGGATAAGACTCCACATGAGGTATGGACTAGTAAGAAACCATCTCTTTCACATCTAAGGGTATTTGGATGTGATGCATATGTACATGTTCCAAAGGAGAAAAGGACCAAGTTGGATAATAAATCTGAAAGGTGCATCTTTATTGGGTATAAGGATGGTTTAAAGGGTTACAAGATTTGGAACCCAGAAACAAGGAAGGTTGTGTACAGCCGAGATGTGGTGTTTAGAGAAGTGAAAGATGTTGTTAAGCATGAATTCCTACCAAAGGAACCTGAGAAGATAGAGTTTGAGCTAAAGGAGGATGAATCAAACTCTACAATAGAAGAAGACTCAGAAGATGAAGAGCCACAAACTCCAGCTTTGAGAAGATCAGTTCGGGAAAGAAGGCAACCAGAAAGGTATACTCCATCTGCTTTCTATTCAGGTTTTGCCTTAACTATAACTGATGATGAACCCAAAACTGTCAGGGAATCAGTAGATTCAGAGGATGGAAAACTCTGGAAGGAGGCCATGGTTGATGAAATGGCATCCTTGCACAAAAATGAGGCATGGGATCTGGTGGAGTTGCCGGGTGGAAGGAAGCCCATCGGGAGCAAATGGGTGTTTAAAAAGAAGATGAATGTAGAAGGCAAGGTGGAGAAATACAAAGCTCGGTTGGTAGCAAAAGGTTATTCCCAGGTGCCGGGAATTGATTTTGGTGATATTTTTTCTCCTGTTGCCAAGGTTACTTCTATTAGATTACTTTTATCTGTTGCGCTTGCATTTGATTTTGAGATAGAACAGATGGATGTGAAGACAGTATTTCTTCACGGGGATCTAGAAGAGGAGATCTACATGAAGCAACCTGAAGGCTTTATGGTGAAGGGTAAGAAATAACTGGTATGCAGGTTGAAGAAGTCTCTGTATGGGTTAAAACAGTCACCAAGGATGTGGTATCAGAAATTTGATACCTATATACGGGGACTTGGATTCACCAGAAGCAAGGAGGATCACTGTGTTTATTTTAAATTAATTGGTGACCGTGTTATGTATTTGGTCTTGTATGTGGATGATATGTTGTTAATTGGAAATGACAAAGAAATTATCCAAGATTTGAAGACCCAACTGTTCTCCAAGTTCGACATGAAGGATCTTGGTGCTGCAAACTATATTTTGGGCATGTAAATTAAGAGAGATCGGGAAAAGAGGAAGCTTTGGTTAAACCAGAGGAAGTATGTCGAGACTATATTGTAGAGGTTCAATATGCAGGATAGTAAACCGGTGAGTGTTCCTATTCATGTAAGTGTAAAGCTGTCTGCTGAACAGTGTCCCAAGACACAAGAAGAAGAGGAGGATATGTCTCGTGTTCCATATGCAAGTGCAGTGGGTAGCCTGATGTATGCAATGGTCTGTACTAGACCAGACATTGCACATGCAGTGGGAGTATTGAGCAGGTTTATGTCAAACCCGGGGAAGGAGCATTGGACAACAGTGAAGCGGGTTTTCAGATATTTACGTGGCACTAGTGATTATGGCTTGTGCTACCAGGGAAGACCAGGATTGGAAAGAATGTTGGACATTCGTGGTTTTGTTGATGCGGACTGGGCTGGAGATCTGGACCAAAGAAGATCTACAAGTGGGTATGTGTTTAGCCTATTTGGAGGCGCAGTCAGTTGGATGAGTAAAAGACAGTCTGTAGTGGCTCTTTCAACTACAGAGGCAGAATACATAGCAGCCACTCATGCAAGCAAGGAAGCAGTTTGGTTGCAGAGATTGTGTTCAAGTATGGGGTTAGTACAACAAGCTATAAGGATAGACTGTGATAGCCAAAGTGCAATTTTCTTGGCTAAGAACCTTGCTTACCATTCAAAGACAAAGCACATTGATGTTCAATATCACTTTGTTAGAGATATGGTTGAGGCTAAAAGGGTGTTGCTGGTAAAGGTGGACACTTTGAGGAATGTTGCAGATGCATTGACAAAGTCTGTGAGCACTCGGAAGTTCTCTTGGTGTAGAGAAACAATGGGTGTTGAAGAATTATTAATGACTCCGCTATTAAAAATGTGGCCCCCTATGGAAGAAAACAACAAGTGGGAGAATGTTGGGTATGTGTTATATTCTTTCCATGGCCCTTTATGTCTTGTGTTGCGCTAGGAGGCGCGGCGGAGGGGGTCCACGGGGGGTGGCGGCCCCCTGTCGGAGTGCAGGCGGCGCCCGGGCAGATTTTTTCTTCGTGTATGCAGTCCCACTCATATGCGGACCCACCCATGTTTTGTGCATGAGTTTGCACATGGTTTTGGGGTACGATGGTTTTCGACCCCTGGTATTTTGTAGATCCGGTCAAGGGAACTACGGTTATGTTCTAATCCAGAGTTAATGGATTGGGGTTTATGTATGCTTCGGCATGTATATATATGTGTTGTAACACTAAAAGGAATATAATGAAAATCAAGCTGGTCGTACCGATTTGGGATCCAGGGGAAAATCTCTGTGTTTATCTATTTTATGTCATTAGGGGAATTTTGAGGTCTAAAATGGGCCTCCTAAGAAAAATGTACAACCAAAATAAACTTTATAAGAACCAATAGGATTCAAGATGATGATGTCATCCATAATGGATGATTCACCATTTTTGGAGTAAAAAAATAAAAATATTAAAAAATAATAAAACAATAAAACTACTTTTTCAACTCGTATTTTAAACTTATCTCCCAAAATTTTTACTCAAATTTCGAGCGGGAGTACTCGTTGGATGCGGAATTTAATTCCTCATCCAAGTAGTACCCATGTTGCATACTTTCGATGAACTCTTCTACATGAAAAATGAAAATACATAAAAAACGTGATTTATAAATAAAATTTTTATCTGTATTCTCATTTTTTTATTAATGGGATTATCAGTATGCAATAGGAGTCACTGCTTTGGATGAGGGTTAAGATCATGACAATGATATCCCATCTCAATTTGGTAAAAACTTTGGGAGATAAGTTGAAAATATGAATTGAAAAAGTAGTTTTTTCATTTTTCCCTCTAAAATTTGATGATGTCATCAAATCTTATTTGATTTTTTCCACTATTATTTTATAATTTCCTTAGGAGGCCCATTTTAGACCTCAAAATTCCCCTAATGTTTATGCTCTCGCTATTGTTTATTTTCTGTTATAATATTCGTGTGTAGATAATTTCTGTCGAGGGTTAAAACCTACAATTTGCTTGCAGATACTGTTGACTATTACTGGAAATTTGAATTTCTAGGCTAGAAACCCTCTGAGAGAAATTTCCCTGTGTGTGTGCACTTTCTCTTCCACCCAACGTTGATTCTACTATTGCAAATTACTACAAAACCCTTCTGCGCCCAAACAAGGAATCTGCTCAGCAAAAATTATTGAGTTGTTGCCCCCTCTGCTTGCTGGAATGACTCGAACTGGCAAGCCGATTTTTTTTTGCCAACCTGCCCTGAAAACTCGAACAACCCAACAATTCATCCTTTCTCACTTATGCTCTGCGCAACCCCCAGAAATTTGTCTTGTTGCTCCCTTTGAACAACAGATTTCTTCCTCTGATTCTGAGCTTCCTTGTCAGATCAAAATCACTCTCATACCATGTGAAAATTTCACCACTGAAATCCTATTGCAACCACTAGAATTAATTCTTCTAACTGTAAATTAATTTTGTATTTTATTGCTACGACAATGACAAATTAATGACATTGCAATATTTACAAATAAAATTACTGTGGAAACTAAACTAGGAACTAAGAAAATACTAGCACACATACAAAAATTACACAATAATTTTTGGACAAATGTCTTTGGAAAAACCCAATGTGGGAAAACTGGTGCAATAGTGAGGGATTTTATTATTATGCAACAAAAAAATTAGTACAATAAACTGTCACCAAACTGGCGATTCAACCCAAGAGAAACACTAGTAAAATTTTATGAGAATTTACCCTCGCTCCAAGAAATCCCATAACAAACTGAGCGTTAGAATTGATTCTGGAACAATTTTGCATCAACCTTCTACGCTGCCTCTACTTAGGCCCTACACATGCTACCCAGATTCTATATCTGATGTGATGTCTAGTGTGTTGCCTCCACTTGAAGTGATTATTCCGGCCTCTTGGAAATATTCCTAGACACTTGAAGCTAAATCGACTCCTGGTCTGGCTAAATTGAATTTCCCTTCTCGAGGCTCTGCACGGCCCTTGCAAAACCTCTTGGAGTTGAAACTCAACCTCATATTTTGACTCTTCCGGATCTGGAATCCTCCTTCAGAAATCTGCTACTCTGCCCCTTTAACACTTGCTACTCACTCACTGACTCAATCTCCACTGCTGAATCACTTGCGATTGGGAAATTGAATTGTCTGAGCAACTGAGTATCTGTTTCTTGTGTATCCTCCTTATACTCACCAACCTCTTCTTATAATCTCTAGTTGGGACTCTAACAACCACGATTAAAACTTAATTGATGGTTGAGATTATTTCCTAGTCAATTCGTGTGATTTTCTATATAATTATCACCTTTCTCATTTAATACTGATTAATTAACCAGATTTCCTAAGTTTAGACTTAGGAAATATTTAAAAATTGGTTAATAATCTAATTGAGACACATTGAGGTGGAATTTCTAGAAATGATTTATGGGTTATGGAGAACTCCTGGTGCTTTAGCCTCTCCGCAAAGTCTCAAGACTATAATACCTCCGATGCTACAAAAACTAACACAAGTGCCGTGGTCAATGAAACCAACATGATGGGGATCCTTATCTTGAGTGTATAGATGTGAGGAGGGAGAAATCGTGGATGCATGAGTTACCAACTTGGTTTTTTTTTTCCACCCCTCTTGCACGCCTTTTACTTGGGTTGTATCTTGCTTTGTAAGATGTATAAAAAATATTACCCCCTTAAAGATAAGGCAACACATTTCTCATCAGGGGTTGGGACATGTAAGGGTTGTTTTTCATAATGTGAAAGAGAAAAATGTGCTCAAGAAATAGGTGATGGCCATAATGAGTGAGGTAGAGATCCTGCTAGGCTTTTTCCCACATGTTAATGTGTATGTCCCAACCATCTTTTTCATTTTTGATGTTCTTACTTTTTCTTGCTTATGGCCATAATTTTTCTTTTTCTTATTCTTTTAGTTGCATCAACCTCATAGGGCCAAATTTCGGGGCTTAAATAGGTATAAGGATGTATGGCTGCGAAATCCTAGAGAACCAATGGTTAGTTGAACCCGAAGAGTGGAGGTGGAATATGTGCTCATAGTGTATGTTAAAAAGTGGTAAGTATGGAATAGGGATAGATGGGACTACACTATCTCAACCAGGGCTTCCCAAGTAGTACCCCTCTTATACCCATTGGGCCATAAGGGGTGGTCCCACTGGACTAGGATCAAAGGTTAACTCCCCATTTAAGGTGAGGGAAAAAGATCATGGTCAATACCCATCTTCCTTCCAAGTCACCCTATAATCCATGTTAAAAGCCCAAATACAAACAAGCATAAGCACCCGATTGAAAAATGAATAAAGTACCTTTTGATCAGATGCCCACATTTTCCCATGTGCTCTTGAGAACTGTGTGAGAAGACTTATGATTGATGCAAGTGGAAGAGATATGAATGACACATCATCATATATTAGTGGTGGTTGCAGGTACTGCTGGTTGGTTGACTAGAAGAGATGATGGGAGCCAAGTTTTCTTATATGGGGTTACACATCGTAGAGCATGTGATGCATGTACTCGATTGTAGATTTCATGAGAACTCCAATAATCCCTGGCCCCTTAGACCTGTAACTTGCACATTGCAACAAACTTGTTTGGGAGCATGTGCATTAGGTGTAGGATATCGCCCATGTTTTATATGAAAGTATAAATCCATACAAGAAATAAAATATAGTGTAAATGCAATCTAATATACATGGAACAGGATATGAATGTTATTAGCATGATGACAGAATATGCATAGCACCTAAAATACCATGCATAACATGTGAATGTAAATCTCTAATAAATGAGGTGAGGTGACTCCCTTTCACGGGTGAAGGAAAAATTTCACCATCAAGTTTGATAATAATAAAGTACCCTACACCTACCTTTCCATGGATCTTGATAGAAATATGGTCCCAAAATGACATCACCAACTTGGAAACCTTTCTTTGGTTTTTGGACCCACTCACTCTTAGGAATGGTCAGCCTCAGATTCAACATCCTGATATGGCCGAATTTGTGAGAAGGCGGAGGCTTAATAGGTTTTGATGGCTTTCTTGAAGGGTTTTGATTCATGGTCCCATGATTTCTAAGAAATGGAAAGGGGCCCATATCTTCTACATGGCTTGGAAGTTGGGGTTCCCTGTAGAGGAAAAATGGGGTCCCATCAGGCTCAAGAATGGTGGTATACAATTGATCCATTTGCAATTTTTCACTAATCGAATCACTCTATTTACTTGATAGAAACATTCCCCATGCACTGGCCACATCAATGAAAACAATTTCCATTACCACAAAAATATCCTTATTAGATTCCCAAGTGACCTTCAAAACTTTGATAAGACCATGGACGAGAATTGACCTAGAACCAAAACCACACACATTCTTATATGGTATAGTGACATCCATCTCTAATTGGTGCATGATTTTCAATGGAATGACATTGGTGGATGCTCCTGAGTTGAGCATGCGATTGTGTAGTATAAACCTATCCATCACTAGGGACAACAAGAATGACTTATGATCCCCATTTCTTTTGTCAAAGTATGTGCTTTTGTAATATACCAAGTGGGTCATTAGGCTCATCTTCAAGGCCTAAAGCCTTCTTAATTTTTCTTCTATGGTAAGGCAACCTAGCCATCTCTTTTATAGGGACCTACATATTCATCTTGGCCACAACATTATCCATGTCAACATCTAATTCAATTTTATCATTTATGGGTTGGGCTTAGGTTTGTTTTGAGGTTTCAATTGGGAAGTGTTCTTCCCTTGAGCTGATTCTTGACATTAGAACATGCTTGGGCTTGATCATTATTCCGTTTAGAGTTTTGTAGACCTTTGAATCTCCCACCATTTTCTAGGAGTTCGATTAGCATTGATTTGAAGTTGGCTTGGCTTTGGGTGAATGTAAGAATCTCCAAGAAAGGTATTAAAGGGATGGGCTTTGCTGTCACTCAAAATGTATAGGCACCGCGACAACGACTTAGGTCGGGGGCTGTCACCTTGATCCAAAACCTCTTCGTCTCCCAACAATAAACCATGGGGGGTAAACCCTATGGAAATGAAATGAAGAAGGACAAGTTGGAAACCAACTAATCCCGCAGACACAGTTGAGTGGCCTAGCACTTGTTTATATTTAACAAGATTATAAGGATTCAATTGGATTTGTAGATTTGAAATAAGTGCCTGATGGAGTCAACACTCTTGCTTTGTAAATTTAAGATCAAGTAATGGATTGGAAATTGTTGCTTTAATACCTTACTATCATATATGAAATGCGATTCCTAGGACCTATGTGAAATGCATAAATCTTGGTTGATTTTAACTACATGCCTAATCTAAGTTTTACTTTCCCTTAACTATTTTGAATTTGGGCTCCAAGGTAAGTTGTGGGAAGGAGGCGAACACGAAGCAAGCAAGGGCTTGATTAATGATACCTTCTGTTGTGCTTCTATCACCTGATACCTCCGGCGCTTTAGAGACTGTGGCTTTGACGACTGAAAGGTCACCGTGTTAACTACCAAAGAGTTGTCTGCTCCGCTCAAGATAGATAAGAAAGGTTGTCCTAGAAATATATCAACCAAGCTTATGCATGGAGGTAAGTTTTAAGATGCAAGACTCACTAGGTTCAGATGATATGCAAATATGAAAAGTGAATTTTAGATTAAGATTCTCTCAATGATTTAGTACTTAGATTATAATCTTGAGTTAAAGAAACAATTACTTATTGATGGTATTAAAACATGATATTAACCTTGAAAGAAGTGCCAACTTAACCAAGATATGCCCTCAAGATAGCAATGATGTAAACCAATAGCAATGATTACTTAGCTAAATATTATTAGACAATGCTTCTTAGTCATATAGGAAGATGCCAATGACCATTCAACAAGAGGAATGATAATTACATGAATGTCCGTATATCAATTAAAATGAAAAACACTATTTAAAAGACAGATGATGAAAACAAGTTTCTTAGCAAGATACTCCTTATCCAATATTAACACTCTTACGAATCAGTGAAAGCACTTAGAGACACTTAAATATTTAGTTCTTAAATAACCAATTTATAACGTCAGAAATAAATTTAGATTTATTTCTTAAGCAAGCATCATCAGAAATAAGATAACAGTGAGCAATTTTTATAGAGCAAGGCACAATGAAATTTATTTATGCTATAATAAATGATTCCCCAGGACAACAAAGAATAATTAGTAAGTTTTCCAATGAAAAGTGTGCCCATAATAGTCTTAATTATAGTTATTTATAGGAAAAATGAAAACAGTGAGAAAATGAATGCCTATGTGTAAGAGGAAGGCAATCACCAATGCTGTTTAAGAGTTATAGTTATACTCTAGATGCTAGATTCTCAAAAAATAGAAATAGTTAGGTGCCAATTCCTTAAGAGAGTTTCAATGTTTTATTCACTAATCAGTATTTCAATCTGAACTATAAAATGAAAGAATTAGAGTGCTTAGGAACAATTAATTGATGATTCCTTGGTGATAAAATAAACACTTCAATCAGATCCACTTACATGTCTTGAAACAGGACCACCAAAGTACTTTCCAGGAGCTTGTCAAGGTGGCAATTATGTGATTAGATCAGCATTGCTTTAATGCTAATGTATGACTGAGATTTTAGTCCAAACTTTGGTTTTCAGGCAAATCAAAAGATATATTTATTATGCTTGCAATAATAATAATTAGACATTTCACAATGTCACATTCAACTAAGAAACCAATAGAAACTATAACTTATGGAGCACGAGTATTCAGTGATTTAGATTATAACACCAACAAGTAAATTTATAGTGAGCACTGTGTTGAAGCTTTTACTTTGCTATAAGTGAATAGAGAGTAATGGAAGGGTTTAGAAAGAAAAACCTTGAATCCCAAGGCCTATGATGAGCTCAGAGTTTTGCCCACAAATCCTCCGAGACTTTAGACATCTGCAACCACTGCAATTTATCCAAAATTTATTGAAATCTAAGCTCAGAAATCATATGTTTTCTCAGTAATTTAGGACATGCAGAGATCAACCTTTTTTGAAGGCTGATTGCACCAAGGGAGAGGGTAGAGACTTGTTGGCTAAGCCCAGGACGTGACGGCAAGCATAAATGAGGCCTTTAGGGCCCACGTAGGAAAGATCTAGGGCAACGTTGAAAGATGAAGGCCCTTTGAGGGAAATGTAGGGGAGAGAAAGGCCTTACGACCAAGGAAAAGGAGGAGGAAAGACATCGAAAAGGTTAAGGGAGAAGGGAGGAGGCATGACGTAAGGATATAGGGGTTGTGTAATGGAAAAAGACCCATAGTGGGGCTGCATAGGCCTGGAAGTGAAATTCACAGGAAAAGAAGGGCCTTGAGGGCCTGCGTATAGGCTTTGGATGGGCAGCAATAGGAAAGGGTGAGAAAAAGGGCTGCAGTAGGGAGCTAAGAGATACTAGAAGGGTATAGAAATAAAAGTAGGGTCGAGGAAGGATATCAAAGGGTAAAAGAGAGCAGATCTAAGCCTCAAAGGCTAGCTCTTAAGCTAAAAACCCCTGTAGCCTTAAAGAGGAGCCCCAAATACCCCACGACTGACTTGGTGGGAGGATTTAGCCCTCAAATCCTAGACGTAAGGCAAGGAGAGGGTTTGGCACTTGAAAATTTAATCCTTTCCAAAAATCGAAGCACCAAGACAACTGCAAATATTTTCAATGTATAAACCCTTACCTTTCTGCTTTAGATCTGTAATAAATCCATTCTAGAAGCCCATAATTGTATACAATTCTAAAAGAATAATAATATACAGGATTTTGAGAAAATACTTGTAAAAAATTATTTACAAAATTTATTAGATCTATACAAATATCATACAGATCTACTGGATATGAGGAGTATGAGTCCAACTTCGATCCCAGATCAGTAGAAATAAGCTCTTGCTAGTCTGATATATCCAATAAGCACAATATATAAAATATTTTAAGATATAAATGAGTTTAAATGAGGCACTAGCCAAGAAACCCTGCAAGAAAGTATTTGTTAGACAAGTCTTGGGATTCAATCAAGAAGGCTCTTCAATTATTATGCCTTGGGTGTTGGCTGGTCCAACTGAGGACTTCCCCTCATGTCCAAGATTTCATATATAAAAAAACTCTGCACACTCAAGGTCAAGTTGTTAGATCGATAGAGACATAAAATGACAATATAATCCTCAAGAATTAGATATACCTGGTAATTCAATTGACTTAAAATGCTACCTTAGATCCAATAACCAATGCAAGATACCTATGTAATAAGTTATTCCACGAAGGCTAATGATCAACAACTTCTAAAATATTATTCAACAGAGCATTAGGAGAAATATTATGATAATAAGTAGGAGAGAAACTCCACCATCAATGAAAACCCTAATGACTTCTGCATTATTATTATTCCAGAAAAATTACAAGAGATCTTCGAGAGCTAGTACACGATTCAAATATCAGATCATTTGAGAAGAAAATGGCTTCAAATTAATAGATGAATTCTCAAAACGGTTAGTTGGCTTGATCCCCATCAAAGTAATCTCAAACATTGATAAATATTTGATTATATTTTAATATCCACTATCAAAAATCTTTATTTTTGAGGATTTTGAATTTCTCTTTTAATTCATTTTTAGTTAGCTCAAAATTAATTATTTTGAGCTAATTTCCTCAAAATTTTGACTTTGACTTAACCACCAAGGTCCAAGGGTCCCAATTTTCTTGAAATTTTCAATATTCCCTTGGTGGGGGACCTTCAAAAATTAATTTCTTTATGACCCACGAATATTTCCTTTTGGAGAATTTATTTTCCTTAGGACTTTAATTTTGACTTTAATTAATTAAATTTATGGCTTAGGATTTTTAATTTATTTTTGTCAAAAAATTTAATTAATTGACACATGAGGAGATTAATAATTTTTTCGACCCTCTAATATTTTAGCCATAATTTTAAAATATTATTTACATAAGATAATTACATTTCAACCCTCAGAGGGGGAACACCTGTTCGTTATAGACCCTCAATTTTTTTACCCAATTCTGCGACTCAATATGATCTAGTAGACCAAGTGATTTGTAATAAAATAATTTAGCCAATTAGTTAAAATTATTCCCAAATCACTTTTACAAAAGACTCTATTAGAACATTAGGACTCACCTAAGATCTTGACGACAAAATCCACCCTAGATTTGGGTGAGGATGGAGGAAAAAACTCTACCAATCATCCGTGTTTAGAAACACAGATGAATCGGTGAGATGAAAAACCTCCTAGGATGAAAATCGTCACTAAAATAATAGGCTTACCTAGGTTGTTACATACATAAATGGTCTTTACTAAGTTCATTTACATTAAAAACTTGTAGAATGGGTTTACAACTTGACAAATTGACGACTGATGGTGATGAATTGTAGATGATCTGAGTGTTCAAACATGATGGAATCGCTTTGTAAAAATGTGTACTGTTTTAGGGTAGTTGACAAGGAGTGGTCAACAGGATTCATTTACAACATTAAAACGTTGAGGAATTTCCTCCACTTCATGTTGCTCATAAGGATTATCCTCTTGAGGGTCCTCATAAGATTGATCCCAAGTTGACCCTTCTTGCCCTAGCTTTGGGGTGAGGCTGGAGGGAAAAACTCTGCCGATCATCTTTGTTTAGAAACACAAATGAATCGGTGAGACAAAAAACCTCCTAGGATGAAAATCATCACCAAAATAATATGCTTACCTAGGTTTTTACATGCATAAATGGTCTTTACTAAGATCATTTACATTACAAACTTGCATAATGGGTTTACAACTTTGACAAACTGACAACTGATGGTGATGAATCAAGGATGATCTAAGTGTTCGAACATGATGGAATCCCTTTGTAAAAAAGTGTACTGCTATAAGTTAGTTGACAAGGAGTGGCAAACAAGCTTCATTTACAACATTCAAACGTTGAGGACTTTCCTCCTCTTTTTCTTGTTCATAAGGACTATCCTCTTGAGGGTCCTTGGAAGATTGATCCCAAGGTGACCCTTCTTGCCATACCAAGTTGGTTGGAGTAGGGGTGTTTGGAACACTTTGTTGCACGTTACGGTTTCCTGTGGTGATCTTCCTAGGGAAGGATTTGTCCTTATTGAATTGGATTCTAAGAGGGAAATTTGACCTAGATCCCCACTCTCTCTAAAACAATCAATCTGTTCAGGAGAGTATTTTGTGCTTTTGTAATTTCAATTGTAAACTTTTCTATCTTTTAGGAAAAAGCTTGAATGACAGGATCAGTTTGAGAGCTATGTTTTGTCTTAGGTTCAACGCTATCCCTGGGGTAATTGAACATGTCAATTTGTGCAACATTGGGGTTTTGTTCAACTTCCATCACTATCTTCTTACTTGGGCCAACGTAGTAGGGTTTTTTCTCTAAGGACATAAGTCAAATTTCCTCGACAAGCCTTGATGTATCTCTCAAGGATGATGGCATCATAGGGTTTGAACTTATCAAGGAATTCCCTAAGAAGGTTTTCAAACCTTTGACTGAAATCTTTCACATTTTCTTTGTCAATTTTGGCTATAGCTAGGAATATATCAAGGGCCATACTAAAATTTATTTCGGTTGCCCATCTCTTCTTGAATCCATCGTGAAATGTATCACAGTTAGTGATGCTTCCTTGAGGCAGGTTGAAGTACCAGTCCCTAGCATCACCACCCAGTGGGAGAGAAAAGAGCATCACAACTGTTAGCACTGGTTTTGATTCCTTTCAAAGTTGCTCTCTCCGTCATTTTTTCTTGGCCTCTAGCTCCTTATGATTCAATTATTTCACATCCTTTTTTCCACTTTCACCATTTCTCTTCGATCCTTTCCTCATTTTTCCAAAATACTAAAATGTCAAATGTTTTATTTCTTTCAAAACCCCTTTTTTTTCCATTTTTTATAGTTAAAAAGCAGCTCCGCACCCCCACAACAAACCTTTAATATATATCTCATATATTACATATATGATATCATATATATTTTCTACACTTAACTGTATTGAAACCCTTACCTTTCATCGAAATCGGCATTTCGCAGATCCAAACTTATTACATATCACAATCGCTGTCTCCTAAAAACCCTTCGAAATGCGATTTGCAGGATTGCTGGGACCCATCATTTCCTTTTGGTCCACTTCATAAAATTTTGATATATGTTATAATTTATTTATAATATAATTCGGGCTATTGTATCATATTCCATTGAATTAATGTAATTTTTCATTGTATGATTTTAAAAATCCTTTAAATGGGACCCATCACATTTTCGCATCGCAAGATCGCAAAATTACTTACCTTTTCCATTCACCTCCGCCTTTCCTTTTTTTCGATTGCGATATAAAGTGGGACCCTTTCCCTACCACGTCACCTTCCATATCACATATCGCAATTTATATTGTGATCCATTCATGTTACATGCCCCATTTCCATGATCCCCGATATGCGATAAGTGTTCCTGTCCCTGAAATGCGATATAATCTCCTGTCCCCGAAATGCGATATAATCTCTGGTCCTCAAAATGCAATAAGTTTCGAAAGCCCCGAATTGCGATATTGCTTTGACTTCCCAAAATGTGATATAACTCCCAGTCCAGATTTGCGATAATCCTTTGATTTGCAATATGCAATATAACTGCTTCGGTCCCGATCATGATTTGCGATGCGATTGGCCCACCATACTTGCTGTTAGCGTTCTGTAATTCTGAGGCTAAAGAAAAACTACAAAGGCAACATCAAACCAACTTTGGAAACTGGGATCTAGCCATGCCAGTTTCAAAGAGGGCTCTCTTTAAGATTTAACTTTGTGCTTGGGTTTTGAGTTTTGGTTTTTGATTTTGGAAAATTGATTGTATTCAATTGATTAATGCCTATTGGGTAATGGAGTAAAAATATAACTAGATAGTTGCATCAATTTTTCACAGGGTAAACACAGGGAAAGCTAGGAATATTTACTAGATCTTTCGAATTTATAAATGGATTATGATAGAAATATGAAAAAAATCAGCAGAACTAAAGAGAAATTAAGAATTCTTTAGTTTGGCCTTCAGTGGAAAACATTATGATTGTAAATGCAAACAGAATAAGGTACTCAAAGTAAATCCTATTCATCATGCTTTCTGCTTTGCGATTGGAATTCAAATGATTACAATGAAAGATGACAATGAAAAATAATAACAAAAGAAAATAATCACCAGTATTTAAGCCACAAGAATCCTGTGAATGGTCTGATTATTATTGATGCTCCAGTGCTTTGAAAAATCTTACAATACTTCAATAGAAAAAAATAGTTATGATCTCAATCAATCGACCCTTGATACTCCCAAAACTAGAGTATATATACAAAAATAAAAACAAATTAGAATCAATGCCTGTGTGACAAGGCAATCTATAATTTCTCAAAATGAACAAAAAGGAAATAAATCGATCTAAAAGGAGTGCATTAGCGTTAATGGCCCTGTTCTGCTGGAAGACTGTTGTTGAGTCACCACATTTTTAGGATTTCGCTGGCAAAACTGAGTGCTGTGCTGGCGAAGTCTGTTGTATGTACGCTCTTTTTCTTGTCTTGACCCATGGTGTCTATTTTCTACCCGAGTCCTTTTTGCCATGTTTAACCATTTTTCTTCATAAAATGGCGCACCAAACTCATATGCCCAGGACTGAAATCCTTTATATTTAATCTCGGAACCACATCGCATCCGCACCAACATCGCACTTCACATTTCACTGTTTTTAACTTTTATTTAGCACTTATGTTCTAAGACTTGCGATGTGCGCTATGCGATCGGGTCCCACCTGGCATCGCACATCGCACTTCGACAAATTTAACATGAACCCTTTGCACTATATTTAAAACTTGTGATTTGCGAATGCGATTGGGTCCCACCATCATCGCATATCGCACTTCAGGGAATTTAACTAGATTACCTCCGCACTTATTCTTTAAACTTAGTGATGTGTGATTGTGATCGGGTTATATCGCAAGTTAAAACATTTAACTTGCGGGTGCTATGTCCGCTATCCCCCTGAACTTGTGACGTGAAATATGCGATCGCATCACAACTTAAACAAAATAACTTGCGGGCATTTAAAAAGGTAAGTTATAAAATGTGCGAAGTGCGAAATGCGACACGCTAAACGCTGGAAAGTGAGAAAAGGTGAAAAGTAAGGAAAATGCGAAATACAAAGGTTTGCATGTGGATTTGGTAATGTATAAAGGTTGGATGGGTCCCACCAAATCGCATCGGCGAAGTTTTATGTTTTGGCGATGAGTTAAGAAGAAAAGGTTAAAACTTGCGGGGTGCAAAGTGCTGGCAAGAGGTAAGTATAAGACTTTTAGTGGGTGGGTGGAGCTGTAGCATTAAGACTTCGGACTTAGATATAAGTGGGTTTATAAAGGGATAAGTCTGAAAGGTTATGTATGTGGGTCTCGGGTTTAAATGGGATTTAGGGCATTGGCGTCTAGAATTAGGAAAAATGAAGGGTAGGAAGAGAGTAGAATGAAATGAATGAGGGCAGTATGGAGTTTACTTACCATCACACTTAATCAACAACACTTTCCTCTTTCAAATTAACTGAAAGGAAGATTGATTCCTTTGAAGCTCTAGACAATCAAAATTTCCCTACTTTTACTGAAAATAAATAATAGCCATGGAGTATTATTTTCAGTATGAAAAATCTAAGCAATAAATAGTCACCTGGTGATACGACATGAGTCTAACACCTACCCATGTAATTTTCCTTTTCTTAAATCACAGATTTCATGTGCCAAAAACCATTGTTACCCACTCCATGCTCCGAAATGCGATTGTGATATTCCCTCTTTATATTTAATATAGCCCTCCGCCCCTCTGCTATACTCCGCTAACCGCCATTCCACTGATATTACTCCCACTAATTCCACTCCACCTCTCCCCTATCAATTTAAAAGGGTTTGTTTGTAATATATCATACTACTGTTAATAAAATGAACCTCCTCCATTCTATCCAAAAGGATTCTAGTTTTCCTCCATTACAAAGGGTTTTCCACCAAATATAACAGTTGCATCATTATAAAGAAAAGGGTTGTTTGTTGATTAATTTTCGCCATTTTATCCTAAGCTACCTCCATAATTTGTTAAACCTCCATGTTTCCCACTCTTATTTTATTTCTCCTGCTGGTCCCACCCTCAATTTGTCTCCTCCATTCATTTCATTCACGTGCCCAGTTCATCTACACGGGTTATTCTCTCAAAAGCTCTTTCAGCGAAGAAAACCTATCATAACAGAAGAAGCTGAAGAAGGAAAACAACAACAGAATTCCTTCCGAACAGATTTTCACTAGATCTGTGCCACCATTACTCTCAGCACCAACACATTTTGACAAGGCACCAGGCAACATTCGAGAAACAGTCACAGGTTTATAGAAAATGTGGCAGCAAAGGCTTTAAAGATTCGACACCTATCATCAAATAACAATATCGTCTTAAAGCTCAAAGACAGTTTGTCAATATGATTAATTCCATCATAGTTCTATTAGGATTGTAAACGGCTAAAAATGGCAGATAGTCTAATTTTTCTCCTTCTTATCTGTTTTCGATTAAGTTGTTATGAAAAGAATCTGAAGGTTTAAGCCTTGCTGGCAGATCTATTGTAAAACTATAAGTAGATAGAAGACAAAGGAAGAAAAAGAGGGATGGTTGGTGGCACAGGGCCGAGTGCCCTGTTTTTGATTCTCATGACATTACTGAACAATGTATTGTCGACACACATAATATATTCCAGTTACACTCTTGAGGATTCACAAAATCATATGGTGTGTGTATTGTTTTCCCTTTTGTTTTTACATACTTTATCTGTCTTTCTAGATTTATCATAAAAGTTTTATCTTATGATTTTATAAGTCTTGTGAACCTCCAAGACATATGGATCTATTTTTGTAAGTCTTGTTCCAAGCTTTCCTAATTCAATATGAATTGAAGATTGTTCATAAGAATTAATTGAGGTGGAATTAAACCCTGTTTCATGTTTTTATAAGTATTTTGATTTAGCATGAATGTTAATCTGTTTTTTTTCAGTCTTGATTCACCAAGAATTCCTGATTCATAAGGTCATGTTAGTCAGAAAAATTCCATGTAATGGGATTCTTTAAATGTAAAGTGAGACTCTTGTAAGTCTTTTAATATAATTCTTTCACTATACATTTCAGATATGGAATTTGTGTCACCCTTTCCTCTTAGCAGTGGACTTTTGTTTTACATATCCAATGTTTATCTTCCATTCTCCTAACCATCAGGCAACAAACTCAATTTTTCTACCACATCATACACCAGTTCCCTCATATGTGTTAGAGCTTTTTTATGTGTTCAACGTTCCTTTTAGAGTGCTTGAGATCCAACCACTTTCTAAAAAACCCAATCAAATCATAAGAAATTTCCTCAGGGCTTAGGATGTGTGTGGTCAGGCACTTGAAGCAGTCCAAGTGCCGATTCCAACACTAACATCTTTTGGTGTGTTTGCCAGGAGATGAAGGCCTTGAAACGAAGTATTCTCCTGAGTCTCTTGTTAATTACTGAAGATTGATTCTTGAAGATGAATAGGAATTGATAACTTGAAGAGGATTGCAGTTTTTCACCTGGTGACTCCATTGTTTCAGATCCAATGGCTACTTCACGGGGATGCAAAGATCATATTTTCAGTGGAAGTTTTGGATAAACAGCTACACCTTCCAGAATTATGAAAGGGCCATCATTGCATAGGTAGAATTTATTTTTTTTCCTCATTCAGTAGCTGATGATTTGGAGTCTTCTTATAGTGCAGACATTTAATGCTTTATGAGAATCTTGCGTTGTGATTATTTTCATCATGAGCTACACTATGTTATGATATGGATTCTTTCAGTTTTACTCTTAATATTCAGAATCCATATGAGGTTTTTTCAGCTATTTGAATCGTTGTACGTTAAGTTCCATATTGAATGAAGATTTCCATTCAAATCAGATTAGAAGTAGAGGAATGAATAAGCTTGTTTTATTTTTATTTTTTAATTTTTTTTAAATTTAATTTAATTTAATTAATTAATTAATTTATTATTATTTATTTATTTTTTTAAATTTTAATTTTTTTATTATTTATTTTATTTATTTATTTATTTTTATTTTTCAGAAAGTTAGATTTTAGTTTTCAATTTGAATTTAGCCTCAGTTTGGAGAGACAAGTTGCAGAATTTAAATGTGCTTTTGAATCCATTACCCAATGGCTAGGCATGTTGGTCTTTTTGAATTAATGAGTAGGATCGCTGGTTAGAGAGACAAGGCAGTGGAACTACAGTTCTTGATAGCCCGTAGGGGGAATATCATCCGCAATTAGAGCCACTTTTAGCATTGGTTGTGATTCCTTTCAAAGCTGCCCTCTCCGTCATTTTTTCTTGTCCTTTAGATCCTTATGATTCATTTCTTTCGCATCCTTTTCACAATTTTCGCCATTTATCTTCGATCCTTTCCTCATTTTTCCAAAATACTAAAACGTCCAACATTTCATTTCTTTCAAAACCCCTTTTTTTTCCATTTTTATAGTTAAAAAGCAGCTCCACCCCCCACAAAAAACCTTTAATATATATATATCATATATTACATATATGATATCATATATATTTTCCGCACTTAACCGTGTTGAAACCTTACCTTTCCTCGCATTCAGCGCTTCACAAATCCAAACTTATTACATATCACAATTTTCGTCTCCTAAAAACCCTCTGAAATGCGATTTGCAGGGACCCATCATTTCCTTTTGGTTCGCTTCATAAAATTTCGATATATGTTAAAATTTATTTATAATATGATTCGGGTAGTTGTATGCTATTCCATTGAATTAACGTAAATTTTCATTGTCTTCTTTTAAAAATCCTTTATATGGGACCCATCACCTTTTCGCATCGCAAGATCGCATCATTACTTACCTTTTCCATTCACCTCCGCCTTTTCTTTTTCCTAATTGTGATATAAAGTGGGACCCTTTCCCTACCACGTCACCTTCCATATTGCATATCATAATTTATATTGTCATCCATTCATGTTACCTACCCCATTTCCCCAATCCCGATATGCAATAAGTGTTCCTGTCCCTGAAATGCGATATAGTCTCCGGTCCCCGAAATGCGATAAGTCCCGAAAGCCTCGAATTGCGACATTGCTTTGAATTCCTGAAATGCGATATAACTCCCATTCTAGATTTGTGATAAGCCTTGGATATTCGATATGTGATATAATTGCTTCGGTCCCTTTTGCGATTTGCGATGTGATTGGCCCACCATACTTGCCCATGTCATTTTCCTTTTCGTAAATCACAAATTTCATGTGCCAGAAACCATTGTTACCCACTCCATGCTCTGAATTGCGATTGCGATATTCCCTCTTTATATTTAATATAGCCCTCCGCCCCTTCGCTATACTCCGCTAACCGCAGTTCCACCGTTATTACTCCTGCTAATTCCGCTCCACCTCTCCCCTATCATTTAAACCTTTTTAAAAGGGTTTGTTTATAATATATCATATTACTATTTATAAAATGAACCTCGAACCTTCTATCAAAAATATTTCGAGTTTTCTGCCATTACAAAGGGTTTTCCACCAAATATAGTGATTGCGTCATTATAAAGAAAAGGGTTGTTTGTTGATTAATTTATGCCATTTAATCCTAAGCTACCTCCATAATTTGTTAAGCCTCCATGTTTCTCGCTCTTATTTTATTTCTCCTACTAGTCCCACCCTCTATTTGTCTCCTCCTTTCATTTCATTCACGTCCCTAGTTCATCTGCACAGGTTATTCTCTCAAAATATATTTCAGCGAAGAAACCCTATCATAACAGAAGAAGCCAACAAAGGAAAACAACAACAAAATTCCTTTAGAACATATTTCCACTAGATCTGTGCCACCATTACTCTAAGCACCAACACATTTCCACAAGGCACCAAGAAGCATTCAAGAAAAAATCATAGGTTTACAGAAAATCCGGCAGCAAAGGCTTTAAAGATTCGACACCTATCAACAAATAACAATATCTTCTTAAAGCTCAAAGATAGTTTGTCAATATGATTAATTCCATCAGAGTTCTGTTAGGATTGTAAATGGCTAAAAATAACAGACAATATACTTTTTCTCCTTCTTATTTTTTTTCTATTAAGTTGTTATGAAAAGAATCTGAAGGTCTAAACCTTGCTGGAAGATTTATTGTAAAACTATAAATAGATGGAAGACAGAGGAAGAAAAAGAGGGATGGTTAGTGGTACAAGGTCAAGCGCCCTGTTGCTGATTCTCATGACATTCCTGAATAGTGTATTGTCAAACACATAATATATTCTAGTTACACTCTTGAGGATTCACAAAATCATATGGTGTGTGTTTTGTTTACGCTTTTGTTTTTACATACTTTATCTGTCTTTCTAGATTTATCATAAAAGTTCTATCTTATGCTTTTATAAGTCTTATGAACCTCCAAGACATATGGATCTGTTTTTGTAAGTCTTTTTCCAAGCTTTCCTGGTTCAGTATGAATTGAATATTGTTCACAAGCATTCCTTGAGGTGGAATTAAACCCTGTTTCATGTTTTTATAAGTCTTTTGATCTAGCATGCATGTTAATATTGTTTTTTTAGTCTTGATTCACCAAGAATTCCTAATTCATGAGGTCATGTTAGTCAGAAGCATTCCTTGTAATGGGATTATTTAAATGTAAAATGAGACTCTTGTAAGTCTTTTAAAAGCATTCTTTCACTATACATTTCAGATCTGGAATTTGTGTCACCCTTTCCTCGTAGTAGTGGACTTCTGTTTTACATATCCACTGTTTATCTTACATTCTCCTAACCATAATAATACAAACTCAAATTTTCTACCACATCATACACTAGTGCCCTCATATGTGTAAGAGATTTTTTATCTGTTCAACGTTCCTTTCAGAGTGCTTGAGATCCAACCACTTTCCAAAAAACCCAATAAAATCATAAGAAATTTCCTTAGGGCTTAAGATGTGTCTGGTCAGGCACTTGAAGCAATCCAAGTGATGATTCCAGCGCTAACAATGACAACATCCTCATGTCCTATACACCTAGGACCCACCACGCAATAGAATATATGAACATCTCTCTCAACGGTGGTGACATCCTTTCCATTAAATTTAGGTATCCACTCATGGTTTTATTAGGCAGAGGATGGGGGGCATCAAGATTGTTACTAAAGTCCAAAATCTTGAAGGAAGCTAGATTCCATGGCCTATCCATGGTTATAATGGGATTAGGATTGTCGGGAAAGAGTTTCCTAGCTATAGGGGTAGTTGGATTGATAGTGGAAGTACCAATGTCAATGGCCCTCCTAGCAACATATCTTGTTCTTTGAGCCATGATTCTCTCAGGAGGATCCTTAGGGGATTCAAAACTAGTTGATTTATGATTTTCCAGTAGAGGATATTTCTTGTCATTACAGATTCACCTCTTCAAATGAGAGAAGCCAAATTCTTTAAACTATGGGAAGGCAGACTCGCTACCTCCCCAACAATGACACCAAAATGTTTCTACAAAATCTAGTAGGCCTTGGAGAGGGACACCTAACAACTTAGATGACAGCTTACAAGGTTAACACCAGACAAAGTGACAACAATGGGCTGATGGTCCACTGTCACCATATCCAAAACCCCTTTCTCTTTATGGAATTTCACTAATGGGAGGAATCTAAATATGTAAGGTCACCTAATTTTTATTCTAAGGCTAAGGTATAAGGTGAAAAATAGGCTACTAAAGGAAAGGCTCAACTTAGGTACACGATTCTAAACAAAGAAAAAAGTAATTCACTTTCCTTATAAAGGCCCTAAAGAGGCAATCTATGACCTAGGATTTGATTAATTAATTGAGAGCTGGAAAGGCCCAAGGTCAATATGCTAAGAAAGGGTTCCAAATAATGATTTTCAATAAGACCAACGTACATGGAACCCTCACTAAGCTAGGGTTTTCCCCATGGCAAGGAAGTTTATGGATAAAATTGAAGTGAATGGTTATCAAGAGTGTTGGTTTTGAGGCAATTTATTATGTCCTTGGCATTTAGACTCGCCAATCCCAAAAAATTTCCTTGCCTAGAAATTCACACTAAGCGCTAATTTGAGAGCTTGGCATTAAAGGGGCCGAATTGGGTTTAAAGAAAGGGGGATGAAGTTTATGGATAATAATTGAGTTTTATCGCAAACAAGGAGGGCCATTGCCTTGTTCCTCGGGAGAATGGAGTCTATGATTTGATTGGATGACCAAAATTTTCTAAGGAGGAAGGATTATTGATGCCCTAGCACGAAAAATCCTAGCAATTACCTATGCTATGGATGGAGTTTCATGTTAAAAAGTCAACAAGAAATGTGCGTCTAATTTAATTTTCCCTTAATTAAATTGGACAATAAATTGTAATCTTATCTCATAATCACTTGTATTAGTTAACTGAGTGTGATAAACTCAGTCAACTCATGAAATTTGAGTTGAGGGTGGTTGGTGAGGCATGTAGAGTGATTCTATTTGTTTTAGAGTCCAAGTTGTAGTTAGTGAATTAGTTTAATGCATGAGAAATAAGTTAACTCAATTAATTGAGTTAAAATCAATTTAACATTGTTGCACTAGTGAAAGGTCAAGTGAATTAAATCAGATTTAATTCACATGCAGTGATTTGTCAAGTAGCTGATGATTTACTATTAATAGTTGCATGCATGTCAATTTTGATGAAGACCCAGTTGAGACAGAGGTTAAAGGGATGTTAACTATCAGTTATATTATTAGGAAACTGCCAAATGCAGTAATAAACCCATAGGATTTCCCATGAGCATTACGCAGTTTTGGAAGGATGAAATTCCTAAATAATAGGGATTTAATTCTACAGGAATGGTGCAAGCAAGGTAGGCTGAGCAGAGGCAGGAAATTGGCTAAGTGTTGGTTGATTTTGTCCGGATCAGTGTGAGACAGTCAGGATAGTGCATCAGACTCTTGTGAGAAGAGTGCATTTTATTGTTTCATGATTCCTTGGTTGAATATACAATAGAAGATAAATGAGTTTGAGCAACAAGATTTCCCGAGGAAAAAAATCTGTGTTGTGGATTGATTTTCTTCTTTATTTTACTTGGTGTGATTGTGTGATCGTGTTTATTTTCTGCAATTAATTGTAGAAGGATTAAATATCTTTCTTTAGCATATCACATGATCAGATTGAATCCATTGGTATACATATTTTTTGTATAGTTTCTACATGGTATCAGAGCATAGGAAATCACTATAGTAGAGAAGAAATTGAGTTTGTGTTGAACAACATTCGAATTTGAAAAAATATTCTTTGGTGTGATAGGCAGATCAAGATGGATTTCAATGGATTAATATTGGAATATGCACTCGAGGGCAGTTCTAATTATATTGCATGGAAAGAAAAAATGGAGGTAGTTCTGTAGGAAAACGGGTTGAAATAATTTATTGACATTGATATTCCAAGGCCCGCAGCAACATACACCACTCTTCTTGATGCTTGGCAAAAGAAGGTTGCAAAGGCGAGGAGGATATTATTAGAGGGAGTTCGAGAGCACATTGTCTCGAGTCTCCATGGCAAAGTGACTCCATATGAAATGTTGAAGGATTTGACAGATTTGTTTTATAATAGCAGTGACCACAGAAAATTGGCACTAAAGGAAAAGCTTAGGAAACTTAAAATGGAGAAATGCGACACTAATCCGAAATATTTGACCAAGTTCATCCAATTTCGAGATGAGCTTGGAAGTGTTGGGATTACTGTAGCGGATGATGACTTGGTGAGCCTAGCACTTGTAGGCCTTCCCAATAGTTGGCATAGTTATCAGGGCTCTGTCAATGGGAGGGAGAAGCTACCAGATTGGGAGCAATTTTGGTCGGATTTGGTACAAGAAGAATTTAGGTGGAATACCAAGGATGGATCCTCATCCAAGACAGATGATGAGGAAAATTGCGCCTTGGGTGGTAAGGCAAAGAAGGGGAAGGGAAAGAAATCCTATTCCAAATCTGAGACTAATAAAGAAGGAAAGAAGCTTGACATGTCCAGAGTGAAATGTTTTCACTGTCACGAGCATGGACATTATGCCACTAATTTTGCACAAAAGAAGAAGAACAACAAGAAGGTTTCAGGATCTGCAGCAGGTGATGCTTTGGGTTCACAATTCGAGTTGGAATTCTCACTCATCGCATGCATGGTGTCTACTGCGATGGGATCAGTGTGGTACTTGGATAGTGGTGCATATTTCCACATGACAGGAGACAAAGAACTCTTTATTAGCTTGGAGGAGAAGGATCTTCAGATGCACATCGAGATGGGTGATGATGGGAGGTATAACGCTACCGGGATTGGTACAACTACTTTCCATAGACAACCAGGTAAACCCTTCTTATTAAAATATGTCATGCATGTACCAAGCTTGAAAAAAAATTAGTTTCAGTTCCTATGTTGGAGGATATAAGATATGATGTGGTTTTCAGTGAAGGGAAAGCATTCTTTCATCACAAAGCCATAATACAAGTTAAGAATATTGGGGTTCGTGTGAAGAATATCTACAAACTTGATGTAGATGGATGCACAACATTGATGGGTAAAGCAGATAGAGTGGTGAGCAGGGATGAGGGTGAGTTATGGCACATGATATTGGGCCATATACGCCACAATGCTTTGAAGGTCATGCAACAGATTTCTATGGGGATTCTAAAGGGTGCTCTTGTGTAGATAGACACATGCAAGGGATGTACCATGGGGAAGTATACAAAGGAAAATTTCCACGAGAAGGATAACTAAGCAGCGGAAATCCTTGAGAGAGTTCACTCAGATGTGTGTGGACCATTCTCTATAGCTTCTAGAACAAAGCACAAGTGTTATGTGATTTTTGTTGATGATTTTTCTAGAAAGTGTTGGATATACTTCATGTAGAATAAAAATAATATGTTCTAAAAATTTTGTGAGTTCAAAGCACTGGTTGAGAGAGATACAGGGAAGCATGTGAAGGCTCTACAGAGTGACAATGGTGGTGAGTAAATTTCCATTGAATTCAAGAACTTCTGTGCCAAAGAAGGAATTCAGAGAGAGCTGATTGCGCCTCATAACCCACAACAAAATGGGGTTTCAGAAAGAAATAACAAAACAATTGTGGGTGCAACACAAGCTATGTTACATGATCAAGGCCTACCATTGCATCTATGGGTAGAGGCATGCAACACAACGGTATTTGTGCAGAACCGTAGTCCTCATCGGATACTTGGCATGAGTACACGAGAGGATGATTTTTCTGGTAAGAAATGTGATGTTTCATATTTTAAAATTTTTGGCTCATCTACCTATTGCCATGTGACCAAATATTCTAGAAAGAAGCTAGAACCAAAAAATGAGATTGGGATATTTGTGGGGTACACTGATACTTCCCACAACTATCGAGTGTATTTTTTGAACAACGGGATGACAATTATCAGACAAGATGTAAAATTTGATGAGGAGAAAGCCATGCTATTGTCCCTTGAGAGGGAGATTGAATTGCATGCATATGAGGAAGTCTTGGTTCTAAAGGATGAATTTCAAGATGTTGAGCATCCAAATGCAGAGGATCATGGAATGGTAGATACCATTCATGCAAATCCATCCATCAGACATGGTAGGAGGTGCACCACAGAAGCTGATAGATTGAGATTTGATGTGGAAAAACATGTAGGAGCACCTACGCCATTGCACAGACAGAGACATTCACCAGAAATTTTTACTAGATACATGGCTCTTATGAGCAAGTGTATTGTGACAAAACCATCCTCTTTTGAGGAAGCAGTGCAACAACCAACATTGGTTGACGCCATGGTTGAGGAGTATGACTCCATCATCAGGAACAGTGCATGGGAAGTTGTCCCAAGACCAGTCGGGAAATCAGTGGTTGGATCTATATGGATCTATAAGGTGAAGAAGGTAGCAGATGGGAGTGTGGAGAAGTACAAGGCTATATTTGTAGCCCAGGGATTCTCACAGGTTGAGGGGATTGACTATTAGGAGACTTTTGCACCAGTTGCAAGGTACTCATCGATTAGATCTATCCTTGCACTCTCAGTGAAAATGGGGTGGAAGACACATAAGATGGATGTGAAGACTGCATTTCTCAATGCAGTTATTGAGGAAGAAGTGTACATTGAGCAACCAGAAGGTTTTGAGACCTTTTATAGTGAGTCGCATGTGTGCAGACTCAAGAGAGCACTGTATGGGCTGAAGCAAGCACCTTGTGCTTGGTACACCAGGATTGAAAACTATTTCACCGAGTTGATATTCATGAAGAGTGAAGTGGATGTGAAATTGTACCATATTATGGTTGATGGTAAGCTTTTTATTATCGTACTATATGTTGATGATCTCTTACAAGTGATGAGAAACTCATAACTTCTTGCAAAGAGGATCTTGCAAGAGTGTTTGAGATGAAGGAAATGGGACTCCTTCACTATTTCCTTGGTTTGGAGATATGGCAATGTGATGGGGATCTATTTTTTTCTCAAGTCAAGTGTGCCAAAGACATTCTGAGAAATTTCCACATGGAGAGTTGTAAACCCATGGAGACTCCTCTTGCAGGAAATTGGAGGAAGGAGGATGATACATCAGGTGAGGTAGTGGACGCTACTGTTTACAGGCATCTTGTGGGTTCACTCATGTACTTGGTGAACACATGACATAAATTACTCGCAAATGAATCTTAACAACCAAAAATAAACAATAGCGAGAGAATAAAACATAAAACATATATACACAGAGATTTTCCCCTGGATCCCAAATCGGGACTACTAGCTTGATTTTTCATTGTATTCCTTTTAGTGTTACAACACATATATATACATGCCGAAGCATTCATAAAACCCAATCCATTAACCCTAGATTAGAACATAACCATAGTTCCCTTGACCGAATCTACAAAATACTAGGGGCCGAAAACCATCATGCCCCAAAACCATGTGCAAACCCACGGAAAAAACCATGGGTGGGTCCGCCCACCGAAAAATAGGGTCCAATTTTTTTTTTCCCGAGGTGCTGCCCCAAACCTTGAACAGGGGGGGCTGCCGCCCCCCTTTGCTACGCCTGACACAACGTATAGGTAGGGCTATCACCCCATCCCCTCCCCCCCTGTGTGACCCCCCTGCTCGTGCGACTAATCGTGGAAAGAATATAACACATTCCCAACATTCTCCCACTTGTTGTTTTCTTTCCACATCGGGCCACATGAGAGCTTAGTCATTAGTCCAGCTCTACAACACCCATTATTTCTCAACACCAAGATAACTTCTGAGTGCTCACAGACTTCGTTAATGCATCCGAAACATTCTTCAAAGTGCCCACCTTTACCAGCAACACCCTTTTATCCTCAACCATATCTCTCACAAAGTGATATTAAACATCAATGTGCTTTGTCTTTGAATGATAAGTAGGGTTCTTAGCCAGGAAAATTTCACTTTGGCTATCGCAATCTATCCTTATAGCTCACTGCACCAACCCCATACTTGAACACAATCTCTGCAACCAAAATTCTTATTTTCTTGCATGAGTGGCTGCCATGTATTCTATCTCTGTAGTTGAAAGAGCCACTATAGACTGTCTTTTACTCATCCAACTGACTGCACCTCCAAATAGGATAAAGACATACCCACTTGTAGATCTTATTTCATCCAGATCTCCAGCCCAGTCTGCAGCAACAAAAAAACAGATGTCCAAAACTTTATCCAATCTTGGTCTTCCCTAGTAGCACAAACCATAATCACTAGTGCCACACAAATATCTGAAAAACCGCTTCATTGCTGTCAAATTCTCCTTCCCTGGTTTTGACATAAACCTACTAAATACTCCCATTTCATGTGCAATGTAAGGTCTAGTACAGACCATTGCACACATCAGGCTACCCACTGCACTTGCATATGGAACACAAGACATATCCTCCTCTTCTTCTTGTGTCTTGGGACACTCTTTAGTAGATAGATTTACGCCTATAGGAATGGGAACCTTCACCGGTTTACTATCCTGCATATTGAACCTCTGCAATATTGTCTCGACATACTTCCTTTGGTTTAACCAGAGCTTCCTCTTTTCTCGATCTCTCTTAATGTCTATGCCCAAAATATAGTTTGTAGCACCAAGATCCTTCATGTCAAATTTGGAAAACAATTGGGTCTTCAAATCCTGGATAATTTCTTTGTCATTTTCAATGAGCAAAATATCATCCACATAAAAGACAAAATAAATAACACGGTCACCAATTAATTTAAAATATACACAGTGATCCTCTTTGCTTCTGGTGAAGCCAAGTCCCCATATATAGATATCAAATTTCTGATACCACATCCTTGGTGATTGTTTAACTCATACAGAGACTTTTTTAACCTACATACTAGTTCTTTTTTACCCTTCACCATAAATCCTTCAGGTTGCTTCATGTAGATATCCTCTTCTAGATCCCCATGAAGAAATGTTTTCTTCACATCCATCTATTCTACCTCAACATCAAAAGCAGCAGCAACAGATAAAAGTAATCTGATAGAAGTAACCTTGGCAATAGGAGAAAAAATATCACCAAAATCAATTCCCGGAACCTGGGAATAACCTTTTAATACCAATCGAGCTTTTTATTTATCCACATTTCCTTCTAAATTCATCTTCTTCTTAAACACCCATTTGATCCTGATGGGCTTCCTTCCAGCCAAAAACTCCACCAGATCCCATGCCTCATTTTTGTGCAAGGATGCCATTTCATCAACCATGGCCTCCTTCTAGAGTTTTCCATCCTCTGAATCTAATGCCTCCCTGACAGTTATGGGATCATCATCAGTTATAGTTAAAGCAAAATTTGAACAGAAAGCAGATGGACTATACCTTTCTGGTTGCCTTCTTTCTTGAACTGATCTTTTCATAGCTGGAGTTTGTGGCTCTTCCTCTTCTGAATCTTCTTCTGTTGTAGAGTATGATTCATCCTCCTTGAGCTCAAACTCTATATTATCAGGTTCCTTTGGTACGAATTCATGTTTAACAACATCTTTCACCTCTCTTAACACCACATCTTGGCTGTACACAACCTACCTTGTTTCGGGATTCCAAATCTTGTAACCTTTTAACCCATCCTTATACCCAATAAAGATGCACGTTTCAAATTTATTATCCAACTTGGTCCTTTTCTCCTTTGGAATATGTACATATGCATCACATCAAAATACCCTTAGATGTGAAAGAGAGGGTTTCTTACCAGTCCATACCTCATGTGGATTCTTATCCTCCAACGCTGATGAGAGTGATCCGTTAACCAGGTAACATGCAGTGTCCACTGCTTCTGCCTAGAATTCATGTCCTGTCCCGATACCACTTAGCATGCTTTTTGCCTTTTCCATCAACGTTCTTTTCATTATTTCTGAAACTCCATTTTTATGAGGTGTGTATGGATTAGTCTTCTGTCGTTCTATACCACACTTCTTATAGAATTCTTCAAATTCCTTCTTGAAAAACTCTCCACCATTATCTATCCTCAACACCTCTATCTTCTTCTCTGTTTGGTTTTCCACCAGAGCCTTAAATTATTTAAATCTGTCAAAGACTTCAGATTTCTTCCTCAAGAAATATATCCATGTATTCCTTGAGAAGCATATATTAATGAAACATAGTACAAAGACTTTCCCAGTGATCGAACCGACACAGGTCCAAACACATCACTGTGCAGAAGCTATAATATCTTGTTTTCCCTCTTAGCAACAGAAGGAAAACTCACCTAATTCTTCTTCCCATATACAAAATGTTCACAAAAATCGAAATCTAGAGAGAAATTAGGCATATTGTGTTAGTGTGTTTGGTGCTTGCATGTACGAAATCACACCAACTTAAGGGGTGTGGTTTACCCTCTTAAGTTATTGGTCACATGTTGAAAAATAAGTGGAGTCAAGCAAGTTAGTGGAACATGCTAGAATCATAAACATACTAGATAGAGAAATAGCATGTATATACAAACTAAAACTAAAAAAATAAACAAAATCTTTGAATAGAGTCAAACAATTGCAATAATCCAAACGGTGGCACTTTTGACTCCTCTTATTGAGTATTGGTAGGAAATGAGGATGAAACTTTAACGGGCCCGTAGAACTTGAGTTCTAAGTCTCATTGCAAGGATGTCTTTACTTACAAGCTTGCCTCGGTGAAAAGTCTCCCTCTCTCTACTGTGGTGGACTGAACTTGTTGGATGGCCAACAATTGAGTCCCCTCTATCCCAGCTTCGAATCCCACACTGCTGGTATTGCTTGGGGCAATTCTGGCCATCATAACAATGTGCTCTCAAGTTTTTCATCTCTTGGTGGCCTTATATAGGAGAATTCAAATCCTCCTTCCCTCTCTTGGTACATTGTGGATCATGACCTAAGAGAGGGGGATGATTCTATTGTGTGCCACAAATGCTTCCATTGTGTGTTCCCTTGATGTCTAAGGAGGCTTTGGTGGCTATCCTTAGGCAACTTCAAGTGTGAAATCACTGTCCTGAAGTTTGCTTTTTTGTGGTCTCGGAAAGTGACTTCTGCCACTCCCAGGATTGTGCGCATTTCAGGTCAAAAGGTGCACAAAGGCACTCTTCTCGAATGATTATGCGCGCAAAATCATTTATGACTTGCTCAAATTTGATTTTTCCTTAGACCTTAGAGATTTTTAAATACTTTCTAGATTCTATAATGTTTCTCAGCCCTTTAAATCCTTCTGCATGACATTAAATAATGTCGTCTTTACTTTACGATTTTCCAGTGTTAACAGTTTCTCCCTAACGTGTGAGGTCTAGGAAGAACTGTATAGCTGAAATACATTGTAGTTTCTTTTTTGTATATTGTGCGTAGAGAGAGAGAGACCTGTGTGAAGCTTGAAATTGGAGACACCCTACACCGGTTCGAAGAATGACGATGTCCTATGGGATCTGTGTAAGAAAATATAATACAATATATATACAAATTTTCTATCAGGCGGGCATGTCCCATGCTCATGATGCTGTATCTAGTTAAACAAATCTATTTGATAGATACATGTTCTGTCTGTGTCACTAATATGGTAGTGATCTGGTGGTTACTGAAGACGACTGTTGATGCCCTCAGGGGAATTTTTTCTTTGAAAATAGGTGGAATGTGGTACCCATATGCGTAAAATTGGTATGGCAGATAACTACACATTGTACGCATAGGTGCTGGCTAGGACCTTCCCGTGTAAAAATTGATGAAAGAGACGCTTATGAAGGCACAGGTCTTCGATGAATTTGATCAAAGTGAAAAGGTACAATACCATCTTGACATGAAAGATTTTTTTATAGTCGAATATTATGAGGATCAATGACATCTATGGGCAATGATGTCTCCCATAGTTCCACCTAAGGATGCCCCTTTTATGGAGAGGGGTGATCCAAGGTACCACTTCCTTTTTGGAAACTAGGTGTTGAAGTAAAAAAAAATGAAGCCTCAACTAAACGAGGGGTCGCTAATATGAAGGGTCAGGGACCTGGATGTGATGGGTTTAACATAGTCATGTTGGCAAGGGGTGACTGGAAACTAATGATGGGGATTCAATGGCCCATGGTCGGAGTATAATAAGAAGCTTGGCGGCAGTTGTAGTTATTTCTGATGGGGAAATCCATGGAGTCGGTAGGACTTCCAGAGTGGGTATAAACTAGCTATGAATGTCATGGTGGCTTATGCGTGAGGGTGTGATACTCTGACCAAGGGTGTTTAGGGACTGTTGCCATGGGAGAAAATATGAATGAGAGGGTGGGGGATGTAGTGCACCATTTTCGGTCTTTGTACACTTACCAAAAGAATAAAATAACAGGGTTTGGTTTGTACAAAACAGAGAGATGGGTGCCCCAAAACATGAAAGTGTTCTCTCACTGATGACATGAGGAAGGTGTTTTGCTGAGGGTGGGGGCCCCATTAGTTGATCTCGTGTGTGCTGTTGATGAAGAAGATGAAAAAGTATAACACATGGGATTATGTTGGTGGAGCTATGGTGGGCCAAATGCGAGACACGATAGTGTGCTTTTGATCTACTTATACAATTGGACCATCTGAGAAAGGGGTTTTAGCTTGTATGGTAAAAATTGACCTTATGCATGGTGGATGGATTGGCATGAGGTGCTTCTCAGACTCAAATGGTATGGCCATGATGTCACTTTTGTTGTGATATATGGTCTACTGTGGGTGACGAGCGCCATGGAGGGGAGGCTCTACCGACCAACGATGATGTTTATCATGTGCAGGGCGAGGTGATGATAAACACGGTCAGATATGTGGAACCTATGGTTGATTTTTGATGGAGAAATGATGTCAGGATATGCAGAGTTTTTTGGGACTCTATTATGCTGGGGGTAGAATGATACCTACCTTGTAACTTTCAGTGGATGGAGTTGTGAAAGGTTTGCGATATTTTCCAGCAAAAAAAAACTACCTCAAGTGAAATCATATCCTTTATCAAATATTATTGAAATTCATGAGCTTTAAAAAAGAAGATGAGAGAGGGCATACCTGCTGGCGTTGAAAATTTATTTTTTCGGGAGTGTGAATGTGTGGCATCGCCTCTATTCGTTATTGAGTGCTGATAAAAGTGTTGCTTTCAGTTTGAAGAACGAACCTTCTGATATCTCGTTATGGTCCTGTTGAAGCCTCGAAAATCGCGGCAACAACATTGGGGGATAACCACCCAGTTCGAAGCTTAAAGCAGCTCCTTTTCCATTTAGAGTAGTGGCTCCGACTAGTTTAACTATGTCCAGTTACCTTTTCCCTATCGCTATTGGTTTAAAATGTATCTTTAACGACCAATAGACGGGGATATCAGATCATTTCTTCTTGTTGATCAGACACAAGAATGACCCTTAAGCTGATTTGGGTTCAGCTAAACCACAACTAAAATTTTTCCTCTTTGAGAAGAGGACTTAAAAGAATGTAGAACTTAATCTAAATGCAAAAATGCAAGAAAAAGAAACTAATCTAAATCCTATCTTAATTAAGTAGATATAGATCTAACCCAACTAAGAGCAAGATAATTAAATGATGAGAATTTAAATATGTTTGTCTTTTAATTAATGTCAAGCTAACGAAGAAATTCAATTAGCTGACATTTGTGAATAACAAAACACATCCTATTAAGACCATTTAACTGAAATAATAAATAAAAAACACTCAAGAAGAAATTCACAAAAATGATATTGATTATCAAATCAGTCAAGCCAATAATTAAATAATAATATGTGGAAGAAATTCGCAACACATTACTATTTAATAAATTAGTTTTATAAGACAGATTTCTGAGTAAATAGTTACTCAGAAATCAGAGTTTAATCCATAAGAGCAAAGATACATAACAATATTGAGACAAATTATCCATATCAACATAAATGCATAAACATGAATAAAATGAAACAACCATTTTATTAACATAAAAATGAAACTGGTATTTGATACAGAAATGCCAAAAATACCAGCTAATTGAATCCGCTTCTCTGATCCTGGTCTCTAATAGTCCTTTACATTACTTGAATTTGTGCTTTTAAAACTAGAGCTGCATAAATGCAAACTCTGCCCATCATACATAATTCAAGATATAAAGAAAAACCCTCAATAATGTTCAGATTTGAAATTTTCTCTCCACCCCATATACAACTCTAAATTCCTATTACAGAATTTCTTTTAGAAGTCTAGAATTGCAGAGGAGAGTAGCCCTGATTACATTCTGCAATCTGCAATTTATAATATTTCCAAAAGTATTATTTGAGAGGACAGTTTGTTGAAGAAAAATCTGCCCAATCCAATTTTATTTGCTCAAAAATTCAAATCTTTAATTGCTGGACCCTTATCATTGATTGAGATCTTTTTCTCCATATCCCTTCTATTATTTTTCCTGCGAAAAGAAATCAAAATGAATTAGATGCAACAATAAAATCAAAATATCATTTCTGGCATCAAAACAAATTCAATCAAATTCTATTTAAATAAATAATTGAAAATAAAATATAAGCTCTCTATTGATGCCTGGGATGGTTTAATTGACCAAGGATATCATTGATGAGCGAATTTGCAATTAAAAGAGGCTTTGGACAAATGAAAATGAAGAAAACAAAACTCAGAAAATTGATTTTGTTTTAGAAATTTGGAGCTTAATCTTCTGCCGGATTTTAGACCCAATAGATGACTAAATCTGTTAGTGAAACTCCTCAGAAATGTTCTCCTTGATTTTCTCTTTCCAATGAGTCGTCCTGGGTCTCATTTGGCCAAGTAAAACTCAATCTATGAGCCTTCAAAGTTGATATGTCAAATCTGATATAATTCTGGAAATTCTGTTGCTAGACTAAAAATCAGAATTTTAATTAAAAATCTAATCCTAATTTAGACTCTAATTATATAATAATTAATTCTTAATTTAATTGTTAATTATAAACTAATTATTTAATAAACTATTTATTAATTAATATTAATTTAACTAATAATTAATTATAATTTAATTAAATTAAATACATTATATTAATTAATTTAATTAATTTAAAATTAATTATTTAAAATATTAAATATTAAATCTAAAATTAAAATAACTAAACTAACACTAAACTATACTAACTTAAAGTTATGCTAATATTAAACTAACACTAACATTCTACTAATGTTAAACTAACATTACACCTACTACTAAACTAACACTCCACTTACCTACTCACGCATGAGTGAGTTTGAAAGTCAAAGCACATGAGTTAATAGCAATCGGCATATCAAAGTTGAGTTATAAAGCATGACTTCGCAATCGGCATATTGAGAGGTCGATTGCATCGAGGTTTCATAGAGATTCATCCCTTAGAAAACTCCGATGCGATGTTCCGATGAATTTTTTTATTTTTATATTTTATATAAATTTGTTTTTATATTAAATTTTAATTTAATTAATTTAAAATTTAATGTTAAATATTAGTTTTTTGTTTTGGTTTATTTTTAATGATTTTAATTTATGGAATTATTTAAGGGATGATTTTCCTATCTAAACTACAACCATTTTGTCATTTTGGATTTTCGAGATTAGTAATTTATATGAAAATTGGAAAGTTGAAATAAATCACTGAAATCCCGATGCGTTATGATTTGGATGTATAAGTAAAAAATGAAAAATATTAGTAATAACTAACTAGGGGTTAATATTTAAAATAAATGCATTATTGAACTAATTTAATTACAAAAATGGAATATTGTACATTTTACGCATTTTTTAACCCAGACGACATAAATGATTAGACTTCAAAGGAGTGCCATTTACAAACCAGTTGACCAAATGAGGTGAAACAAGCGTCAATGGGAAGCTTATAAAAAATAGATTTTAACAAAGCAATCAAAACAAGAATATGAAGAAAATGAAAAATTAATAAAATCGTAAGATAATTAACTTAATAAAAATCATAAAATGCGTTTAGCCAAAATTTTTATAGAAAGGGTCCCCATTATTTGAAGTGAACAAGTCAAAAATGGGGGGGTTGTGTTTTACCACAACAATTGGTGACACAAGGGAGAAGAACCAATTATCTCTATTTGATATGAATGAAATTTTCCTAAAATTAAAGTAAAAATAATTAAAGAAGAGAAAATTATTTTTGGAATGCTTGACTAGTTTCATTAATCTGAATAAAAATAAGAATTATCTTATTGTAATTTTCTTAAATTTTCTCAGAAATTAAAATATTTCAAAACTCTATATCAATCCTTAATTAGTTGTAGGGATAAAGTAGGGGTCACTTTATAGCTTAGGTTTTAAAATGTACTCATTTGTCACAAGTAAAGCCACTACTGTCAGCAAACATCTATAGTCTCGACAGGGTTACTTTTTAATCATGAATGATTCAGAATCCCATCTATTTAATAATTATTAATCTAGAGATAAATCCATTTATACATGTTTTTTTTTTTTTTAAAGACATTGACCTGGTTTGGTAGCCAGATAGTTGACAATGCCATTCACTGGTTATAATTGGACTGAACAAGCTGGCTCATGATGAGACCCCTTGTCTTATAATTGTTTGTAATCATAAGCCATTACCCTGGTTTTTTAGCAGTGTTGGTAATGTCAGCCTATTTTTCCCCTATGATCATGGTAAGGAGGCTCGTGATGAGACCTCTTATCTTTTAAGTTTAAATATATTTTGGATTATACTCTACAAAAATAAAACTCTTTTGAACAAGGAGAATCATTGACTCCTTAAGAGTTCATAATGACGATTTCAGAGTTAAAAAGTGTTTTGCTGTAAAGTGTCTTTACTTGGTTAAAAATAACTTTTCTTGATTGATAATAGAATTTTGAAAAATCTTAATAAAATATTGAAATCTCAAAATAATTATAATTTTGATGAAAAAGAAATTTCTCAGATTTCATGATACTTCGTCAACTTCTCTTGTTTTGTAATCTCTTCCTTAAGTATGTCTACCTTTATAATAAGAAAAACAAACTTTATTAAGAGATTTTAAGAAAAAGATAATAGTAAACTATTAGCAATTTTTTCCAATGTATGTCGACCAATATTAGGTAATAAGAAGGCCTTTCATATAAATCATGGCAGAATCACCAAAATCAAAACTGAAAACCAAAAGAAAAGAATTCTTAAGCTAAAGTGGGAAAAGAAATTAGCAATCAAAAATAAAAATGAAGAAATTTAAAAGTGAAAAGAAAAATTCTGATTTTGAAACACAAACTCTAACAAGAATGTTTATACCAATGTCTCAACAAAATGAAATAAAAGAAAATAATCATGTAATCATTCATTCTTATGTCAAGATTCAGAAAAATTATACCTTGCAGGGTTGTAAGTGTTTTAGGCTTTAGATAGCAGTGATCATAAAATACAACCACAATGAAAAATTCTGTCTGATGTCAATCTTCTTGTTTCAAAGCATCATCCTAATTATTTTCTAATAAAAGGAATGCTTAAAGAAACAAACTAAAGGTTCAGAAACTTCCTCGTGTAGCTGTTTCGACGAAGATTATTGCTGCTTCTTGAAATGAAACCAGGATAAGACAATAGGGCTTCCAAAATATGATCTAGCAGGTAATTGAAAGATTTTATGAAGAGCTGCAAAACATATTTAAATATCAACATAATTTAAAAAACAAAAATGAAACTAAAGTAATGAAATGGAAGTTAATGAAAGTGGGTACATGAATCTTACCATTGGATAATTGCATTTGATCTTACCTGAAAGATATCGGTTTCTCCAATACTAGTTGACATCTTTTAGTTAACATTAAAGACTAAAGAAGTCAAACTGACCAAAATCCTATAAACCAAAATCATTATTTATTTTATTTAAACTAAAGCAAGCAGTAAAATGTAAAAACGGAATGCTTTGTGTTCAAGGGAATTGAAATTAAAACAAATGCATCAGAAATGAGATTGAGAATTTGCAGTGATGAATGTTCTCAGAATATTATAAGTTTTATATAAATTCCATGATTTTTATAAATTGTTCAAAGTTAAGACCAAATTTAAGATAATGAAATTTAAAATAGAGAGGTCTTGAATTTCATATTTAATTATGAAATTATTTAAAACTGAAATATATGAGAAATCAAAATGATTTGAATATGCTGCAATTTGTCATCAATCGCTTTAGTATCATAGCGGTTACCCAAGATTGCTTTAAATTAACACAATGCCTTATTGGATGATTCGTATTGCATGTAGAGACATGCGTTGGAGTTTATCGCATCAGGGGTTGCAGTAGAAAAAATCCGATATGAGATCATGCCAAAATAATATATGCGATGAGATGGAGCAATCATACTATTAAAGAAATGTTATATTTGGGATCGGAGACAATCATGTCGCAAATTGCACATCGCACACCGCATCTCGTGATTTGTACATTGCACATTGCACATTGCATATTCGGAATAGTGACATGACCATGAATAAAAATGTGATGAAGCGATTGCGATATCGGAAATGCGATGGATGACGTGTCTTCCGGCATTATGATATGAGCATAAAAAATGCGATGAACGATATCGATATCGGCATATTGGAATATTGGAAAATAGTCATGTTGGAAATGCCAATATGATTCTTGCGATAGCAACGACGCGATGTTTATAATAATCGGTGACGAGGGAAGATCAAACAACGATAGTGATGTGCAATCGGCGATGAGTTATTGCATCGCAACTTTTAAAATGAGCGCACAAGGATGTATTCAATTTTCCTCCTGATTTGCGATTTGCGATTGGACTTATCGCATTGGAGGTCTTTCAAAGTTAACTCTTGACTAATTGTGATATGAATTTAATAATTTGCGATTGCGATTTGAAATTTATCGCATCGAAACTTTTTAAATGGAAGGATTAACCTTATGTTTAATGCGCTTTTGCGATCTGATCTATCGCATCGGAACTTTTGTGATGAAAAACAAACTTTTGAATTCATCCCAATGCGATATGGTATTTTATGAAAAATTGAATGAGGTAACACATCAGAGGTCTTGCATCAGAAATATGAAAATCAAGTTGAAACGTTTCAGACATGAATCTTGCGATACTATTTTAAATTTCAATTGGGTTTTCAAATGAA
This sequence comes from Pinus albicaulis, assembly GCA_034641835.2. Taxonomy (NCBI): domain Eukaryota; kingdom Viridiplantae; phylum Streptophyta; class Pinopsida; order Pinales; family Pinaceae; genus Pinus; species Pinus albicaulis. The sequence continues at coordinate 602,843,741 of CM076569.1, forward strand.
TGAAAGTAAAGTTAAAGAATGCTCAAATTCTAATGAATCACAAAATAAAATTTCTATGAACCTGTTGCAAATTTGAAATGGGTTTGATGCTTACTTCAAGTTTTGAAAACAAATCAAAACCTGCAAACAAAACAAAAATAAAAAAACAAACTAAGGAAAAGAGAAACTATTAATAGATGAAAATGAACATGTAAATGCGTACCTAGAAGAGAATTGTCTGTGAATTTTACCTTATGAATCTTCCAATTCTTTCTTCTATTTATCAAAATTCTGACTTTTTTCAAACTCATCTCATTATTTATTCTAAATCGGAGTGTGCAATCAGCCTAAATAAAATCTATTTATTCATGTTCAGGAAATATAGAACTCATAAAATTTATTAGAAACAAATATGAAAATAGGCTTCCCTTTGAATTGCAACAACAATCTATTACCTCTCCTCATTCCAAATTAACTTGAGAAAAATCTATATTGTTATAGTGACTGTTTAGTAATGCCTTTAGTAAAAAAATATGATGCACATTGCAGCATCAGATAATAAACTAAAGATCAGAATGGGATAAAGCCACTAATTGTGGAAAAATATCAACACAGATTTGAATGTGTGCACATAGCAAAATGGACACCCTTAAAGTCATTTTAACAAATTTCAAAGAACTTCATGTGATTAGATCAAAAAGTTAAACTGACTGATAATGATTAAATTGAAATTAAGCTTATAATAGACAGTCATACATTTCATGGGATAATGAGATCATGAAGCTTTATATCCTCAAAACCTTTAACAAATAAATTTCAGAAAAAAATCGTATGAGTACATTTCAAAATAGAGAAAAGTGGCTTTGAGGTGATTGGTGCGAAGTGCAATCTAAATTGAATCTAGTCAAGACATTATTCAAAATAGGCAGAGTAGAGATATTGCTGCAATAAATTTTGATTTAAAAATGGGAAGCAAGAATTAGAAATTTTCGTATAAGAGGAAAATATTTCCCTGAACATGTATATGATATGAGAAGGGTTGATTTCTTGCTTTTTTTTTATATCTGCAGAACTATTAAGAATAAATTAACTACACAAAACAAACAAACAAAATTAATTTTGCTTCTATTCTAACCATATACATGAAAATGACTAAGTATAGTCATATTTCCAATGTAACCACTCTCTCATTTTAATTCCTGCATATATGTACAGTTCAAATGTTAGTAATAAAAATACAAATCTAATTGAACTAAGAAAATTAAATTTATAATCATAATGTACAGTTATTATTAACAACTTATTTACAATTATCTTCTTTTGAAATGTATTTTCGAACTAAATTCCAATTGGATCATAAAAACCTAGATGGGTTTCCATTAAGGATTGGAAAATGTTTAAAAGAGGAGATGACAGGCCAGATTGTGGATATGAGCTTTTAACTTCAAAGGCCTGAAAAAAATTATTAGTGTTATGTGTAAGTGTTAAACTATTATCAATCTTCCATGAAGGAAAACTTTTCAAACAATTTTCGAATAGGCTAATGAAAAATAGATGGACATCTGTCAAATAAGATGGAAAATTATTAACTAGATTAGATTGTTGGCCAGATTGTAAAAATACATTCTCTCGTTGACACTGCCTTTGAGAAGATAGAAGCTTTTGATAAAACATTAGCATTGGTTGAAATTGAAATATTAATAGCTTTTGATGTTCATGATTATAATATGAAACTTTAATTTCCCAATAGGGCAATGCATCAATTGAGTGTTCACTATTAAAGTGCTCAATATGCCAGCGTAAAGTGCCAAAAATTTGGAAAATAAAAACAGAAAATAAATCTAAATTTGAACAAAATATATGTGAAAGGAAAAATAAAATGAAATCCCTATTGGTACAACTAATGTTACAACACAATTGAGATTGTTTTGAAATAATTTTTTTTTCACAAGGATTGGCCAGAATAATGGAATTTGAATAATTGCCAATTCCAACTTGTGAATTAGAAAGAGAATTATGATTATTAGCAGGAATGGAAGTTTGATCATGATATGAATCATAAATTAGAATGTTTTCTCGAATGGTGAAATCATGAAGATACTTTTCTACTCTAGGATGAGGATTGGTTGAAATAATTTCTAAATTGAAATGTTCCTCATTCATAGATGTTATTTGAATTTTATTATGAGTATTCTCTTGAGAAGAACAGAAATCAGCATCATCAATGTCAGAGTAATTATCATAAATGACTTCAGAATATTCTTTAGAATTCTCTTTGATCTCGTCCAATATATCAAAAAAAGGAGGAATAAAAAATTCATGTTCATCAATGGCAAAAGAATGATCAATAATTGTTTCTCTATCTTGATAAAAATTGATTGGTAATTCATTTAGATCATCATTTTTATTAATACTAAGCGGGGAAAAATTACTATCATTAAAAATATCAAGATAAAAGGAAAAATGTGAATCTGAAACAATGCATTTAAAAATATTTCTGTTTGAGAACTATCGTACATTATGCCCATTGTAAATTTCAAATTGTAGATCATTCATTTGTCTATTTGCACTTTCTTGAAGAATTGTGCTTTGGTTCCCTGAATTTGGCACTTGCTCATCATGAAAAAATTCAGAAATTTGTACAGCAGTTTGCGTGTTATTATTTACTTTGATTGCTGCTTGCACTTGTTGATTTGCAATTTGATTTTTTGAATTCATTACAGAGTAACTTTCAGATTTCAAGGCAGCTCTTTCTCCAAAATTGCTGCTGTTACCTTCTTGCATTTGATAAGAAATATTTTCTAAGCTTTGTGAGACCACTTTATTATGATTTATTTGCACATCCATATTGGAATTCTCATTTATGTTGGAAGGGGATGGAACAAAGCTTGAACTAATTTCATATGGATTGGGAATGAGAGGAAGAGAGAAAATATATTCAAACCAATCTAGTGAATCTTCTTTCGTAGGTTTATTTCCAACTTTAAATCTTAAACAACTAATATCTTAGAATTTATATCACACGTTGTTGACCACGCGGTGGTTCATCATCAGGACTATGTGATGATGAACCACACTGGTTGGTTCGAAACGCGTCGACCTCGTTCTTTTGCATGTGATTACTACCGAAAGAATTTCTACAAATTTATATTATGGATCACAGAAGCTTAGATTCCAAAAATTCAATTGAAATCGAATATTAAAATCTCTAACAGACTCATTTTCAAATTTTCGTGGATATTCAATTTCATCACATACCTATTTATAATTTTATCTGTCAAATTTACAAATGAAAATTGTAACAAATTGATCCCAGCTATGAATTGAGGCAACTGGAAGAGTTCTACATCAGTTTCTAGCTTTTGCCGCAAATGTGAGAGTAAAAATTCTGCATAAAATGTTTTCATCAATTCCTTGAAAATCACGATTTGAAACATTTGGAATAAATTGAAAGACATGATTAAAAGAAGAAGAATTTTTCTTACCATTAAAATTTACCTGAGACAAGAGTCTTACCACTTCGGGTGGAGTATTGGAAGTTTAAGAGGAGCCATCGTGATTTAAATAAAATGTTAAAATTGAAAAGACTCCAATAGACAAAAAGTTTCAGGCCCTCTTTCTAGCGCCAAAAATGTTGAAGCCTCGAAAATCGCTACAACAACATTGGGGGATAACCAACCAGTCTGGAGCTTAAAGCAACTCCTTTTCCGTTTAGAGTAGTGGCTTCAATTGGTTTAACTAGGTCCAGTTACCTTTTCCCTATCGCTATTGGTTTAAAATGTATCTTTAACTACTAATAGATAGGGATATCATATCACTTCTTCTTGCTGATTGGACAAGAGAATGACCCTTAAGCTGATTTGGATTCAGCTAAACCACAACTAAACTTTTTCCTCTTCGAGAAGAGGACTTAAAAGAATGTAGAACTTAATATAAATGCAAACTTATTCTATAATGTAAGCAAAAGAAACTAATCTAAATCCTATCTTAATTAAGTAGATATAAATCTAACCCAACTAAGGGCAAGATAATTAAATGATGAGAATTTAAATATGTCTGGCTTTTAATTAATGTCAAGCTAACGAAGAAATTCAATTAGCTTACATTTGTGAATACCAAAACACATCCTATTGAGACCATTTAACTGAAATAATAAATCAACAACACTCAGGAAGAAATTCACAAAAATGATATTGATTACCAAATCAGTCAAGCCAATAATTAAATAATAATATGTAGAATAAATTCGCAACACATTACTATTTTATAAATCAGTTTTATAAGACAGATTTCTGAGTAAATAGTTACTCAGAAATTAGAGTTTAATCCATAAGAGCAGAGATACATAAAAATATTGAGACAAATTATCCATATCAACAGAAATTCATAAACATGAATAAAATGAAACAACCATTTTATTAACATAAAAATGAAACTGGTATTTGATACAGAAATGCCAAAAATACCAGTTAATTGAATCCGCTTCTCTGATCCTGGTCTCTAATAGTCCTTTACATTACTTGAATTTCTGCTTTCAAAACTAGAGCTGAAGAAATGCAAACTCTGCCCATCATACATAATTCAAGATATAAAGAAAAACCCTCAATAATGTTTAGATTTGAAATTTTCTCTCCTCCCCATCTACAACTCTAAATTCCTATTACAGAAATGCTTTTAGAAGTCTAGAATTATAGAGGAGAGCAACCCTGATTACATTCTGCAATCTGCAATTTATAATATTTCCAAAAGTATTATTTGAGAGAAGAGTTTGTTGAAGAAAAATCTGCTCAATCCAATTTTATTTGCTCAAAAATTCCAATCTTTAATTGTTGGAGCTTTCTCATTGATTGAGATCTTTTTTTCCACATCCCTTCTACTATTTTTCCTGCAAAAAAAAAATCAAAATGAATTAAGATGCAACAATAAAATCAAAATATCATTTCTGGCATTAAAACAAATCCAGTCAAATTCTATTTAAATAAATAATTGAAAATAAAATATAAACTGTCTATTGATGCCTAGGATGGTTTAATTGGCTAAGGATATCATTGATGAGTGAATCTGCAATTAGAAGAGGCTTTAGACAAATGAAAATGAAGAAAATAAAACTCAGAAAATTGATTTTGTTTTAGAAATTCGGAGCTTGATCTTCTGCTTAATTTTAGACCCAATAAATGACTAAATATGTTAGTGAAACCTCCTCAAAAATGTTCTCCTTGATTTTCTCTTTCCAATGAGCCGTCCTGGGCCTCATTTGACCAAGTAAAACTCAATCTATGAGCCTCCAAAATTGATATGTCAAATCTGATATAATTCTGGAAATTCTGTTGCTGGACTAAAAATCAGAATTTTAATTAAAAATCTAATCCTAATTTAGACTCTAATTATATAATAATTAATTCTTAATTTAATTGTTAATTATAAACTAATTATTTAATAAACTAAATATTAATTAATATTAATCTAACTAATAATTAATTATAATTTAATTAAATTAATTATATTCTATTAATTAATTTAATTAATTTAAAATTAATCATTTAAAATATTAAATATTAAATCTAAAATTAAAATAACTAAACTAACACTAAACTATACTAACTTAAAACTATGCTAAGATTAAACTGACACTAACATTCTACTAACTTTAAACTAACATTGCACCTACTACTAAACTAACGCTCCACTTACCTACTCACGTATGAGTGAGTTTGAAAGTCAAAACACATGAGTTAATAGCAATCGGCATATTGGAGGTGAGTTATAAAGCATGACTTCGTAATCGGCATATCAGGAGGTCGATGTCATCGGGGTTTCATATAGATTCATCCTTTAGAAAACTCCGATGCGATGTTCTTTTGAATTTTTTTATTTTTTTATTTTATATAAATTTGTTTTTATATTAAATTTTAATTTAATTAATTTAATTAATTTAAAATTTAATGTTAAATATTAGTTTTTTTTTTTTGGTTTCATTTTAATGATTTTAAGTTATGAAATTATTTAAGGGATGATTTGCCTATCTAAACTATAGCCACTTTGTCATTTTGGATTTTCGAGTTTAGTAATTTATGTGAAAATTGGAAAATTGAAATAAATGACTGAAATCTCGACCTGTTATGATTTGGCTGTATAAGTAAAAAATGAAAAATATTAGTAATAACTAACTAGGGGTTAATATTTAAAATAAATTCATTATTGAATTAATTTAATTACAAAAATGGAATTTTGTACATTTTACACATTTTTTAACCCAGGCGACTTAAATGATTAGACTTCAAAGGAGTGCCATTTACAAACCAGTTGACCAAATGAGGTGAAACAAGCGTCAATGAGAAGCTTACAAAAATAGATTTAAAAAAAACAATCAAAACAAGAATCTAAAAAAAATGAAAATTTAATAAAATCGTAAGATAATTAACTTAATAAAAATCCTAAAAGGCGTTTAGCCAAAATTTTTATAGAAAGGGTCCCCATTATTTGAAGTGAACAAGTCAAAAATGGGGGGGTTGTGTTTTACCACAATAGGTCCTCCAAAGTTTTTGAAAAGGGCGATATATAGGTGAATATGGCCCTAATTCAATTCATTTGTACTTGTTGAGTTTTTGAGAGGTCAGAGGCTTCTGTGGAGCAGTTATTGCCGTTACGCTCAGCCTGAGCACCAAGGATTAGCGATACCATGGCCAGGTAACCTCCATGACGTCCTAAAATTTTAATTTTTTAGTCTGATGGTGCCAGGGTCCATACAAACTTGGTTTGTACGGATTTTGAGTGATTTTTTCCCTATATTGCATGGGCAATCAGGGCAAGGGCGCGCCCTCTGTGTGCATTTTCCGGGGATATGCGCGCTTTAAGCACTCTGTTCCCCTTCTTTGGCACATCTTAAGCACACCTATGGGAAATGCAGATGCGCCCTGAATGTGCATGTCTAAGGGATAGGCGTGCGAAAAGGCTGAGGCAAATTGTTTTTTGGTTTTTGCCTATTTTTGATGTTTTTTTGTTGCTGATGGGTTCCTATTTGGATGACAGGTTGTTGTGGAGGGAGCAGGATTGGCTCGAGCTCTGTAATGCATTGGCTACTGATGCTAGGGCGCACTGTCAACTGGTGTAATGGGGGCTCCTGAAGTTCGCGGAAAATGAGCTTCTTCGGTTGTAGGACCGATTTCTTCGTTACTTGATCCAGTAGTGGCGAAGGAGGCACAACATGTTTGTTTTACGTGAGACTAACCTGGCCATACGTCCTGAGACAGATATATATTTTGTGACCGGGTTACTGCCTCATGGTGAGGTGTTGAGGTATCCACTCCCTTCTGGGAGAGTAGATTTGGAGAGGTTTTAGAGACGTCATTGTGGTGGGGCGCCTCTTACGGAGGGGTGCATCAGCATTGCATCAGTGACAAATTTGCCCGAGCGGTGTGCTCTGGCAGTGATTGTGTGACTTGCAGAGTTGTCAGCTCCACATCGGGCATCTGGCCTGCAGGTTGGAGTCTTGCGCCGGCTGAGGGCTGGACACTTCTTTTATTTTGCCCGCTTTTGTGTTGACGATATGGTGATACAACTCAACAAGGTACGCAATGGATCAAAGTTGTTTGCGTATGCTAGTATTCTATGCAAAATTATGTACGAGAGGGTAGTGTTGATGAGACCAGTGGTGGCGGTGCCTCTCGGGGGGCAATGAGAGCCTCGTATGAGTAGGTGGGCTCCGGTGATGCCGCAAGGTGGTGGGGTCATGGTGGGGCATTACTGGAACGCCACGATGGAGGCCTGGTTCGAGTTGAACCCCCAGATGTTTCTGCCATTCCTGTATGTAGGGATGGACTTCCGGGGGGATCCAGAGATGGGTCTCCCTCCTGGTTATGCTTGGGGGCCAACATGTATGTTTTTAAAGTTTTATACATTTATTTGAGTATATATGTGCTTATGTGTTTTGATGGTGACATTGACATAGTTTTGGTTACTCTTGCAGATGTTGGCAAGGTCGGTCGCCCCGTGGCTCGATTGGTCGGCCACGGTCCTCTTCGGATACCTCGAGGCGATCTTGGAGGGCCGAGAGGAGATGCTTCTGGAGGACTTGGTGGTGGTGCTAGCCCTTCAAGAGAGGGTAGCAACTCAGCTGCTGCCAAGGCTGCGGCCGAGCGAGCTCGTGCCGATGTAGAGGCGGCACGTGCAGATGCGGCGGAGGCTCGCAACACTGAGCTGACTACTCGAGTGTCAGTTCTAGAGGATGCCTAGGGTCGAGTGGACCACTTGACCTGGGGGATGCCTTCTTGAGGTTTTTTGGATAACCTTGAGAAGGTCTGGCTGGAGATGGTGATGGCCCAGGAGAGGGACTATCGGCCTATTTTAAGTCGGGTGGCAGTCTCAGATATGATGGCGGCTCCAGTAGTGGTACCAGGAGCAGTTGTGGGTCTAGGTGCCCCACCTGAGGGGGCACTGCCCTAGATTTTACTTGTACATGGGGAAATCACCCATTATGAGGATTCTTCCCCTGTTTTAATGACTTTTTTTGTATCTTTGGGCTGGCCGATGGGTCAACGACACTATTTTTGTCTCAAATGTATACATCATGATATATATATATATATATATATATATATATATATATACGAGAGATATTTTTTGTGACTCTACATGTTTTGTCACCTGTTTCGATTTATGGATGATGTTATGTTGATGGATATCTATGTTTTTGGTTTTTATGTATGATGGTATATTCGATATGGATTCCAATTTAGAATAGTGTTAGCTATGTGATCAGCTATTTTGTTTTGACTCCTTGGTACATGTGTAAATGTAATATAGTCAAATTGTCTGCTTAATCTTTTGGCACGCAAATATTTTCTAAATAGATGTGAATATCTTGTATCAAATGTTTGGTTTAACTATGACACTACTTATTGGGAATAGAGGTAGACATGCATATGGAATATTCCCTGGTGGAGGGTGTCGCACATAATTCCGATGACAACATCATATTCTCCCTGATTGTTTGTTGCTGAATCGATGCACACACCGTTTGTGAAGAGTGGTGATCGATCAGGGTGATAGATGACCCAGGCAGCTGCAGCTAAACTTTGAGACCATCTTAATGCTCCATCAACAAATCTGAAATAAGGTTCGGGTTGGTAATCCATGGCGGCACTCGAGCGCGTTTTGTAATAATTCTTTTGGTAAAAAATTTAAAGTGGTTGGGTTTGTGTACGTTCACTCTATGGAAGGGACAACTTGGTCCTCATGGGTAAAAATTCTTGAGGTAAAGGCCGTTGACAGGGTTGCTGAGGCATGTCCCGTCCAGTTCCGTCAAGATGTATGCCCCCTGGCGGAGGCAATGTTTTATGATGTATGGTCCTTTCCACAAGGTTTCGAACTTTCCTGGCCCTAAGGCTTCTTTTGCGACATCATAGCGGAGGACTAGTTCTCCCTCGGTGAATGAGCGAGGGTTGATGTGGCGGTCGAATGATGGTTTTACCCTTTTCTTATGGGCTTCGTTGTGTTGCAGCGACTACCGTCGGCTTTCATCAATGAACTCTAGTTGTACTAGGCACTGTTCTAGAGGATGGGAGTCATCGAGGAGTTCGATAGTGGCATGTAAATTCAGGATTTCGTGTTCTATGGGAATCACGGCCTTGACCCCGTATACCAAGTGGAAGGGAGTGAAACCAATGGATGCATTTGGCTCCGTGTGTTATGCCCAGAAGGCAGAAAATAACACGTGGTTCCAGTTGGTTTTATGGTTATTAACCATTCGTTGTAACATAGTTTTGAGTACTTTGTTTACGGCTTCTACTTGTCCGTTGGACTGGGGGTAGTATGGTGAAGTGAATTCGTAGGTGAATTCGAGGTGGTGAGATATCCTCAGAAACATCGTTCTCGAAGTGTTTCCCATGGTCGGAGACTAACTCTTTGGGAACACCAAACCAGGCGATCACGTGGTTAAACATAAATCGAGTGACGGTTTCTGCAGTGTTGTCGTATGTGGGCGACCTCTGCCCACTTGGTGAAATAATTGACAACCACGATGATATATTTATGGTTGCCCAATGATGCGGGGTTGTAAGTCATGAAGTCAATTCCCCATTTACAAAAGGGACCGGCAACAATGACATGATGCAGAGGAGTGGGAGGTAGATGAACCCAAGATGTATAGGCGATGGGGTAGATAAACCCGGCTTTGTGAAGCTTATCGATTTCTCGTTTTATTGCTTCTGCCTTAGTTGGGTGCAGTTGACGTTGTTTCTGGCGCACTGGAGGTACGTCAGGCCAAGTGTCAATATGGTGCTCTACGATTTTAGGACTAAGCCCAGGCATTTCTAAGTAGTCCCACATGAAGATATCTCGATAGTCCTATAGCAATCAGGTATAAGAGGCCATTTCTTTTGGAGAGCATGTTGCCCCCAGTGAGATTTATTTGACCTTTGCAAGATCTTGGGATATGTTCATCTTGATGGTAGGTTAGATGTTTGACATATTTCCTTCCTCGAACGCATCAGGCGCTGGGATGGGGTTTTTGAACCAATTGACTTTCCCTGATAGAGGGAAATATTTTGATTCGATCACGTAGATATCTTGTTCTTTTGTCTTATTTGGACTGAATGTGTTCTTGGGGAGAAAAAACGAGCGATGATGCATTGCATCCCATCGATAATCTGGCTCCGTCATAGCCTCTAGGATGTCTTCATCTGAATGGAATAGGGATCCTAAGGGGGATTGATCCTGCTCAAGGTTATGTTGAATAGGGTCAAACCACATGGAGCTAGTTGAGAGACATGAGAAGGATTCTATCGTCGATGTGGTGGAACCAGACGCGGTCGACAGAGTGCAAATAGATTGGTCTCCACTATCGCAGGTACAAATACTCTTGTAGTTGCAGCTGACACGACACCTATGGTAGATAAGCAGACAACTCGAGTCATGGTTTCGATACATGATGATATTAATCGTATATGGTGTATCGTGTCGTCGACATTTTTTGGGGGTAGAATCTCCCTGATTAGTTTCCTCTCAGTTGATAAGAATAGGATGGTTCTGTTCGTCACATCCTCTTGGGTTGTTGAAATGTTCATGGATTCTGAGTCTGTGCCATATTCTTGGGAGAGGCGGACTATGGTTGATCGCATACAGGCTAGTGTTGTGCGGAATCTCGGTATGTAGTGACAACGACGTATTGGGTGGTTGTCACCGCATATCTAACATGAATACGAGACGTCCATGTTGGCGTGATATACTATATGGACTGGATACCAACGTTGGAACATTTCCAAAGCTATTCAATCAATGATGAATTGATCAAGTTCATCACAAATTATGCACCTTTCAATTGGGGGAGGGGGTCTGGCAGGGAGCCTTTCAGGTGAACGTCGTTCTTCTTATAGGTACAGGATGATACAAGGTTCATCCCCGACAGACTGGGTGGAGGGATCCTCTTAGTAGGATCACTCGATGGCATGTAAGGCATCCCTATATCGCAGGATCCATGGGAAATGATGGGTATAGTGCCCATAATTGCTGCAGATAGCGCATGCGTGATTGGTACGCAATGCTTTACCTTTGCCTTTGGTGGTAGGTTCCTTCATACGGGAACGTGGCGTTGCAATGTTTGCCTCAGAGCCGAGGAGTGGTTTTAACTCATCCAACTCTGGGTAGATATGGGTAGGGTGACCTATTACGTCGCATATGGCGCAAACTGGAGAGTCCCGTTGTATGGCGGGGGTCTCCATATCCTTTCCTCTCTTTTCGGTTTTCTTGGCCGTAATTACTGGTTTTGCAATGGAAATTTCCTTTGTAGGGTTGGTTTCGACCGTTTCTTGGATGGGTGGGGCCTCCTTGGGACTGAGGGGCTTTAACCCTGTGGAAGTGATGTGTGTGGCTCCTGTCCCTATAGCGGGAATGAGATACCAAACCGGTATTGCAAACGATATGTTTGGTAACACCACTGTTGCCAAAACTTGCTGGGAGACGAAACCAGCTGGGGGGCAGAGGAAAGGGGTTTGGGAAGTGGCGTAGGCTAGAGAGGCTGCCGTGGCCGAGGACTCTGTGTCATTACTGCTTGTGTCTATGTCTTGACTAGCTTTGGTGCTTGATGTGAACATCATGCACACCGGAGTCCCTGTGACATCAGGTGATGACTCAGGTATAATGGGAGGATCTTCTAGGAATGATCTTAGGACGAACAATGAATTGAATTGGCCAGGGCCATATTCTTGGTACCGTGAAAGCGTATCCGAGGATGTATCTACATAGGGTAGAATTACATCAGTGTTTGTTAGGGGTCGTTTATTGCTATGCGTCAGCTGGTCGACAGTAATGATGTGGTCCTCATGGGGGAACATCATAATGCGGAAGAAAAAAGAGGTTATGGCTGACATGGTGTACATATAACTGCGACCAAGGAGTATATTATAGTCCAAGTGAGCGTCCAAGACTTCAATGTCTATAGGGACCATATTTCTGGATAAAAAAACCGAGACATTTTGTTAGAGTCCCATGGGGGTCGAAGGACAACCGTCGTATGCTCTAAGCATGATGAATGATGGTTTTAGTTTGGGGGAACCTAAATTCTACGAAACAATTTCTGACATGATGCACATGGATGCACCCTTGTCAATGACACATCGGTGAATGGTAATATTATGGACCGACAATGGTATCTGAAAGGCGACCATTGAAGGAAGCCTGGGGGTGGCTTTGTCTAAATCAAAATCCATTAGGCACGTCGGCAGGGCCAATAGCGCCTAATGCAGAAAGCAAGACTTTTCGTTGTTTTGGGCATGAATCCAATACTTCCAAAGCTGACATAGCAACGGGAGACTGAACTAGATCATCAACGATGCTATAATTATGGGCCACTTTGGAGTAGTTTCTTGCTCGCCTATTTGGTCCCTTAGCCATCTTGGGAAATGGTTCAATAGGCATCTTTGAAATGGTCAAAGGTTCATTCGGTGCACTGGTACTAGCCCCTGATGCGTTGGTGTCTGGTGGGGTTTCATAATTGCAATTCCATGTTTGAAAAAAAAATATCTTTGCCAGTCATGTAGATTTCGTGGCTGTTTCTTTCAGGGTTTTCTAGGTTTTGTTGTTGAGTGCTAACTGTCCCTTGATGGGGTAAATCTTCTTACATCACAACAATTTTCTAGGAATATCCTCCTTGTCCTCAGTTACTCTGCAGCTTCTTCATCTCAGGGAGATCGGGAAAATGGTGAGTATAATGGCCGTACTTACCACAAATTGAACAAGAGTGGTTTGTTCGAAGAGGTGGCCTTTTTCTCTGCCATTGGAAATTGCTTGGTTCTTCGGTCTGATTTCAGTTGGAGTTGCCTCCAGCCTGAGATCTTGGTGGGTGTTGCTGGTTGTTAACCCCTGTCCAATATTCCCTTTAGGTTGTTTTTTCCCTTTTTCTTAACCACATTGGGAGGGTAGTTCTCCTGGTTATATGATTGGTGTGGTTGGTTTTGGGACAGCTGCAAAAAGTTCACCTGTGCATTAGTCTACATAGGTGGGTCTTATGCTAGGGATTGAGCATAACACAGTCCATGGTTTGCACTTAGCTGTTGGGGGGGAGCTCTTCCGTAAGTATTTCTCTTTGCATACTGGGTCCCCTGAGTCGGAGGATAGGGTCCTTCATTGTGATATGACTGCGCCCTATTGGTCAAATTTTTCTGAGGCACATGATGATTTTGAAAACTGGGTTGTGGTACATTTTAGGTAGAACAATATGTATAACCGGGGATTTTACTACTGATGCCTTGGTAACTTTGGGTCAATGACCCAATTAGTGCATCTGCAAAGTTCAACACACCTGGAAATTCTTGATAAGTTTGCAGGTGCGGGGTGTTCGATAGGATATTGTAAATATATCCCGACTGCATATAAATCAGCTGAAGCTGTTGGGCTTTGCTGATGGCGTCCTCTTTGGATATGGGCCTTTGTTGCGCCACATCCTTTGAAATCTCTGCAGTGAGAGTTTTCAGGAACAAGTCTAAAATCACTCGATAGTCGAGTTTAGCTTTACATAAACTATGACGCCACCTCCATTTGTGGAGATGGTTCGAGATATGGATGGTGGGGGTTTGTCTAAAATGTGTCAGTAATTCCATTCCAGAATCATGGTGAATGGGTAACTAAAAATATATTAGGAACGCGGTGGTGAGGGGACAAAAGGTTCCATGTGAAGTAGAGGGTTGCTCCACGTACCATTTTTCGACTACTCCTGTCAGAGTGCGCTGAAATAGCCTCAATTGAATACTGTCGTCAATGATACTGTTCGATGAGCACCACAGGTGGAAGGTCATGACATGATTACCTGGTTCTTCTGCTTGCTTTCCTTCGAACTTGGGAATATCTGAAGGGAGCTTCATGGGCATGGGAGGCCATGTAGGGTTGTGTGCAATGGGGTCATTCATTACTTTGGTTAAATTGGGTGGATTCAATGAAGCTAAGAAAGGTGACTGTGAGGTTGAAGCCATTGCAACTTGTGAAGACACAAAGTTCTAGTTAGGAAGAGGGTTTGTCTGTGACGTACCCTGCTGTATATTCGACTGGCTTCTTGAATGGGTAGCACTCCTCTGACCCCTAGGGGTCGTGGGAGGAGTGGTGTGTGGTGTGGCATTGGGAGACTGGCTAGGGTTCCAAATTAAGGCTGCCCCAATAAAGGACGAACCAATAATGGTGGCAATGTTCCGTCTTTGACGCCTAAATGGCGAAAGACATGGAACCCTCCTGGTAATGGGGGAAGGTCCAAAAGACGCCTAGATCGACAAGGTCCCATTGGGTCCATTCTGGTGTCGACTAGGTCTGGTTTTGGAAAAATTTGAGAGGGTAGAGTTTATGATCAAAGAAAAATTCTGATCGCATACATAAAACAAAGAAAAAATAAAATTAATTTTCCCTTTAAATTAATCCTATGTGATCAGTTAATCAAAAAATTTGGTTTTTGTTTGTTTTGTGTGTGATACTCAAATCCTAGAAGACCTATTCATCCTCACACACTCAAATTTAATTGGGCCTTGGGAATATATCTTTCGAGTGCTGGGACAACGCTCCGTAAGAGCTGGCGAAGCCCCCAGTCAGCCGAAGAAAATCCACCAAGGTAAGGGTAGAGGATCTAGTGCTTGCCTGCATCGTCACCTATAGGGAAAGGATGCCCTAGATTTGGCCACTAAGTACCATTGTCCCATGTGAGCATTCAAGTCTTGGGCTTCTTGGTAAGTCATCTAATAGTACCGAGTATCAGTCGGGTCAGGTAGCCCCAACTAATACCGCACGCACTGCGCCTAAGCCTAACCCTCTTTGAAATGGGTCTCTACCGCGCTCGGGTTTTATTTTCCATGGGTGGATAGGTGGATTTAAAGCTCCCTAAATAGTCAACTTCTATGTTACAAGATGAAGAATGATCAAGATGGCTTATTAGATGCCTACCCCCTTGATCCTAACTTAAACTATAAATTCTTTTGTGGCCCCCGTGGGGATAATTTGGTGAGTTTGGTTAAGCTAGTTTTAGGTGTCTTTTCTTTGCTTAGTGGGTGGATGTGTGTGAGAAAAAAGTGGACAAGCACATAGTTTGAACATGTGGATATGCGATGATCCTTTTCAAAATCCCCTATTAAACTATGTTGTATTGTTCCTTGCTCAAAAGAAAAACATGTGCGGATATGGGCCGCTTTCTATTTTTCCTAGTTAATCTATGTGATCAACTAAAGGGATATGGTGAGTTCTGAATAGAGAGTTTTCATATGCTTGCCTAGGATCACCGAACGGTGCAAAGGCAACAAATATTACTTGCTCTTATATCGACAATTCAATCCTGGTCCCGAAATCCTAGTGCAAAAATTGAACTAAACTAATAACTTTTACACTAGAAAAAAGAATCTAGCTAAGCATGCGTGGACTTGGGCCACTTACTTTGGCTAATTATCTAGGTGTGTTGGTACCTAAATTTGCAAAACATATTTTTTTTTTTCTCAAATGCAAGTTAATTTGACCCCCTAATTAAACTATGTGTGAACTTTGCAAAAATCAACTTGAAATAAAACTGACACTAAGCCTACAAAAGGCAGCTAAGAGTGAGCTTTAGCAAGCTGCGGGGTACCTCAACCAGTGCTGGAAAATTTATTATGGGCGGCCAAGCACTTTACAAGCAGGAAAAGATAGAAATATGGGAGAAATTTCTCATTCTCTCTTTTGTGCGCAAAAGGTTGCAACAGGCGTAATGTTTGCATGCAGGTCAACTCTGAACGCGCGCCCTGGGCACATCTGTGTAAGGGAAATCGCGAAAATTCCTGCAAAAGTAATTTTTGGAGCTATTCTGCTTCAGTCTGTCACTTGGGATGAACTAGGGTTTGCAAGAGAAAAAGGGGGAAATTCAGCTCCACTCCACAATACAGACATGGGTCTTTGCAAAAAGGAACAACCATATAAACTTGGAAATAAACATTAGTGGAGTCGCCAATCCTATATTACTGTGTTTGGTGCACGCATGTACGAAATCACACCAACTTAAGGGGTGTGGTTTACCCTCTTAAGTTATTGGTCATAGGCAGAAAAAGAAGTGGAGTCAAGCAATCTAGTGGAACATGCTAGAATAATAAACATACTAGATAGAGAAATAGCATGTATATACAAAATAAAACTAAAATAAAGCTAAAAAAAATTAAAAAAAGCTTTTAATAGAGTCAAACAACTGCAATAATCCAAACGGTGGCACTTTTGGCCCCTCTTATTGAGTACTGGTAGGAAATGAGGATGAAAATTTAACCCTCTTGCCAAAGGGCCCTTGGAACTTGGGTTTTAAGTCCCGATGCAAGGATGTCTTTACTTCCAAGCTTGCCTCAGTGCAAAGTCTCCCTTTCTCTAATGTGGTGGAATGAACTTGTTGGATTGCCAACAATTGAGTCCCCTCTATCTCAGCTCCAGATCACACACTACTAGTATTGCTTGGGGCAATTCTGGCCACCATAACAATGTGCTCTCAAGTTGTTCATCTCTTAGTGGCCTTATATAGGAGAATTCAAATCCTCCTTCCCCCTTTTGGTACATTGTGGATGGTGACCCAAGAGACGGGGATGATTCCATTGTGTGCTCCCTTGATGTCTAAGGAGGCTTTGGTGGCTGTCCTTAAGCGGCTTCAAGTGTGAAATCACTGTCCTAGAGTGTGCTTTTTTTTGGTCCTGGAAAGTGACTTCCGCCACTCCCAGGATTGCACACATTTCGAATCAAAAGGCGTGAAAATGCGCTCTTCTCGAAGGATTATGCACGCAAAAGCATTTATGACTTGCTTAAATTTGATTTTTCCTCAGACCTTAGAGATTTTTAAATACTTTCTAGATTCTCTAATGTTTCTCAACCTTGTAAATCCTTCTGCCTGAAATTAGATAATGTTGTCTTTGCTTGTACAATTTTCCAGTGTTAATACATAACTTCTACCATACCATTTCTAGGTAGTATCCGAAGGCCCTTCTCTCCAATATGTCCAAGCCTTTGATGCCATAGCATTGTCTTTTCTCCAGAGACCGCTAGGATATCCGCTCCTCTTTTAGGAACCACATAACTGTTGCACCCATCAATAACAGTGCTACCCTAAAGCTTTTACAAAGTTCCAATTCAACCTCCCCACATTACTACCAGTGATCCTCGAACCATCTTGCATGTATCTTTCTCGAACACTATTTTTACACCTGCATCATCCATCTTTCTTACATAAATCAGATTTTTGGCCAATGCAGGAATATGCAAAACACTAGGAAGTGTTCTAGTCCTTACACCTTGTAGCTTCAACTTGAATTTTCCACGTCCAACGATATTGGCCTTCCTAACATCCCCTAATAATACATCACCACCATCATACTTCTCATACTAATAGAACCACTCCCTATGGGGAGTGAAGTGAAACGATGCACCCGAGTCAATAAACCATGCCTCATGATCTACATGTGTATTTGAAGAAGAAGCCAAATACACATCCCCACCTTCATCCGAGGTGGTTTTTGCCTCTATAAAAGGAGCACAATCATATCCCTTTCCTTTCTTAGGAGCTTTAGATCTGCAGTCCTTTTTGTAGTGGCCTTCCTTTCCACATTTCCAGCACACCTTTACAAACTTTCCTAGATATTAAGATCTCCCTCTAGATTTATATCTCCCATTCGAAACATTATTCTTGTTTATGTTCTGGGCCCTTCCTCATATAGATAAGGCATCTCCATTTTGGCCCTCCATAATTCTTCGTCTCATTTCATCCGACAACAGGGCTGAGACAATGTCATCAAAATTCAAGGTAGTTGTATTGCTACCTATTGCAATAACTAGACTGTCCCACGAATCTGGTAGAGAACACAAAAAACTGATGCACTTATCTTCATATGAGATTTTAATATCAACAGATAACAGATGACTTACCACAATATTGAAGGCGTTCATATGCTCTGTCACTGAGTCTCCTTCCTTCATCCTCAGGTTATACAACTTTTTCCGCATGAACAATTTATTGACCAGAGACTTAGATTGGTACAAATTCCCTAGCTTTTCCCACAACATCTTCACCGTAGCTTCCCCAGATACATTCAACAATAATGAATCTGAGACACACAACTGTATTGCGCTCTTTGCCTTTCGATCCAACTTCTTGTAGTCTTCATTTAACATTTTTGTTGGTTTAGTACTTGGATCTATCACGATCCACTGATATTTATCTACCAGCAAATCCTCCATCTTGAGCTTCCACAACTTAAAACTCTAACCATTAAATTTATCGGTCTCTATCTTTCCACTGCTCGCCATATTATTTCACCACAAGAATCGATCCCGCAGATCTCCCACTGAACAGGTTCTACGACAGGCTCGAGCTAAAAAAAAACCCCTCAGTAGCAAAGGCGTCCACTTAGAGCTGAAACAACTATGATTCCAAATGTAGGTTTTAACCCTGTACATAAATTATCTGCAAATGAATCTTATAAATATAAAATAAACAATAGCGAGAGAATAAAACATAAAACAAATATACACAGATATTTTCCCTTAGATCCCAAATCGGGACTACTAGCTTGATTTTTCATTATATTCCTTTTAGTGTTAGAACACATATATATACATGCCGAAGCATTCATAAACCCCAATCCATTAACCCTGGATTAGAACATAACTGTAGTTACCTTGATCGGATCTACAAAATACCTGGGGCCGAAAACCATCGTGGCCCAAAACCATGTGCAAACCCATGCACCAAACTATCGGTGGGTCCGCCCATCGAAAAATAGGGTCCATTTCTTTTTTCTCGGGGCACTGCCTCAGACCCCGAATAGGGGGGGCTATTGCCCCCCTGTCACCCCCATGCTACACCCAGCGCAACGTATAGAGAGAGATTTCGCCCCCCCTGTGCCCCCCACCCCCCCCCATGCGTGCGACTAAGCATGGAAAGAATATAACACATACCCAACAAATGCCCAGGATCCTATCAGTCCTGGATGAGTACGACATCAAGAATCATGCAAAGAATGTCCTAGCTGGGCTTGCAGATCCTGATCCTCTGAAAAAATTTAATGAAAATAAAGCGCGGGCTAAGCGTTTGATTATGGACAGAGTAAAGGATCATGTCGTGCCACACATTTTCGGAAAAGATGAAAAATGAGATGTGGACCACTTACCCCAGAGGCCATGTATCAAGGAACGATTACAATCGTCATACACTAATCGGAGACAATATTTCAAATCCATGCAAATCTTTTCCCTCACTTCCTTTGCCTCCAACGCTGCATAATCCAAAGTGATTACAAAGACCAATTCAATGTAATCCCACTCTCATCCTTTAACGTGATTATTATTAGCAACTCCAATGTATATGTAGATACAATCCATGCATCACTAATAGTCACAAGGATATTCTACTTTCTCTTTCACCTATCTCTCCTTGGTCTCCTTTGGCTTGCCATCTGTGTAGTTAGCGATGTATTCTTCCAATTTATTAATGAGGTATTATTTGATGAACAATCATAAGTAAACATACATATATGAAGTGTATCAATCGGTTAGACTAGATACATCTAGCTCTCAGCGAGTCTAGCCTAAGTTAAACTAAATACAACTCTGCTTACTTCTCCAACTCCACCAAACTCTATCACATGAGTTAACTAAAGTCTCCGCCAAATAGCTCAGTCGTAACAGAGTGTGATTCTTGTAATTATTAAACATGTGCAACAATGAATGCCCAAGAGAATAAGATAATGTTTAGACTCAAATATTATTAGAGCTAATAATATTCGACATATCTATTTTTAGTAGCACTAAAGGCAATTCACCCAATATGTCTAAAAATAAGTCTATGCTTTTTTAACTTGACCAACCATCCACAAATAGCATCTTTGCAACTCATAGAATATGATCGACATGTCCTAAAAAATAGACATAGTCTAAAAACTAGACTTTGTTTCTAAATCACTGACAGACTACTGATTTGGTGATTATTTTCCAACTAGGATCAAGGATGATGTTTCGGAATGCCTCCTTCTTGTTTCTTGTTGCAATATTCAAAACTCCCTCTCTCAACAGAGAAAGGAGGCATCTTTGCATGCGACATGCAACTCCATTCATTGCCTTGCAACCTTTACGAAAACGCCATGCAGTCATTCATCACCGTAAAGCTGAAGGCTCCAAACAACTCAATCGATCTTAATGCATCTATCATCAAAATCTTTGACTTCTTACGGCGCAAATGCCTTTGGGGAACAAGCACTGCCTTTGTTAATTTCTGCACCCATGCACTGCACTTGTACGTGAGTGTGAACCGCACTCCGGTATCCAACAACATCTGCTTTGATGCCTTTTGCATCAATCCAGCGATCATACTGCGCTGCTCTGTGGGCTCCTTGCTTGGGGTTAATTCATGGTCCCACCATCTCAATGAGTCTGCCTGAATACTCTTGGTTACTCAGCCATGCTTCCACCTCTCATGGTGATGGCATGCCTACCTTTCTGGCACAAATTTCTCTGCATGAGTGGTTTCTTCCACTCCATGATCCTCATCTTGTGGCTGCTCCACATCTCGAGGTTCACTCTTACCTTCATGTATTCCATCTCCCTCTCAAGCTTGATTGCATGGCCTTTCGGTAGGAAGCTCATTAGAAATCCCATCTACTTCAGAATGCAGCAGAGATTCTTTGCACGAACCCCAACCTTCTTGACTTGCCCTATTGCTTTGTGCTGAAGAAAAAAATTTTCCTTCACTAAAGACAACATCATAGCCTTTATCCTCTAACATTGCGGCGAGATTAAATTCTTCTTTAAACCTGGAACATGCCATCTTGTAAAAGAATGAGTTTACTTGACTCCTACGAAAGGTATGTTTATTTTGGATCATTGTATATCTATTGTTGCCCAACTCAGTATTTGCTGGAATCTTTCTCACCAAGTCATGAAAAGATTCACATCTCCCGTCATGTGAGCTTTTTGTATAAATACCCAGTCCCAATGCACTAGACACCATGCATGCGGTGTGGAAAGTCAGCTCAAATTGCAGACGAAGCCTCACAGTACTGACTCCGGTAGCCTAATTCTTCCTTTAACCCATGGACAATCACGTAGGTAGAAATGCCATATTCATGACAGTGAAAAACACTTCACTTTGGACATACTCTTTGCCATCTGCACCGATTGAGAAGGATTTTTCTTCCCCTTCTTTCTTCCTTTGGCACAGCCAAAGCAATCCTCTGTGTGTTCTTTTGATGAGATTATCCTTCTTCCCTCCTTATCTCCTCTGCACAAGATCAGACAGAAAATTTAAATACATCTTGCGTTCTCCGACCATTTGATAGATCCCAATCAGGAACCATAACTCTTCGGAAACTTAAAGGAGAGCCAAGCTCACCAAGTCCTCGTCATCCACACTAACTCCTACACTCCCAAGCTCATACTGCCGGTAGACAAACTTTCAAGTATCACAGGAATAGTGTCATTCTTCTCCATTTTTATTTTCACGGAAGTTTTATCCTTGGCGTAACTTCCTACGCGTGCGCTCTTGCTTTGGAACAAGTACGAAAGTCAATGATTTCCACATCAAGAATCGAAGCTTTACCATGAAGGTTGGACACTATGTGATCCTTCACACATTCCAAGGAACTGCGACACCTTTGCTACCTTCTTTGTATGCGTCAAGTGCGGTTGTGTTGGAACTGGTTTAGAATATCAACATCTAAATCCTTGACCCATTATCCTCAGCCGCCTCCATCTGTCCTTCCATGCAATATAATTGAGGCTGCCCTCAAGGGCATACTCCAATGTGACTATTTGAGAACTGTTTCAATGGTCTCCAACTTTGACACCAAGAACCTGCTATAACAGGTAGATTGCAGGCAAAACTCAGCAGCAATACTTTGTTCTCCAATGATTAAATATCACTTCATAGTCTACATGTAAAAAATTATACAATATGCATGTATATATCCGGACTCTCCCCGATCTAACAATATTTATCTTCTTTCTAAATACGAATCCTTCCACTATAATTCTTTAACGGAAATTTAATCAACAATTGCAAAACACATGAAGCAATAAAAACACACATAACACAATTGTTTAATGGGAAAGCTGTGAAAGGCGAAAACCCCAAATATCATATTGTGTATCATGAGTCTGGAAAGTCACTGACATGCAAAAACTTATCTGACTCTGATACCAGTACAATCGTCATACACTAATCGGGAACAATCTTGCAAATCCATGCACCGATCTTGCCCTCACCTTGCTTTGCCTCCTTTGCGCAATCCAAGCTGATTACAAAGACCAATTCAATGTAATACCACTCTCATTGACTACGTGATTATTATTGGCAACTCCAATGTATATGTAGATGCAATCCATGCATCACTAGTAGTCACAACAGATAGTCTACTTTCTCTTTCACCTATCTCTCCACTCTCCCTTTGAAACTGCCATGCATTGTAGTTAGCGATGTATTCTTCGGTTGATTAATGAGTTATTATTTAGTGAATTAATTTCAGTATTAATCCACACCACTCTTACTAGTGTATCAATCGGTTAAACTAGATACATCTAGCTCAGCGAGTCTAAACTAAGTTAAACTAAATACAACTCCACCAACTACTTCTCCGACTCTGCACAAACTGCGCTCACATGAGTTCACCTTAAAGTCCTCATTGCAAACAAACAAGGTATTCATAGGAATAGCATAATTCCTTACGTAATTTGTTATTGCCACATGCGTAAACTAGCGAAGTGCTCAGAGAATAAGATAATGTTTAGAGTCAAATATTATTAGGCTAATAATATCGACATGTCTATTTTTAGTAGCTTTCCAAAAGTAGATTCACGTAGTATGTCTAAATAGAAGTCCATATATTTTCAACTTGACCAATAAAACTCACAATAATAAAATTGTAGAATATGATGGAAAGCATAAAATTAAGACAGAAAAATAAAGATATGATTTCTTTTAGGTGATTATTTTCCAATAGGATGAAGGATGATGTTTCGGGATGCCTCCTTCCTTGTTCTTATTGAAATCTTCAACACGCGATGCGGAGGCGACAACAACACAAAAGTGCGGGACTTCAACAACGCTGAGAGAGAAGCGAGACTCCACCTTGAGCAGGGACGCAGCAACGCAGTGGCTTGAGGACAACGTAAGTAGCAACCAAGGAGATTTGGTGATGGGATGTTTGGAGAATTGTCAA
Source organism: Pinus albicaulis (assembly GCA_034641835.2). Lineage (NCBI taxonomy): Eukaryota > Viridiplantae > Streptophyta > Pinopsida > Pinales > Pinaceae > Pinus > Pinus albicaulis. The sequence goes on from CM076569.1 coordinate 602,867,392, forward strand.
TGACCTGGAAAAATTTTCATTTTCTTACTTCTCGAAAAATGAGTTGCAATACGGCGTTAAATGTGGCAGTCTTATGGGCAGCATGACAAGCAAGTTGAGGAGAATTTATAGAGTAAAAATGTGGCAACGACATTGGCGAGCGGTACGGAGAGAAGCAACGTAGTGGATGGAAGCGGTAGGGGCAAGCATACGGCGATTAGAGACCAATGCCAAGATCTTGTGATATATAGATGTGGATGTATTGCTAGAGCACACTCCATGCTAAGAGAGAGTGTTGAGATTTTTTGTATTTGGGGTGGCAGTGTGCTCTGTATAAAACTTGGTGGAGGGCTAAGAAACACATCTCCTCCAAAAAACCAGCTTGTTGGAAGGTATATGCAGTATTGAAGTTATTCAAATAATTAATTTTTTTAATGAGGACACTAAGTCAAACTTGGGAAATGAAGAAATTAAAGTGAATTAATTAAACACATGTCTTTGAAATGTTCCTGATGACGGGGATCAAGCGGTGTTTTGGCTCAGACATTGATAAGTGATTTAATTGTGACCCTTGATGTGTTCAACGAAAAAGTATGAAAGGCTTGAGGGCAGTTGGAGATGCCCACGGAGGAGGCTAAGGCGAGGCATGAATCTAGGGCGGGGGTTTGTAAAGAATTTCCCGGAAGATTTTTCTTCGGCGAGGGTAGACGTATTGGCGGGGAGGATGATGCGATCCTGAGGCAGGGTTGCTTAGAGGCATAGGAAGTAGAGTAAGTTGAATGCGGAGGAACAAGGAACAGCGGTGTGATGTGGCTAGGGCCTTGTCATGATAACTACGTAGACCCATGAGAGACGATCTTGAAGCTTCAAGGCCCTTCGGGGTTGTGCGGATGCCTCCAAGGTAGCGTGGAGATGAGTCACCTAGTTTGGGGTTACGCAATCCCCTTAAGAAACACGGGGCTGGAGCCTGGCAGTGCACTGGGAGCTGGAGACGTGCTGTGGTTTATAGGGCCCGGAAATTAGGCGAGTCTTGTAAATACCATTTGAGGGTGTGGATCTGTTAATATTGCATTCTTAGAACAATAGGTATTAACGTTATTATTTTTCTTTTCGGGTTAACTAGTTGGGTGCCCAAATTTTCTATACTCGGATTCTACATAATAATAAAACCTTATATATGTTACTTTTGATTTTCTCGCATTGGGTTTTTCAAGGGACTATTGTCTAAAAAATGTTTGTGTGTCGCTTTGGTTATATGAGCGTATTATTCATTAAATGATCTATATATGTGTAAGTTGTTAGTTGTGTTTACTTTGTATTTTCTAAATATTTTTTTGGAAATTACTTGTATAATTAATTGTAAGTAGGAGAAGTAACCCAAGATGCTATAGTAGGATTTCTACATTAGTGTAGTCGAGAATTTTTCACAAGTTGAACTCGAAGAGTGGAGGTGATATAAGGGATCATAATGTATGGTGGAAATCGTAACCTTGGACATGGACAGATGGGACTCACTTTCAATCGGGGCTTCCCAAGTAGTGGCCCTCCTATACCCGACAGCCAGGCTAGGGGTGGTTCCGGATGCCTGGAATGGGATCGAAGATTAACACCTCATTTAAGGATGAGGGAATGAGATCATGCTTAGAAACCTGCTACTCTAGTCACCCTATAATCCATGTCAAGAGACCAAATACAAACAATCATAAACCTTTGTAGGTTTGCAAAATGAATTAAATACCTTTTGATCGGATACTTTATGAAATTTCTACGAATCACGGTAACTTGAAATTTATCTCTAACTAATGCGGGTTTGCTTGTCTTAAATAGAATTTTTTTTACGACAAATATGATAGAGTTACTAATGCAATTATTCACCTATAAAAACGTTGCGAGAAAATAAAAATCTTTGGAATTGAGAAATAGTACACACACTCTCGATAAATGCGACACCAATATTTTGGACAATCGTCCCTGGAAAAATGAAGAAGAAGAGCACATTCAATAGATGAGGGTTTTTATTATTAATCATTCTTACGCAGTTGAAATTACAATTATATGCTAAAGCTTAGAAAATGCCCAGAAAAATAATCCCCAGAGACTCAAAGTCTCCATCTTTCTGTGCAAATATCCCATTACTCACGCTATCCTAGCTATTATACTTGAAGAAAGTACACCCTTTTCATTTGAGAAGTTCTTATAGCCTCAGGAAGTATCCCTACAAGTTTTTTCTTCCTCTAACAGCTCTCACGACCCACTTTCTCTGTCTTCGAGTGATAGATACGACTCTAACAAATTGAAACGAGCTCCTATGGGCAACTCACACTAGTGAGAATGTGACTCTTTGCAGATAAATTTGGCCTTGTTTGCATATTGAGACACTAGTGATACGAGGAAATATTCTCCAAGATCTATACAATCAGTAGCCAGTATTGGTGTCTCCCTCTTGCTTCTTGTGCCCTTGTTGAATCCTTTACCTTCGTGGAACAGGCCCTGTTCTCTTGTGTACTTATCCAGAACCACATTGAAGTACTCTTATAATATTTGTTGAAAGAGCCATGATGTGATCACATATTAATTGATGGATAAGATCATCTTGGCTCCATCGAGTGAATTTTGTAAGTCTCAGAAGAATGGTTTCCCTCAAATAATTTGATTTAATTAACCAACTTTCCTAAGTTAAACTTGGAAATATTTAATTTTTATTGTTCAATCTAGTGTGAGGATATTAAAGCTTTCTTGTAGAAACTTTTTTGTTTGAATCTGTGTTCCTTAGCCTCATAGACACCATAGAGACTAGAACACTGTTCTTGCTACCAAACAACAATGCCCATGTTAGATCCATGTGCTCTGAAGTGGTGTGAAATAGTTGACTCATCCCGGGTGGTAGAATGGACAACCACATATCCTGTGTTCATTATTTGTTCTGGACCTACTTGGATGAGCTGAGTGGAAGAGATGATGGGAGACAAGTTTTCTCCTGAGACACTATTTGGTGGGTAACATATGGCTCCAAGCAGGATGAGCTCACTATGGGCTGCAGTCATATGCTAGATGGTTCTTGGGGCTCCAGCATTATGACACATACCTATTAACTTGTGCAACAAAGCTTTGTTTGGGAGCATGTGCACTAGGTGTTAGGATATAGCTCATGTTTTATATGAGAGTATAAATCCATAGAAAATAAAATCTAATGCCTGAAGGCAGAATTTGGTCTATAGCAAACAAAATATGAATGTTTATTTAGCATGATACAAAAGAATATAGGAAATGCACATTTTTCTGTGCATACCATGTGATTGTCGATCTCAATAAATATATGAAACAACTTATGGGTGGAGGAAAAATTCACAATCAGTTTGGACATATAAAGTGCCCTTTTCCTTTCATGGATCTTGGTAGGGATATGGTCTTTATCAACATAAAATGAGGTCTGGCTTTGTTTTTCTTTGGTTTTTGGACCTTGCTTAGGAATGGTTAGCTGAGATTGACTATTTGATATGAGTATACTTCTGAGAAGAGGCTTAATAGGTTTGGCTTGATTGAAAGGTTTTGATTCATGGTCCCATGATTGGGAGGAAACAGAAGGGGTCCATATCTTCCACATGTCTTGGGATTTGGGCCTTCTTGTAGATGAAAAATGGATTCATAGAACTCGGGAATGGTGGCATACAATAGATCCATTTGCAATTGTCACAATCAAAGCACTCCATTTCTTGATAGCAATATTTTGTATTTTATCAAGGAACTTGGAATGAGAAATAATTTCCATTAGCACAAAAATATCTTTATTAGATGCTAGTAAAATTTCAAATCTTTGATAAGGGCTGCTGGATGAAGGAACACACCTAGAATCAAAACCACACACATTCCTATATAGCGCAATGATCTCCATCTCTGATTTAGATTGTGGATTTCATGTATATACATCATGGGTATATAGTCAGCATGAAATTATTGCTTATAATCCATCAATTCTAGGGATAACATTAATGACTAATGTCACATTATTTTTTTCAAGGCTCTGCCTTTGCTGCATTTAACGTGTGGGTCATCAAGCTCATCATCAAGACCTAAAACATTCTTAATTTACCTTCTGGTGTTAAGTCGGCACTGACCCTCCGTCGGTGATCGTCTCGTCTTTTACCTCCTTCATTTTTAGGTGTCTTAAACTTGTTCCACTTAGGCATTTCACTGAGAGCATGCCATGGGCCGACGAGGGGTACGTAGGTCTTATGTTTCCTCATGTTTACACTGCAGTGCTATTTTAAAAAATTTTCCTCAAAAAATCACTCAAAATAAATTGTCATTTAACTTTGACAAACAAAATGTCATAATTGTCTTTGGTCTTAGTGTCTAGGGTTTTTGGATAATTTTGGTCATGAAAAAGGACGCACATGAGTGAGGAAAAGTTCCGCATATTGTGATTTTTTGTTTTATTATCATCGACATTTATATTTCTAGTCCAAAACTACGTTTTGGAACTAGAAATGATTGATATATTTTTGTAACTAAATTGTAATTATTCCGCCAAGAAGACATTGTCAAAAACGGACCCTGGTCTTTGCCTTAGCTAAGTAGCCATATCCTTGCAGAAGAATGGCTAAAATCATCAAAATCGACCTCGGAAAAGCCAAAGAAGATTGTATTTAAAAAGCCAAGGTGGGGAATTTCAAAAACATTGTAATATGGGTTTGCAATTAGATTTGAATCAAAATCTGATTGCTGGAGATCTATTTGTATCATATATAAAGCCAAACTAATGTCATTTGCACCAATCCACGGCACCCAAAGTCGTGATTTGTAGTTGGAGGGCCGATTTCAGACAGCGACGTTGAAGGGTTTTGAAACGGCACCACATTGTGGCAATTATCTGAAGCGGAAACGACCACGGTTTGTCGCTGATGCAAAAATACAAGGAGAAGCGACCCACGGGCGAGCGACCCACGCGAAGGTGAGCGACCCACGCAAACACGGAGGAGTTCGAAAATTCATGGAAAAGCGTTCTTAGCCCAGGATCGATTCATCGGCCTTCAAACGGAGTTATTTGCAATTGTGCAGTGTTTTTAAATGCACGGTGACATCGTTGGTGGTTGCAAACGTTTCAAATGGAGGATTTAAACATCACGATCTGTAGCAATATCGTTTTGAGGTTTTTAAAAATGATATGGGTGGTTGCATGAGTTTGTTGATTATCTTATATCGATGATATGTCTGCACTATAATATCAAAACCATATTGTTCTCATGCCATTGCTGTATTATGACCATTGCTATTATTATACCATGTTGTGTTTTGTTTCTGAAATTTATTAGTTTATATGTATCTCCTTTAATGTAAAAAGTATTCTCATGACTTTGTTTTCATTGCCCATTGACACTCTTATTGTTGTTACTCATGGACAAAAACATTCATATATTTTATGCTCCTTGATAAGACTTGTTTAATATTAGAGTTGCTGTAACTCCCTTTAGTCCAAAATTTCACTTGCATTAAACGAGAGATTGTGCCTTTTCCAATCCATTTAAAGCTGATATTTTATCATGGTTTGTTTTCTTATGGTGTTGTGACGGTGGGATACTTGTTGGGTTTGAGCACATCTTAACCTTATTTACTTTGCTGCCTGGTATACCATAGTGCCAAAAGCTTGGTCGAGGCCATGTCGGAGACGAGGGCCGGTACGGAGTTAGGGTCGGAGACGGTGATTCGGTGAAGTAGAAGGTAATGTCTTTGAAGTTCCCGGAGATCACGAAGTGGTAATCGCCATGAGAGAGGAGCCAACTTCTTTGGTTCGGTTGCGGGCATGTCCATTAGCCTGGATTGTTTTTCGATATTTGTCATGTTTGATTTTTGTGAGATGGTTGCACAAACCGACCTCATCGTGAATTGGCCCGTGTTTGTTTGTTCTTCATTTACGGGATGGTCGGGTAAGCCTTGGGTTGTTCCATTGTATCACCTTGACTGTGTCAAACCCTTTGTGCCTGAAACATGGGCGAGTGGAGACAGGGTCGACGAGTTAGAGGGAAACACTGGAACGCATAGTGGCGATATATAGGCTACTTGAGCGAAGTTTTCCCATTCGAATTCTTGAGAGATGAGTATACACCGCTCATGAGGCTCATCATTCGGTATTTTAGTTGTGAGGGTAGGTATGCTCGTCTTTTCGCGTACCATATTTGTTTGCGCGTGCACTTCACAGAGGTACGTAGGTGATGTCGTATTTGTACATCGCAACATAGAGAAGATAGTGATGTTTGTGCGGAAGAAGACGAGCCCGGTGCAGCGGTACGGGAGTATATATCATTTAACACGGTCAAGATCATGGTATCGGTTAGCGAGAAGCGCATCACTTGGGAGGATTTCATTTCTAGAGACTTTTTCGAGTGCCACCGCTCTCGAGGCAGGTTCATGATGCGGGGAGAGCCTTCACACCGACGGACGAGTTGAGGTTGAGCATATCGGCCTCCTTTGGTTGAGACATATCAGCGAGGCCACGGAGACTTATTTGCGGCGACCGGCGGCCCGGCCATGCCAGCGAGGTGGAAGGGGTCTTGCCGACTTGTCGACACGGCGGTGTGCTCTCTTGTGAGCTCGCGGAGAGGGTCTCGCCTTCTGCTTGGACAGAACACGGTACAAGATAGGGGCGAGGCCCATGCATGATGAAGGCCCATCGAGAGGCCAGGGACGCGGTTGTGATCGTGGTCGTGATAAGGCTCACATAAGCTCAAAGTGAGAGCCATCAGGAGACAAAGGAAGAATGACCGGTAGAAGATGAACTGGAGGAGCTCGGTGGGTGATTAAATATTTGGAGCGGCGCAACAAACGGCTTGAGGATGAGCTCACATTTTATGAGATAGCTTACCAAATCCGTGAGGACGGACGATCAGACAGGCAGGAAAGCCGGTGACATGACACACGGCAGAATCTTGTACTCACGCGTGTGATATCCGCATCACAGGTTGTTGGTGGGCGTTAGGACAAAGACATGCTTCGCCACATGAAAGGCTGTGTTGAACAACATGCATATTTGCAAGCGAGAATGAAGATGATGAAGAGGAAGTTAACGCTGAGCACTTAGACAGAAAATTGTCCATGGATTTTGGCAGAACTGTTGAATAGACGAGGAAACATGATGGAGGACCTCGGCTACGAATTTGGAGCAAATTCGGAGAAAATTTTAATGTTTTCATTTTTAGTCTAAAAAAGCAGGTTTTGCGGTTACGTGGGTCGCGCGCTCATGCGCTCACTTTTTTTTGGGACACTTGTTTGGAGGAGATTTTTACATTTTTGGATTTTTCATGGTTAATTATGCATCCTACGAAGTCAATTTAGCATTTCATCAAAATCTTGGATGGTCAAACGACTCAAAAACACCATGAAAACCACCTTCTTGCCACCTTTTGCACCCATTAACTACGAGTCGAATGAGGTTTGGAGGGTCAAATCAACTCCAAATTCAGAAATTACACTTGGGTTGGAAAGTAGACATCAGGGCTTTCCAAAGAGCTATCATGAGCTCAATTTGGATGCCGAAGGAAGTACTTCAAATTGGCACAGACACAGAACACAGAACAGAGGCATTTTGGAATTTTCCTTTGAATTTTGGTACTTGACTCGAGTTTTCGCCTAGTATGAATGATTTTGCTTATGGATAGAATTTTTCAGGTTTTTTATGATGTAAATTCATGTTTGGCATGGCAGGCTTATTTTTATCTCTTTCTGAAGATTCACTCTCAAATGAGTAAAAAATCATGTAATGGATGAGTTTCCACTCTTTTAGAGGCAAGTTGTTAGTACCTAGATTGTAGTTCATGATTAGAATTAGTTGAAACTGATCCATTTTGAAGAGAATTCGACCCCTGGAGGTGGGGAAAGGTGTTAGAGTTATCTATATATTGTAATTTCTGAGGGCATTTAGAGGTTGGACTCTTGGGATACTTGTGATACCATTGTACATATTTTCATATTTTTGGCTAAGGAAGATGGGGGTTTTTGCGGCACTTGTTGGGATCCTTGTGGTGTTACATTCTTGATGGTGTTTCTTCTTTCATTTTGTAAGTTTTCTTTATGGTAATGTATGCCATCCATCATTATGCTTGAACTAAGTTGAATAGGGTAAGGTTGAATCCATTGTTTACGATTAGCAGCCTTTGAATTCGGTTAGTTCTATATGTTTTCGGTATTTTGGAAGGATAAAATTCTTCAGCATTTCTTCATCACAAATCAGTCTAATCTATTCATAAATCCAATTTAAAGCATCGAAGATCATCACCTACCTCGCCCCGAACGGGAACACTGAAAAGTCGACCTTATCCCGGACCCCAAATTTGTTTTCCCGTACTCCGGCGAAAACTCAAAAAAACAAAAACCAAACATACCTATCTCTTTACTAGCCTAAAATCAGTTCTTATTGCCAGTCATCCCATTGTGCTTATTTTCTGAGATTGACGGAGAGAGCCCCTCTGTTCTCGTAGAGACTGGCTACGAGTGCAATGGTTTGATGCCTGAACAACTAAACACCATTTGGATGAGGTGAGTGCTAACATAGTGGCGACCATGCGGGAAATCTCAATGGTTTTCTTGTTGATGTGTTTGTTCCATAGTCTTAGACGGAGTGATCACGCGGTAGCTTTCGAACGCTTTTGTGCATGGCGAGTAGATGGTAACACTTGGTGATCAGTGCATTTGTGTAATACTTGATACTTGATTTGTAAATCACCCCGGTACCACTTATTCGTTCTGAACCTTTTGGATGATTGAGTCTAGAAGTCGAAAGGCTGAAAATAATTGGCTATGTTCATGAAATTTTTTCGAGAAGATCGATACAACGACGAAGGAATGCTAAGGGCGAATCCGACCATGATCCACCAGCATGTTAAATCCGATACGATCCCGAGGACCCTTAGAAAACAAGGAAGTCGAAAGTTACGAAAGAGAAAGCCAATTGAGTTTTGGGAGTTCCGGAGTGCTTACACCGATGCATCTGTGCTGTGAAATCATATATGTTGATGAAATTCCTTTTGATGCACGGTTTTGGAAACATCTTGTGAGACACTTCTGGCTGGGATTTATAGATGGATTCAGATCATTGTTCTTCCGAAGATTTGCAATATAGATTTGTTTCACATTACAGATGAACGGCTGCAAAGTTCTATTGTGGATACTAACACTCCTAAGTTCACCGAATACTTGCTTCACAAATTTTTGACCCATACGTCGCATCGAGTTCACGGATCCTTGCGAGCCTCCCTTTATCCCTATCATTCCGGTTCAGCACGAGCTTTCGATCCCAGCTGATCAATAGTAATTTCTCCTCCATCTCCATTGAATACATCTCGCCGGACTGCTGTCTAGGTCCTCCTGTTTCTCCTCGACAGTTGTCTTCAATCCACCAAGAGCTATGGAGGCGCTCGTTTTGCACCTCTTGTGTTACCACATCGGTTGAATGATATGCCCGCGGACTATCGGAGGCAAAGTCCCAACATTTGGTGGCCCACGAGTCTTGCTGGCATCACGGAATATCCTGAAGTTTCTTTGATCGTTTCGAGATTGATGAGAATGTGAGTATGAGGCTTTTTGTGCAAACCTTTGGAGGAGAGGTAAGAAAAATGGTTTAGAGCCTTGCCGCAAAGAAGCATCGATACATTGTGGAGGCTCAGAGGCAATTTTTTAGATCGATGGGAGATGAAAAAAGGATCATTTGCCGGTGCCAGGAGATATACAAACCTCAAACGTAATCACGGTGAATACATTCGAGTTATATCATTGGAATACGATGTATAATCTTCTAGATGACAGGGTGGTAAAGATAACCTCCTTAAATTCCCGAATGGCTGATCAGGAGATGGCTATTCCTTCGTGATAGAGATCCACCTACTTTAGAAGATATACGAGAATTTGTGTGTGTGAAATTCATCCCCGAATGATAAAAAGAACGCGTGGAAACGAAGAGAAAAGAGTGACAAGGAAGAGCTACATACCTACATCTATATCGAACAACATTTGGCTCGTGAAGTTGGAAAGGTTTTAAAAAGATGAATCTAGGCAAATGGAAACTCGTTTGAAATCCAATTTCCATTGACGACGGCGGCCACAATTGATCAGCGACATGAACAAAAGGCTCAAGAGCCGAGGCGGCCCAACGGCTGATTAAGACCCCTCTTTTGCGGGGAATTTTGTGAGTCATGATTAGATGATGATGATGTGTCGAGTGAGAAAAATCATTTCTTCACTCCCGATGATTTGCCTATTTATATCAACGAGGGATGGGGAGTATGGAGAAAGTTCGGTTGTTCGGAAAGATGAGGATTTCATCCTAACAAATGATGCGATTTAAAGGAAGAGTCGGATGAATACCAAAGAGGATATATGAATGCATTGGCCCCTTGTGAAGCAATATTCATTGAGAAATACGAGACCTTTACAAATCCCATTCGAAAAAGAAAAACAGTATAAGCAGTTCATGATACCACGGAGAGAAAGAGGAAAAGAGACAATTGATCCGGCAAGTAAGTGCCATCGGAAATTTGAGAAGGTAAATCGAGGTGACCGCCTAGTGAGCAAAAGGCAGAAAAGAAGGAAATTCCGATCGAAAAGGGTTGAGAAAGTTTCGGCATTTAGTTTGGAAAGTAATTCCCAGAAACGAAAATATCTATTCCTTTGACGGAAATTATGAAAGACAGGACATTACCAGCAGATCTAATTCTCCAGAAGATTGGACTTTGATCCTATGATTGACACGGTAAATGTTGAGGATGATCGAAGTAGAAATTGATTTTTTAGACTGCATTAGAATGGTAGGTCTCTAAAAATAGGTAATGTTCCCTCCTTTTTACATCGGTACGAGGAGTTGCATGAATATATATTGCACAATGCTATGCTGTTCCGGTCGGGTGTAACATTTGATGCCAAAGGCAATCATGGAAAAGTTGGGATTAGACATTACAGAGAGTATCATGATTTGTATTCATTCGATTCAGTAGGGTAAAGTGTAACAGGACTCATCGAATTTGGTGGTAGTTTGGGTCAAATCCCGAAATGAAAGGAATGTTTTGATGGATGTGGTGGTGCGCGACATTCCTCTACGATTTGGGATGTCACTTGCAAGATCTTGGGGGGGGCAAAGTTGAAAGGTACACTTCGGTTAGATTTCTCTTATGCTACAATTCTAGTCTTCGGTCAAATGAGAAAGTTATATCGAGAGCGAGTAAATACATGATAACTAGCAAAGCCAATCAATCATCCTGTGATTATGCACATGCGATTTAGAGTCGTTTGTGTTGTAGCGTGGTTTGTGATGTGAAATTCAGATATGATTGAGAATGAGAAGACATACCGAAATAAATGAGAATTTTCGGAAGTTTTATAAAAAGAAAAGAAGAAAAACAAAAGGAAATTTGTTTTTGGAATACAATCGGTGGGTAATGGAGAAAATAAAACGGGAAAAATGAACGTGCCGTTCAGAAGGCATTTAGAGGACGATGAATGGTCTTTGGACCATGGATTTTGATGGTGCGGTGGGCGGCGATGGTCTTTGAGATTGGTATGGATTCGTAGTCCATTTTCCGCTCTGAGTAGAGTTCCGAGCAATGTGAGAGTGTGTTCTTACGGGCTTGCATTCGATTGTTCAAATAATGAGCGATCTGAGAGCTCTGTGCGGCCTTAAGATTCTCAAGTGACGAAGTTGGTATATTGGTGATTCGAATTAGTGATAAAACAAGTTAAAGGTGAGTTTCGGGCTAAGCATCCTCGCATGAGGCTTGCCGAAATGCAATTTTGGACATTTTGAAGTTATTTTGATCATGCTGACATGTGTGCCGCATACAAAATGGTGTTCTTGATGGACTTGCTAAGGCAGCAAGCAATCTTAAGATTCCAATGAATTCCAGCAACAAGTTTGAGATGGCATGACAAGCCCACCGTTCAGGACTGACAGGCGATGTTGGCAAGTCTTTGAGGATGATGAGGAGATTAGTGATTTATGAGAATAAGGGTAAGTTTAAAGATACCTCCATAGATACGAAATTTGATGATGGTAGTGATGACATACGGATAAACTGAAATGGATGTCTTTATATTTGAAGGATAACATCATTCCTAAGGGATTGATTCCTTTGGAAGAGTTGTTTGATCAAGATGATGTAGCCCGCAAACCTACATTGAGGCCGAGAAAAGGTGTCGAAGAGGTAAATATTGGACGGTGAGAATCCCAAGATGGTAAAATTGTCAAAATCATTGTCACCAAAGGTAGGCGAGAATATATGTGAAATTGTTGTCTTCATTTTATGATGTGTTTGCGTGGGATTATTCGGATCTTAAAACATATGATAAACATCATTATTATATTGTATTAAATTAGGCTTCTTTTCGTCAAAAGTTGAGGGAGGATGGAATCCAAGGCTATTTTATGCATCAATTGAAAAAGGAGTAAATAGGTTGTATAAGTCGGAATCATTGTGCCTATTCGATTTTCGATTGGATATCAAACTTAGTGCATGAAAGAAGGGTGAGTCATTTGTATGTTGACTTAAATGCAGAATAAGGTATCTTCATTAAAAAGACAATTATACGTGCCAAAGATGGACCACATATTGCGGCGAGTAGTTAAAATATAAAGGATGTCACTACAGGCAGATGCCTAGGTTCTCATTGATTTTAGTGCGGGGAGGATGATGACTGGTGAAAAGACTGAACTGCTACTTATCATAGGTATTTCAGTATACATAAAGATGCGTTTGGTTTAAAGAATGCGAACGCTACTTTTAAGATGCAATGGACATGGCTTTATGGCGAAGATGTGTTTTTGGTTATTTTAGTGATCTGTTGTGCTTTTAATTACGATGAGGAACATTTATATCATTTTGAGAATTGTGGGAGTCTGAAAATATGGCATTTATTTGAATCCGAAGAAGGCCTTTTCGCCAGATTGAAGGAAGCTCTTGACACATCTGTATGAAAGACTGGCATTGAGACAGTCTGTATGGTGAGCCACAGCAGTTAGACGACGGAACAGAAGAAATACGGTCATTTAATGGTAAAATGATTTTAGTAATTTGTTCAATCTTCCCAGACTATTAGAAAATCCGTACTCTGAAAAAGGGCAGTGATAGGTGATGGAGAAAGTAATTGAGTATTCAATTTGGTAAAGATAGCTCTTTCCTCGGCTCATTATTTTAATCGACGGATTATACACGGACTTATTTTATTTTCTTTAACCACGAGCATTACATTGGCGGTTGTTTTGATGCAAAAAGGGATGGAGTTGAGAAGCCCATTGCTTTCTTTAGTCGGATCAAACAGAGATGAACATTGAGGTATAGTATCAATGCAGAGAAACAAGCACTTGCGCTTGTAAAGGCCTTGAAGGATTTCCGTGTGTACATATTGCATTCCACATTACGGCATACGTTCCTAACGCAGCGATGAAAGATGTTTTGACAAAGTGATCTGAAGGAAGGGAGGAGTGGAGTGGATGTTGCGTTATTAGAATACGATGTAGAGATTAAATTAATGGTGATCGAAGGACAGGACTCGCGAGCTCATCGTGAAACAAATGCATGCTACAGACATAATTTGATTGTTGCCATGTCGATGAAAGATGAGGAAAGTAAGTCGATTCTGGTGTCAGATATTTTTGTTTCTTCCCCTTGGTATCTTGACATTTTATATGTGCTTGAGAATTTGTCTACACCGCCCGGTATGCCTAGAAATAAGAGTAGAACATTGAAGTTAAGAGTTTGCTAAATTCTTCATTTTGAATTGCATTATATTGGAAAGATTTTGGAGGTATGTTGTTGAATTGTTTTAGTAGAGGAGGAAGCTCAAAGAGTTTTTGGAGGGATTTTCTAAGGTAGTAATGAAGTCATTTGTTTGGAAGACCACAACGAATACAAGTTAAGGGTGAATAATATTGACTGCATTTCGATGTGTTGAGGAACATTTAGAATTGTCATGAGTGTCAAATTTTTCGAAGGGAAGCGAGAAACTACGGCCTTTGCCTCTAAAACCAATCGAAGTTAGTGCACCATTCCGGCGATTGGGGATTGGATTTTATCGGGGAGATCCACCTTGACATCTTCGGGACAACATAGATGGATCTTGGCAGGCTACGGACACAGCTACAAGGTGGATTGAGGCGATTCCCACTCGACGGACGCGTGGAGGCATTCTTCTTTTTCCTTGAAAACAATATTCTGTCATGCTTTGGGTGTCCTAGTAAAATAATCACGGATAATCTGGCTTGACCTTTAAATCTAAGAGGATGGTTGATTTTGTAAGTACAATATTACCTTGGGACATTATTTGCTACCATCGCAAAAAATGGCTTAGCGGAATCTTCAAATAAATCCTTGGTGAATATCATTAAGAATTAACGGAAATCAACAAAAAGGCATGGCACAAAAAGTTGGTGAATGCATTATGGTAGATGGGTAAGTCATAAGAAGTCTATTGGCATGTCTCCTTTCGAGTTGGTGTGGGGTGGATCCACGAGTTTTTCCTACTTCACTTCTTTGTCCCAGGTAGTCCAGAATTAGCGAGGAGGTGGAAGTGAAGAGGATCCTATGCGGCGGAGAGTAATGAGATGATTCATTTACGAGCGGACACGAGAGGAGGTATTTCTAAAATACTTTCAAGTTGCGAGAGCGCATGGTCCTACGACGGAAAGGCGAAAACGGACAAGTTTCGATTGGATGAGGTAGTTTTGAAATGGGATGCTCGGAATGAAGATAAGGAAAGCACGGCAAATTTGAAAATCTGTGGAAGGGTCCTTTTAAGATTGCGGCGTAGCAGAGCAGGGGTGACTCTGTATACGAAAATGAATAAGATGGATATCTCGGAGGACCGATCAATGGTCGGTTCTTTGAAGCGTTATTATTTACGAGTGGCTGCTATGGCGATGTCATTGTCATTGTATATATCATTTACTTTTGTTTGCCGTTGCAAGTGTGCACCTTTGAAATCTCATTTTCAGTACGGGGCCGGAGCGACTATAATTACGGAGATGAGGTTGGTTGGTTTGAAATTTGCTTGAATTAAGTTTCATCGAGTCTTTAAGTTTTAAAGTCATGTCAGTTTGATCATGTCGATTTTGGTCGAATTACGTTTAGTCGTTAGTCAAATGCGGTCAATAAAATTGTCCAAAGTTTGTTTATCGGTTTAAAATAGTGATTCCATCGCTGACAGACAGAGGCACTGTCCCGACTCCCCCACGAGTACGTTCTTGGCATCTCATCATTCTGTCTCCCCATTGGGCCAATGTTAGAAGTCGGCCCTTCTGACCCTCCGTCGGTGATCGTCATCATGTGTTGGTGTCTGGCTTGTTCACTTCGTTGCATTTTCACACAGGAGCATGCCATGTGGGTAAATGAGGGGGTCTTTGCGTCTTATGTTTCCTCATGTTTTACTGGTGTCTTTTCATAAAAAATTTTTCCTCAAAAAATCCTCAAAATGATTGTCATTTCATTTTTGGTCATTAAAATGTCCATAATTGTCTTTGGTCTTAGTGTCTGAGTTTTTTGAGTCATTTCTTCCTCTGAGTCATGAAGCCTGTGAGGTGAGAAGAAGTTAGCATATTGTGATTTTTGTTTTTATTATCATTGACATTTAAAAAAAATCTTTACAGTCAAAACTGTTTGGAACTAGAAATTGTTCATTATTATTTTTATGTGTAATAAATTGTAATTATTCATGAAGACATTGTCAAAGCGATTTTGGTCTTTGCTTAGCTAAGTAGCCATATCCCTGCAAAGAAGGCAACCAAGAGTATTCAAAAATCGACCTCGGAAAAGCCAAAAGAAGATTGTGTTAAAAAGCCAAAGGTGAAATTTCAAAAAACATTGTAATATGGGTTTGCAATTAGATTTGAATCAAAATCGATTGTGGAGGATATTTGTATCATATATAAAAGCAAAACCAATGTCATTTGCACCCGATCCACGGCACCCAAAGTTGTGATTTGTAGTTGGAGGGCGATTTCAAATTTTTAAGCGAGCGTTGAAGGTTTTGAAACAGGCATTGCAGGCAAGGCATTTATGCAGGCGAGAGCGACCCACACAGGTTTTGTCCAGGGTGAAACCAGAGAGCGACCCACGAACGCGGCGACCCACGCGAAGGTGAGCGACACGCTCTGAGAGGAGTTCGAAAATTCATTTTGAGCGCCCAGTCTTACTTGGGATGGTTCATGGTGACTTCAAACGGGTTATTTTGGTGCTGATGTTTTTAAATGCACCGGTGACATGGTTGAAGGTTGTGTTTTAATGGAGGATTTAAACATCACGGTCTTGTGACTATGTTTGGGACTTTAAAATGATATGGGTGGTTGCATGAGTTTGTTGATTATCTTATATCAGTGATATGTCTGCTGCTGCATATAATATCAAAACCATATTGTTCTCATGCCCATTATGCCATTATGACCATTGCTATTATTATGCCATGTTTAAAACCTTTGTTCCATGGTATTGTGGTTGTATTATGTCTCAGCATGATGTAAAAACATTCTCATGACTTTGTTTCAAGCGCCCATTGACACTCTTATTATTGTTACTCATGGACAAAAACATTGTATGATGCATGTGCTCCCTTTGATAAGACTTGTTTAATATTCGAAGGTTGCTGCTCCCTTTGGTCCAAATTTCACTTGCATTCAAAACGGAGGTTGTACAATCCATTCAGCGATATTTTATCATGGTTTGTTTCCTTATGGTGTTGTGACGGTGGGATACTTGTTGGGTTTTGAAACACACCATCATAACCTTGTTTGCCTTTCATATCGAGTAATACATAGTGAAACTGGTGGAGACAATAGCATGAGTAGATCGAGAATATGAGTTAGGGTGGTGGTGGTGAAGGTAATGTGCCAGGGGTGGAGGTGGGAAGTGGTAATCATGTAGAGAAGAACCAGCTTCTTTGGTTGATTTGCGAGCATATCCATTAGCTATGGATTGTTTAGTATTTGTCATGTTTGATTTTGTGAGATGGTTGCACAAACCCGGCCTCATCATTGGGTGGCGATACATTTGTTCTTCATTTACGGGATGGTCGGGTAAGCCTTCTTTGAGGTTGATTTGTGTATCTGGCCTTGTTCTTTGCTCAAGCCAGCAGTATACCAAACATGGGCGAGGAATGGAACAGGGGTCAACGATTAGAGAAATTTCACTATGAGCCATATATTAAAGCTGGATATAGGCTACTTGGCTTGAAGTTTTCCCATTGATTCTTGGAGAGATGAGTATGCACCGCTCATGAGGCTCATCATTCAGTATTTTAGTTATGAGGTATGCTGATCTTTTCGCGTGCCGCCATATTCGTTTGCTGATGCACTTCACAGGGGTACGTATGATGAATATTCCATGTCATACATCGCAACATAGAGAAGATGGTGATGTTTGTGCGAGAAGAAGACGAGCCCGGTCTAGGCGATGAACTCCTGTCTGTTTCTCTTTGATCGAAGATCATGGTGTCACATGATTGGGCGGGGCTCCTTGGGAGGATTTCATTTCTGAGACTTTTCAGAGTACCACAACCTCTTGAGACAGTTCAGCAGGGAACGCCTGCTGAACGGACGAGTTGAGGTTGAGCATATCGGCCTCCTTTGGTTGGGTTATATCGGCGAGGCCCTGGGCTTTATTTTGCGGCTTGACTCTGACGTGTGTCTGCGTGAGGTGGAAGGGGTCTGCCGACTTCACTGACACGGCGAGTATTATCTCCACATGATGTGGAAAGGGTCTCGCCTTCTACTTCGGTGCGAATGGGTAGGCAGAGCGAAGAGGCCCATGCATGATGAAGGCCCATCGGGAAGCGGGACATAGATTGTGATCGTGATGTTGATACGGGGGCTACAGCTCCAAGGCGAGGAAGTCATCCGGGGGAGCAAGGCGGGGTGACCAACTGGAAAGGGCAATTGCGAGAGGCTCGGTGGGTGATTAACTATTTGGAGCGACGACTGAGGATGACTCATTTATGAGGTGCGCCAAATCGTGAGGACGGACGATGGAATCGAAAGCGACCCGGTGACATGACACCGGCGCGGGGAATGCGCATACAGCGTGTGAATATCCATACGGAATTTGTTGGCGAAGCCAATCGGGACAAAGACATGCTTCGCCACATGAAAGGCCATTGTGGGCTCGCATGCATGTCTATGACGAGAATGAAGATCATGAGAGGTTGCGCAAGGCACTTGAAGCGAGCGGAAAAGGCCTAATCCGCCGGATTTTGGCAGGGCTGATAGTCTGAACATGATGGAGGACCTCAAAACAGAATTTGGGCAGATTCGGAGAAAATTTGTCATTTTCAAATTTTTTGGTCACAAAAAACGGAGTTTGCGATTCGTGGGTCGCGCGCTCATGCGCTCACTTTGGGACACTGGAGGAGATTTTTACATTTTTTGGATTTTTCACTTAGTTAATTATGCATCCTATGAAGTCAATTTAGCATTTTATTAATCAGATGGTGAAAAGACTCAAAAACACCATGAAAACCACCTTGCTGCCACCTTTTGCACCAGCGAGTACCTATGGAAGACAAGTTTTGGGAGCGTCAAATCAGCCAGATTCATTCCACTTGTGTTGGAAATTAGACATCCAGGGCTTTCAACGAGCTATCATGAGCTCAATTTGGATGCCGGGAAGTACTTCAAATTCAGCACGGAACATGAGCGACCCACACGGCTCGGGAACGACCCACAGGTGCTGCAGATTTTTGGTACCATTTCTAGGTTTTTTGCCTAGTATGGACAGTTTGCTTTATGGATAGAATTTTGGTTTTTATGATGTAAATTAATGTTTGGCATGTAACTTTGGCTTGTTTTTATCTCTTCTAGAAGATTCACTCTCAAATGAGTAAAAATCATGTAATGGATGAGTTTCCACTCTTTTGGAGATAGTTCATTTCGTTGCCTGATTGCAGTTCCATGATTAGAATTGGTTGTTGTCCGAAGAATTCAGCCCTAGAGGGCAGGAAAGGTATTGATGATCTCTTATTGTAATTTACGAGCATTCTAGAGGTTGGACTCTTGGGATACTTGTGATACCATTGTACATATTTTTCATATTTTGGCTAAGGAAGATGGGTTTCTGACTTGTTGGATCTTGTGGTATTCTGTTGACAGTGTTTCTTCTTTGTTCTACTGTAGTTTTCTTCATGTTTAATGTATGCCATCCTTTCATTATGCTTCGAACTAAGATGAATGGATGAAATAAGGTTGAATCCATTGTTTACGGTGCTGACATGATTGAGGTTGTTCCTGTGTTTTAATTTGTTTGGAGAGGATCCAAGTTCTTCTTGCCTCTTCAGCTCCTCGTCGGTCTAATCTATTCATAAATCCAATTTAAAGCATCAAGATCATCACCTGCGCCCCGGCAACGGAGCACTGCGAAAAGTGACCCCATCCCCGGACCCAAAATTTGTTTTCCCATTACTCCGAACGACAAAGCTGAACGGCATTTTCTGTAGCCTAAAATCGAGTTCTTATTGTAGGTGTCATTCGGCAGCTGGCACCACCAAAGGATTCGCGGAGAGAGCCCTCTCCTGTCCTCGTAGGGCTAGCTACGAGGCTGAGCGTGGTTTGATGTAGCCTTGAGTTTTACTTCATTTCAGCCTGAGGTAGATTTGAGTGCTAACATATGGGAAGACAAATTAGACATTTTTTTATAGGGACCTCCGTGTTCATCATGGCCACAATATTACCCACGTCAACATCTAATTCAATTTCTGTCTTTTTTTCGGGTTTGACCAGAGTTTTTTTTGAGATTTCGTTTAGGAAGTGTTCTTCCCTGAGATGGATTTAACACTACAACTTGCTTGGGTTTGATCATTATTTCTTTTAAATATTGTAGACCTTTGAATCTTCCACTATTTTATCAAAAATTATTTTATCATTAGCTTACATAATACATTGCAGTTGATAAAATGTATGGATACATTTCATATAATAGTTTATACCTCACGAAACAGAGGAAAAAAATTCATATTTTTCACTCAACGTTGCCATGTGCTTGCGCGGAGAGAGAGGTGTTTTTCTTTTTGAGAGGAGAGATTTACAGGATTTTGTTGTGTGGATTTAGATTTTTATCCTTGCTCAGTATGGGAACTCGGTGTGCCGATTTGTAGTTCACTGTAGGTATTGTGATCTTTGAATATTTTGCTATTTTATCGGAAAAATCGTGATTTTATCGTTAAACTAGAGATAAAATTGTGAGTCGATAAAAAAAATTGTGGCAGAGTCCAGACCCCATGTATAACAATATAAGTGAGGAAAAAGGCTGAGAAATTTCACTCATTTTGCACTCACAACATTTTCCATTTGTACTTGTGGAGAGAGGAGGTGTTTGTCACTTCCCAAGAGGAGGAGATTTACTAGTTTTGTTGCATGGATTTTGAGTTTTGTCCAGCACAATGTAAGAGACGCAATGTTCCGATTTGTAGGTGCAGAATCGATTATTTTAGTTTGAATCTCAAAGCTATTTTATCGAAAAAATCGGCGAGTTTTATCACTAAAATCACGATAACATTGCGAGATTGATCAAAGACTGTGTCGGGAGTCCGGCCCGCATATAACAATATAAGTGAGGAAAAGTGAAAATTTCACTCATTTTTCACTCTAACATTTTCCATTCGTGCTTGTGGAGAGAGGAGGTGTTTGTCACTACCAAAGAGGAGGATATTTGGGACATGGTTGGAGTTTTGTCCACTAATCAATGTGAAAGACTCAGTGTGCCGATTTGTAGGTGCCCCGAGATATATATTTTAATTTCTCTACGAGTGCTCAACATAAATTGTTTTTTTTAAATCTGCCTATTAGTTTTTTGTTGCTTTTGAAATTTGAATCAAAACGTTTGATTTCATTTCCTAGATTATTCTTGTAGATTGTTTACATGTTTCAAAAATTCAAAAAATTCAAACCCTTGTTTAACAAATCTAAGTGTTTTCAACATAACCCAGTGAGAAGAGGCATTTAAAATTAAAAAATTTAAAAATTACAATTATGTTTTCTTCTTGATGGAAATTTTTTATTTTCAATTTTTTTTGTGCCTAGGTTGAAATTGAAGTTCAAAGTTTCAGAAAAACAGAATGCGAGGAATTTGGATCCTTTGTGGTAATATGGTGAACTTGATCTTGTGCACGGAAGTCTGCAGCCAACATTTGACATGCAAGTTGTGTGTGGCATTCATGGGGTGTATCAATAGAATTCGTTTCATGCAGGGGAAAATTTCGAGGCAAATACGAAATTTGCCTAGATGCAACTCAAGTTGCTCTAGGAAGACCACTAAATCATTGTGGCGGTAAAGACGATGCCAAAGAAAATGGGGTTGTAGGCAAAAATCCAAATTGTAGGGGCCTCGGGGGAGTGGAGAAGTGAGAGTGGTTCTTGTCATTCACATCACATGGCCAACCCCTCAGAATTTCTCATCTTTTTTTGTTCCTATAACACAGCCATGCTGTTTGGGATCAAATCGACGGTTAAAAAGGAAAGGAGGAAATTGTGAGTTGGTCATTAGCTGTCTTCTATGGATGATGTTGCTCATTTCAGTTAACTACATTTCTATATTTATTTTTTGATGTTTTTTCCCGGTACAAGCCCTTACCTTTGTGGAGTTGAGAGGGCCTCTTCTTCAGACAGGAAAGTGATTTTACTAGCATTGCTGATTGGAGTTCCAGAATGTGGGCTTCTTGGATGCAGCAGTGTCTTAGATGGTTGGACTAACTAGAAAGGGTGGGACCTTTTATTGTTTCTTGGGACAGACCCAAGGGAACAATCTTATGAAATATGTTGATGTGTATGCATATATTAAAGATGCACGCTATTATGGTTGTTTGGTTACTTTTAGTAGAGTGGTCCACAAAATTTTGTCAAGTCATGTTAACATCATGCCAATTTATGTTTCCATTGGAAGGTTGCTTTTGGAGAGGAGTATACTTTGGTTTTACCTTGTGATTTTGCACATTATGTGGCTTTGATTCTTGGATGATATAAGGAAGATTCCTTATGTAAGGGGATTGTTGGATATGTTAAGAGCTTAAATTTTTTTATATATAATCATGCATATATGCTTAGTTTGATGAAAATATTCACCAACAACAAAGAGTTGGCACTGTCCTTCATTACACGTGCCATAAGTTTCATATTTACTGGATGTATTTCAGGTTATATGGGACAGAAGACCATGCTTCTTTCACAAGAGTGGCACACTTTATATGTGATGTGAGTCGGAGGGAGGAGAATATGAAAAATAGTTTCATATGATCGGAGATTTTGGGAAGGAGTGGAGGTTGTGCAATTCTGAACTTTTGGTAGAGTTTTGGTTGGTTGATGGAGACAAACCCGCGTGGGCTACTATTATGAGGCCATGGATAGGGCCAAATAAGCCATTTGTGCACATTATGAAAATTAGTGGGACGAGGGTTCTGAGAAACAAAAATTGGTATGGAGAGTGATTAATGAATGATGGAACAATACCCTCCATCGCTCCATTCATGCTTTCACAGTGTATCCACTTCAACCCCACATTTTCTTATTCCTGTAGTTTCATTTTTGATGGGTGGATGGTTCCCTCCTGTATGTGTTGAGAGGATGGTGACATTTGAGAAATAACACGAAGATATTTATAAACAAATGGAGATATATAAGATGGTAGGTGGCACATTTGATTTTACCATGATTATTAAGAACAAGGACGACCAAAATGCCGGTAGGCTTTAGTTTGTTTCAGCTTTCAACTTTCAAATTTCATAAGTCATCGTCTCTTCATAATTTGCTTCAAGTTTAAGTTTCAATGTTTTAACTTTTTCTTATGTTTCTCTTGTTTGTGCATAACTTGTATAGCAGTGGACAAGCTATGGTGGCATAGTACCCCATCTCCAAAAGATTTCCATTTGAGTGCTTATCCAAACTTGTAGTTCCTCTAGGTGTGAACGACTGGAGTGTGACAATCTATGACCCTAATACCGGTTTGATCCAATGCCTCCAATGACATAGTCTACGTACTAAGATTTTCGATTGTGGGTGAGATAAATTGACATGATGTGGAAGCCATCTTATTGGACCATATTGATACTGCTAGTTTTGGGAGGGTTGAGATTAAGGCCTATGATGGACACAATATTTGATTGGATATGAGAGGTGGATCTTAAAGCATTGGATCCGAATGTGTGTGGGGAGGAGAGTGAGGAGGAGAAGGAACAAGAGGTAGATAGGATGAGGAAGAGGAGGATGCAGCACCATCTGGGGATAGGAAATATAAGAGGACAAAGGCGACCTCCTATTTTTCTTCTAGAGGATTACAAAAGTCCATTTGGCCTTGAAAGATGGTGTATGGAGGAAAAGGCAAAGACATTCCTATTATCACAGAGTTCAGAAAATTGACAGTGGTTAATTAGTTTATGACATATAGATGAATCGTGATGATGAATCATGATATACATTTATTATGTTTTTGGTGATATTTTGACTCTTGGGGGGCAACAACGGAGAGTTAAGGACACTTGGACAAGACTTGATTCACTATTTATATGTGATGTAGCACTATACTTCTTGTATATATATTAGCTTTATTTTCATATTTATGTGGAAATTCATTTATCTAATGTTGTGGATACTTTAGATGCTAAAAAATAATATTTTTGTACTTTAAAATTTTGTTGAGTTTTTCAAAAACCTCTTGACTTTAATGACTTTTTCCATGTTAGGTACCCTTGCCAATTTATTCTTGAGGTCGATTTTTACCACATTGTTCTTGATGCCATAACATCGAACCCCTAGCAATTAACTATGCAATGGATCAAGGAATTTCATGGGAGAGCTTGCTTAAGAAGTTCACTAATGAGATTATCATTCACATGTTATTCATGAGTAATGCATTTGATAATGACATCTAGATTCTATTCAATAGATTTTAAAAAAATTCAGACAAAATAACAAACCTAGATTTATTATATTCCATACTTGAAGAAAATAAGTATTCAAGAATAAGCTCACTTACAAGATAACATGCATGAAATTATATCCATTGATCCAAGACAATAGCCATACAAGAAACTGTTTTCTCCAAATTTCATAATGCATTCATAGATCAGTGCTCCATAAGACAAGAAGGCCGAAATATGCAAGAGGGTGAAATCCCAAGTGTGTGTGATGATGAGTTTTACAATATTGATCTCCTATATTTATATGAGATGTAATGTTATTTTAGAAGCCTATATTTATAAGAGAAATAAAATTATAATGCCATAATGACATGTTAGGTCATAAGCCAACCTACTAGCTTTGACAAAAATACAATAATTTACCCTTGAGACATGGGAACTTTTTTGCTGACATCATTCTTGTGTAAGCCACTGCGGGGCATGTGTTGAGGTTGAGGGTGCCAAGTGCGGAGTATAAGCCCTCTAAAATCATGATGTGAAGGTTGGCATTCAAATTTTTGTCAATCTCTCTCTCTGTGGGCCCCAAATTGCATCTTGGGGAACAAATTGTGGTCTAATGGGTCTCCAAATGGCCAAAATGCATGTCTCGCCCAACGTTGAGGCTTTAAAGGGGGTGTTAGCCCTCAGATGTAATGGAGTGTGGGACCATCGCATTTGGGCCCTAGATCAATTTCCACCCCTCATGAAATTCCAAGCTCGTTGGGGGCATGATTGGTTTAGGTGCATCATCCAAAAACTCATCCAAATGTAGGGAAAAGTGCTGAGACATGAGTGCTGAGGACACCCAAGGGTATGTATGACATTGTAGGGTGGAGTACCATGGATCTCCATGCTCCACTTGTGGGTTCCAATATGCTCATTTGAGCTGAGCCCCAAATAAGTTTCCCTGGTCATGGCTATGGAACAACAGCTGATCACATCATTAAGTCGAGTAAAAAACAAATGATTAGGTACAATAATAATTTTTTTCATCTAAGTGAACCAAACTTGAAAGTAATGGGCTTTGTAACATTTAAAATAAGGCTTCCCTTCCAATTAGGATCTTAGTCATTGCGTGTGTTACCTCCTCATTTGGAGTGGGCAGAGACAACCTTATTAGGGTGCTTCCTGTATAAGGAGAGTAGCATTTCCCAGGACCACCATTCAGATGATGGACAGTAAATGGTGGAACGAAGGGAAAAGACACTGTGGCCAGCGCCATGGTCAAAGAGGAAAAACATGAGGTCTGTCACGGGTGCTGGGTAAGGAGGGAGAAATCATGGATGTTTGAATTACTGACTTTCATTGCTTTGTTTTGCCCCTCTTGTGTGACTTTTTACTTTCTCTTGATTATTCTTTGTACTACTACTTTCTGGTAAGTTCAAAGGATTAGAGCTGCTTTATATGATGTGCAATAGTTATTACCCCCTGGTAACAGTTCTACTTTTGTACCAAGGTATGACATTCAAGGGTTCCTTTTCATAATGTGAAAGCATGTCCTTCACTCCTGGTTAGGTGGTAGACGTAATGAGTGAGGTAGAGGTCATGCTAGGATTTTTCCTACATGCTAATGTACCTCTTAGATCATCTTTTGCATATTTGATATTTTTATTTTCCTTTTCTTATGGCCATCATATGCTTTTTCTTATTCTTTTAGATGCATCAACCTACCAGGGGCCAAGTTTGAGCCCGATCCGGTATAAGGATGGAGGACAATCTTTCGAAGAGAACCAATTGTTAGTTGAACATGAAGCGGTGGATGAGGTTCATAATGTATGGTGAAATACAGTAAGTATAGATGAGGATAAATGGGACTACACTATCTCAATCGGGGCCTCCCCAAGTAGTGCCCTTGCTATACCCATTGGGACAATGGGCTGGTCCCCTTTACTAGGATAGACGATTAACCGCCCATTTAAGGTGAGGAGACAGATAACGGTCAAAACCCCTTTTCCTTCCAAGTCACCCTATAATCCATGTCAAAATCCCAAATACAAACAAACATAAGCACTCGATTTCAAAATGAATAAAGTACCTTTTGATTGGATGCCCACCTTCATCAATGTGCTCACACCACAAAGTGGGTGAGAAAGCATATAAACGTGTAGGTGGAAGATATGAATGACACATTGTCATTGGCTAGTGGTAGTTGTAAGGACGCTGCGCTGGTTGGTTGATTTTAGACTTGGAAGGTATGAAGGGATACAAACTTTCTCCTATGGGGTTACCCATTTTGGTGGGTAACACCACCCATGATAAAGGCACATAATGTATTTCACATGTCCTTGCTTAAAAGTATGTGCATGACAGCAATATGACGTTAATGCGATCAATTGAGGTACGTGATAGAGGTGGAATTCGAGGAAATTTCCAACTAGAACCGCTATGCATTACGGACAGTAGATAGTGCTCTAGAATTGAGTAATAGATCGAGGTTAAGGTGCAATGGATGCTCTGCGCCAAATGAAGCAACTTGGGGAGCATG
This sequence comes from Pinus albicaulis, assembly GCA_034641835.2. Classification (NCBI taxonomy): domain Eukaryota; kingdom Viridiplantae; phylum Streptophyta; class Pinopsida; order Pinales; family Pinaceae; genus Pinus; species Pinus albicaulis. The sequence goes on from CM076569.1 coordinate 602,893,757, forward strand.
CGGATACGATGTGTGTGTTGTACCCAATAACATGCAACAAATGTAAAAGAGATATACCTATGAAGCTCATATTTTTTGTCACATTTGTTTGTAGAACATCATGGACGATGTTCCCTTAAGAGAGTGGGGTTTGTAACATCCCCTAATTTTTTCAAGGAAATGTCTGGGCAAATCCACTCAAAGGGACCACATCTTGCTGGCTAATTTTAAAAGCGAGCCTAACCTCGGGGAGCGTGCAGTGACAATTGACCCCATGACCTCTATTAGTGAGGTTCTTTAGTAGTGGGACCTCGGCAATTGAATTAACCCTCGGGGCTAATAACATCCCCTATTTTATTATATTTGTAAACATTTTATATTACTATGGGATCTAGCGTAGGTAACTAGCATTGGCAAGAACTTTGTTTTAGCGATTGGAATTATAAATTAAAATTTATTTAAATTAGTTCTAATTGGAAAGGGAAGATTGATGGGACAAAGTCTAAGGGAAGACGCAGTTTCACTTGCTTAACTTGGAAAACCATATGCATACCCTGCAGTTTTAATGTTGAAAATTTTGTGGCTAGGAAAAGCCATTCTTTTAATGGTGCAATGAGCATTTGGTTGGTTGGAATAGACAAACCTTCTTGGTTGATTGTATTTTGAAGAGAAATCGACTAGGTGGTGCCCATCCCAATTTCTTCCTCTCTTACGACCTAAAGAGACAACTTGCGGAAAAGGTATTGCAAAGCAAAAATGGAGTTGTATACCTTGTGACTACTGAACTGATAGTGTGGCCCATATATATAGCTTGTGCGATGTATTTGGGGTTCGTATGTGTGAATTTAGTTGTTAGAGATTTTAGATTAGTGTGGTTTCGAACTCTTGGAAGCTCTTTTCCCATGCTAGACCAATAATTTGTCTTTCGTTTTAACCAATGTTATCAACTTGGGTGCATAGATTAGATTTTTTTGGGTGCTTGTTGTGGTAAAGTGAAAACAATAGTGCTTTCCTATTGCTATTCAATCATGATATTTGTGTGTGGCAAGGTTGTGAAACCACTAGTGTTTGCCTCTTCTTTGTTAAACCACCCATATAGTGAACCAGCAGGTGCTTGCTATTGGTTATGAAACCATATGCTTGCCTCACTGTGTTTTAAATCATATCATACTAGGTGCTTGTTGTGGGTGTGAAACCCCTTTGGTGCTTGGCAATTTGCTATTAAAGCACATGCAAAGTGAGATGATCCTAATCTTGAATAACGCACTCCTTTGAAATTTGGCGAAGTCCACCGCATCTTGAAGCTTCAAGATCTTGACTAATCCATTGGTGTGTTACCATGGTGCAGTGTAGTTCCTTAGTCTCTAGATCAATTTAGGGTGTTCGGTGCAAAATATATCTTAGTGTAACGAGCGTACGATTGGACGGAGAGTGAGAACCTCTGATTTCAAGTTGAAATTCAACTAATTCGGATAATTTTATTAACCTATGCTCATTTGGTTATTGGACCTTTGAGTTATGCTTATTTTTCATGGAAAGTATCTCTCTCTCTCTCTCTCTCTCTCTCTCTCTCTCTGTCTCTCTCTTTATATATATATATATATATATATATATATATTTATGAGTTGTTGAGATTGAATGCTTAATTCTCTTTATATTCATGATGGATGGTTGCTTGAGATGTTTATGGATATTTTGAGACATTGTTAATTCCTTTACAATTTAGGACTTATATATTATGCTGTAGTTGAGTGATAAATCAATGTCTAGATTGTGTTGTACATGTTGTGTAATTGGTATACATAATTTGTATCTATATATGAATTGTAGGATATCTCGAGCATTACAAATGATTGCTTGAATTTATTTTTATGTTTAGAATTGACAGACACTTTATGAATGTAGGCTATATTGAATGCTTGGACTATGAGATATTTCAACATAACCAGTTCAGAGCTATCACGTTATTTCTTGGTTGATATAATTTTTGGATGTACTTGTTAATGCTATGATATATATATATATATATATATATATATATATATATATATATATATATATATATATATATATATATATGCATGAGTTATGATTGAATGCTTGATATCTCTATATTCAGCAGTGGATAGTTTGAGATGTTTGTGCTTTATTTGAAAGTTTGGTCTTGTTAATTCGACTAGGAGGTGGGACTTATAGATTATGTCAACTAATTTGAGTGATAAATCAATATATATTATGTTGTACATGTTGTGTAATTGGTCTACAAAATTTGTGTCTTATATATGAATTGCCAGGATATCTCGGGCATTACAAGTGTTTGCCAGGTTTATTTGTTATATTTAGAATTGACAAAGTACTTTATAGATATGGTTGTAAATGGAATGCTTGGACTATGAGAGATTTTCACACTATTGGTCTAGCCCTCACGATAACCACAGTTAGAATATAAATTTTTAGAGCTGTGCTGATGAAAGCACTGCAGTGATAGTAATGAATTATGTATTAGAGGCTCTTTCTCTCCATTTACCGCATTACACTTCTAAAATATAGCCTGTCAAAAGAATTGTTTGGGTTTTGTAGCCTTCCTTCGGTCTTCATCACCTTGAATTTCTATTTTTGAGTTCAATTGTTGGTGCACATCTCTATGCAGGAAAAAATTGAGAAACCTGTATAACCAAACACTTTGATTAGGGTAGCTCTCTATGAGCTTTGAATTGTATATGAATTTGGTTTGAGCTGCCACTCTTTGTCTCAATGACTACTAACTAGGAAAATGCAGGCTACCAATTCCTTATTGATTGAGTTGGGAAATCATGGTGAAGGTTGTGAGTCCAACCTTAAATGAATTTTCTTGTGTAATTGAGCGGGGACTATCGGATATTCCTTATTAATATCCTCATGTAATAGAGTATGAGAATAATTTTTCCTTGACTTTGAAACATATAGGCCAAGTTCCGGCCTATAGATTGCACCTTCAAGCCTTCAAGGTGTCGTGCATGGCCTTCGGGCCTTTGAGGTGTTCAAATGATTTTGGTTGAAAAAGATCGATAGACCCCGGGGGATGAAAAGTGCCAAGTTAAAAACTGTTGGGTGACTGCTGCCCTTAGGGATGCAGTGTTAGTTTGGATGTCGAACTTCCACAATTACGATATGGTGTGGGTCGAAGGCCACGCCAAACATTGGGTACTCATACCTTCGAGGGAATGCATATACAATGAAAATGGAACAGAGATTGGTGATTATGATGGACATTGTGGAATACGGTAAGATTTGTTGGAGATGCTATCGAGCCATCATACCCCAAATGATTATGTGGTATTGGATGACGAAGTGAGGCTGGGGTTCTCAACCATTGGGTCTCAGAATTTCAGAATGGTGACATGACCAAAGCAGAATCGTTTCAACACGATGTAGCTCGAGGAGTGAACCCCCAGGGCTCTGTGAACAGCAGACTCCATCAGCAGGCATTTTAAAACTTTAAAGAGGAGGTAGGTCCTCTAACCCAAGGAAACCATCTTGAGGTGAACCCCTGTGGATTGAGAACCTATGACTTGGTGAGGACTATTGTGTGAGATCTTGGTATATGCAAGGAGCTGGTGGTTTCGTATGGTGGTCTTGGGGGCTTTGCATTCTTAATATGCACATCTGAGCTGGGAAAAAGTCCTCAATCCCACTGATTGTGGCCTTGAAATCTTTTCCCGGAAGAAAGGGCTATCTTTATTCCCAACTCGCCCCCTTTAGGTTCTCTGCAACCTAAACTAGGGGGGATGGTCCCTAAAAGGATTCTAAGATGAAAACTTGCTAATGATAACAAGCTCTAAGAGATTATGATTTTAATTAGGTTAGTTAAATATTCGAGAAATATACCTGTCTTTGAAATGAGATTGATTAACAAGTATGAATAATTGTTAATTGAGAGAATATAACGATAAAAAATTTAGATAAAAAAATTATGTTCAACAATATATGCTGCAAGAAAAATATGATTGTTTGGTGCACGAATATTCTTGCAAGAAATATATGCTCACGAATAAATGCACAATGCCAGAAAAATATGATATGTGAAGAAGATCAACAAGTTTCACAATTAGAAGATAGGAATAGGTTAGTGATCCAAAAAATAAACCACAGTGATTATATATAAGCTTGAGATTAGGCAATAAATGGATTTAGAACTTGAAAAGAATTAGAGCGTGTACGTGTAAAGATATATGCTCAATTATGATGAAATAACATCCAAGGACAATTGTGAGAGCACATAAATGAAAAAGTACAAGGATATAAATGACATGTTTGCAAATTTGATAAAATGTTCACGACCCAACTTATACAATAACCAATTATGTGAAATATTCAAACAAGTGTGTGTGATACGTGAGGCAACGTGATTGTGGTAAATTTTATTTAATGCCTAATATAAGATTTGACTTTATCAATTCCTTAAACTTAGTAAGGAGTGAGTGGATTTACGAAGTGCTAAGTGACTGGGCTCTCATTTGTTAGAAAATGTAAAGTAGTGACTTATTACTCTTATTTTATTTAACCTTGATACTTTCTTGTGAATTTTTAGTTATACCATTTCATGGACATATAATAACAAACAATAAAGATAGCAACAGCTAAAAGGGCAGATGTAGGCTCTCGGCCAGGCAAAAAACCATCCAAAGAGGAAAACGAAAAACTCTTCTTTTCTTAAAATCTGCTTCAAATGAGATACAAATGACCCAATCCTTAGACGGGGCTTCTCCCAATACCCAGTCATCTCTTCCTTAAGTCTTTCCTTGAATACTTTGGAAACTAATTTTTCTATGCAACTTTGGCTGCTAGCTACAAAGCACTGTGACTGCTGAACTGACTTCCCGGCAAGCGCTACTCAGCTTTACATCTTCAACCACTGCCAACTTTGTCCTTGTTGCTTCTTGGAAACCCTAAAGGCTAATACAACCTCTTTGAGACCTACTTAGAGCAAAAAAACTCTCTCAAGTTCAACGAAATTGAGACAAGGTTTTCACTCCATTCTGATTTTGCACCCAGCGTCCTCCTGCAGCTCAAACCTACAAATTCGGCCTCCTACGCAGCCCTAAAACCCTAGAATTTCACACGTAGAGATGAAGACCATCGACAAGATATTTTTTTCCTTTCCTCTTCCTTGACCTTGAAAATTCCTTCTTGAAACTTCCCTGACTTAAGATAAAGTGCTCAGCAGTGATCGAACTTGTGAGTAGGTGATTCAAATGAGGTAGAAGGCTACTTCTTGCCTGTCTCCTACTGAGATTGTTCCTCCTTTAGGTCGACATGAGGATCAGGGTTCTGACTTGTACTTTTGGAGATTCTAGGACTTTCTAGATTAAAAAATAATTCATTTTACAGTACAAATTGCCATAGGAGTCTTATAAATGTGATGTTGAATCCTTTGACTCATGTGATAAATCCACAAAGACCTAACAAACCCTATAAAAATGAAGAACATGCTTTTACCTAAAATAACATCAATAACTGACATGAACCTACTTGTTTAATAATAATATATTTTCTTTTCTTTTTCTTGTTTGTTACATATTTTAAATTATGAAATGAGTACAACAATTATGACGACCCGAACTAGTTGCATTTCTCGATAGTCCTCTTAACTAGGGAGGTATTCATAATTGTACAACTAGTACAACATCATTTCTAAAAATTGAAGGTTCTAAGAAGAGTTGGATTGATAAGTCATACTGTAAGAATCATCATTATTACCAACACTATCCACAGGGCCCTAATTAAGATGACTTCTTATTTATTAAAGATCATTATGTTGGGAGGCTTTATGTGTGATACGCTTATCTCTAAGGTACTTACCTATCCGGATGTCCACAAGGTATGTCCTTTTAGCACTATTCTTATCTTGGATTCCCAAGCACGGATCTATCAAAAAATATCGGTCCTCTTTGATCACTCTTCTCTTGGATTTCTATATATCCTCAAAAGAGATTCATTCCCTTTCCTTTCTTGGAAGTTATATCCTCATGGAAACCATATATGCGTCCATTCTTATTATTATTTATTCACCACAGAGAGAAATTCACATGTGATATCCACGATCCTCCCCCTCAAATGAGGTACACATCCCTATTCTCCCTTAATCTTAGGGCAGGAGATCCCTCCTTACTTAAGGAGATTTATTTTTGCTCCCTCTTAAATCCGGAAGGAGATTCTAGGCTTCTTTTGATCACAAGACTTATAACTTGTCTAGATCATGATATGGATGCCAGACTATAGCAACTTACTGTTTCCCTCATAACCATCTCTTGCATTGAGCATTTTCTAGGTATCATGGAACCATCTCCACTCTTCGTTCTTGTCTGAATCCGGTCATCTTTCTTGCTCATCACTTTCTTCTTCTACATGAAGGCATTGCATTGAGCCTTCCCAATATTCAATCTTAATCATGGCATCATGAAATTGATATTCTTTTACCTTCAAGTTATATTCTTGAAAAACTACCTTTTCCATTTAAATTGGATATGCGGCTTCACATTCTGGAGCCATATTTTGAGCTTTTCTTAAAATTATTCATTTATACGATCAAAGTGCCTCAACTCTCATCATATATTCTGTAGCATTCTTTTTCGGTAGCTAAAAGAACCATATATTGGCAGACAACAGATATAAATGAAACTGTTTTGTATTGACCTTCTCGTATCATTAACATCCTCATAGACCATCCCCACTAGAATTTCCCTTGTATCGAGTGCTCGAGGATCTAACTTCACTTCTTGAGTTACAACATTTTCTCTCGGAGATTATACTAGATTTTAATCAATATAAATGCATGTACCAGAAATTTCAGCATCATAAATACTTGAGCACATTTTCACAATCAAATTTATTCCACAATTTGTATACAGATGTATCAAATTTTACATTAAACACATTCTTTGATTTTATCGTCATATAGCTATACACTTCATAATTCTTTAAAGTTTGTATCCTGACCCATTTGATCAGTCATCATATACCAACATGTTTCCACATTACATAGACATACTATTCTACTGTCATGATGCTTTTCCCCGAGACATTGAAGATGATGGTCCTTCTCGGATCTTGGTGATGTTGGTTTTTTCGGTGATGGGGGTAGCATCGGATGTGCTCTAGCTCCCAAAATTTGTGGAGGGACTAGAGTACATGAGATCTCCAATACCCGAAGGGATTTGGGAAATTTCATCTGGTTTGAGGAGATAATTAATTAATTAATAATTTTAATTATGGACCACTAAAATGTAACTTGGAAAATTAAATTATTAAGTGGTAATTAAAAAGATGAATGAAAGGTATGCTTAAGTTACATAGACTAAGCTTTCTTTTAATCTTAGCCATTGATTGAAGATATGATCATGGCCATTGGTTTCCAATGGAAAAAAGTATAAGGAAAGGATTGGGGTCATTTGAGGACACACATGGAGGCATAGCATTGAGACTAGCTGAAGTTCTAGGGCGGGGTTGCTAAGAACTTTTAAGTGTTTCGATTGCGAGAGAGGGGTAGTTTAGGGAAAGGGGATGGTAGTCCAGTGCTAGAATCAACAAGAGGCAAGAGAATCTTTGGTAGCGCGAGAGAGAACGGGGAACAACATCTTATAAATGAGTAGTTGCGTAGCGCAAGAGCAGAGCCTCGCTCACCGAGGTGCTACGCGGTACTCCTAGAGGTAGCCCGGGGAGACCCATCTGAGTTACAGAGGACCTGGAAGCGTAGGGTATGTGTCACCCATTCTAGTGCCGGCCCTCTCTAGGCCAGCACGAGGAGGCATGCGAGAGGTTGAGGAGGCAGCGAGGGGCTTGAGGGGGCAATGCTAGGGTTTGGGGGCAGAATGGATGGTGTAATCCCATTTAAGGGTGTGGATCAATCAACTTGTTTTAATATGAACAGCAGTTGTGCAGATCTATGTTTTCTCCTTGGGTCAATGTGTTTTAGATTTGTTGTATTTAGAAAACTGTAATATTTACCCTCCAACGAGCGTTTTCTTTCATTGGTTTTAAGAGGACTAATGTCAAATAGTATGCTTTTTCTGTGTGAATTTTCTATTTTATATTTTGAATCGGTAAAGTCTTTGTGTGTTTTACTTCAATGTTAATCTGAATATTTGAATGATAATAACTTGCTTAAGTAGGAGAAGTATAACTAGATACGGCTGCTTAGAATTTCTACATAAGTAACATTCATAAATTTTTACGAGAGAGCGATCAATGTAAGCAAGATGACATTATAAACAAAAGAAAGTTGGGTATTTGGATGAACATTATGCAAAATGGTCTAACATTCTCTCCTGGGGTATTCTACTAAGAAAAATAGTCATATATATTTCAAATATCTTCTTATCATATGCTTGTATCCTATAGTGCTTGCAAAAACGTATCATCTAAAAAACAACATTCATAAATAACCTAGACGATGGTGAGCTTCCTTTGAGTAATAAAAATCCTTTCACCTCTTCCTTCTTTGTCTTCTTCTCAAGATTCTCCCCTTTGCTTCAGCTACATGAGCTTCTTGCCTCCTATCCTTTCTCATTGTTTTGTTGGTTTGGACAAGCCATCTTGTAATATCCCGAACTCATGACACTTGAAGTATTGCCGTGGATTTTTCTTCTTGGGACTTGACTTTCCTTCTTCACTATTCTTGACTCGGGCTAGAAAGGCAGAGTTTTCTCCTTGAATCCAATTATCATCCTTGACCTTGATACTTGACTCTTCTAGAATGCATTGTGCCCACAACTCATCGAAGGGATTTGAATCTTTTCTTTGGAGTGAATGCTCGTTGTAAAATTTTTCCATTCCGGTGTGCATTTAGAGGTACATGTGGTCACATATGAATCAATGATTAATTTTGATCACACAGAATGGTATCTTAACTATGAGACTCTCTGAGGAAAGGGTGCTATATCCTCATTCTTCTATTTCTTCTTATTCTATATATTGTTCCTGGTATCTTGCAGTATCTTTGTGCCACATAGAGTACAAATTTACTGACTTGTCATACATTGGTTTGGAAGTATTCAAATTTTCACAAAAGGAACAAGATAATCCTTGATTGGACTGCATTTATGATCCTTTAATGTACCTTCTTCCTTTCTTGTACTTTTTCTAGTTCATGAGTCCTTTATTTTCTAGGTTTAGTAATTTTTTTCCAGGTGATATATTCCATCACTTCTTGTATGTTTGTATGAGTCAATCTCCTTCTTCCATGCCAGATAGTTTGATGCCCCAATGGGCTTGTTTCTCTATGCATGAAGAACTGTGACTTGAAAGATTCATACATTATGAAATAGTGTGGTGCCTTGCTAGCCTCAATATTCTTTTGATGATGTTTCCAATATTATTGAATGCCTTTAATATGCTTGAAGGCACTTCCTTGTTCCCTAGGATTCTTCCACCAAAAACTTCCAAGATTGATGCCTTCCAAGCGGAGATTCCTTTTGTGAGATCAACACCCTTCTTGCGAGATTGATGTAGTCTTGATTTTCTTGATGTAGAAACCCTAGATCGGAAGGTGCCTACCAACAAAGTCTTCAACTAGATTTCTTCAAGAGATAACCTTCCTTATAATCTTCCTTCTTTGAGAGTTTTATTTTTCCTTTCGCCTTGACAAGTAACTCCTTCTAGTGCCCTTTCATTTGCCCTCCTTGCTCACCTTAGCTGCGATACCATGTTAGAAAATCTAAAGTGACAAATTATTATATCTTAGTTTCTTTAACCTTGATACTTTCTTGTGAATTTTTAGTTATCCTCTTTTCTTTAGTTATATCTTTTCATCGAAAATGATATCAAGAAAAAACAGCAACAAAAGGAGAGGACACATATGTAGGCTCTTATCCATGTAAAAAACCCCTCCAAGGGAAAATTTGGGCTTTCTTATTTTCTTAGAATCTCATCCAAATGATTCTGATGGCTGATCAATAGACGAGTCTTTCTGCGGTGCACAGTCAGCCTTCTCATTGTTCTTGTGATTTTACTGCAGACTCAGGCTTTCTTGGGGCACCAGCACGATTTACAGCATTGCTACTTGACTGTGTTTTTGACTTCCTCCCAACTCTTTATGGCTTGACTTTGACCACCGATACTTCGTCCTTGCAACTCCTTGGAAACCCTAATACAACCTCTTTACGAGACCTAGCAGAAATACAACTCTCTCGAGATCATTTAAAGTGCTGAACAAGGGTTTTCCTCTTCTAATTTAGCCATTTTTGCACTTCACCTTCTTTCAATAGGAACTTGCAATTTCGGCCTCCTATTGCAGCTTATAAAACCCATAATTTCGCACGTGTGAGAGAGATAGAACCAAAAACAAGTGATTTCATCCTTTTTCCTCTTCCTTGACCTAATTCACTCTTCCTTCTTATAGCTTCCCAACTTGAGATCAAGCTACTTCCTTGATAGATTGAGACATGGTGAGTGATTCTAAATGAGGTCAAGCTTGCTTCCTTTTAGCCTTCTTAAGGGTTTGAATTCCCTCCTTTAGGTCGACTTGAGGATCTAGGTGACTTGTACTTTTGAGGTTCCCGAAGACTTTCTAGGTTAAAAAGTAATTATTTTCTAATTTGTAATTTTCACAAAGGGTCTTGAAAACATGATGTTGACTCCTTTGAATCATGACAATAAATCCTAAGACCTAACAAATCCTAAAGCTTTGAAAATGCTTTTACCTAAGACAATAAATAATAGGCATGACATACTTTAATAATAATATTTTTCTTTCCTTTTTATTTTTTACATGGGATACATAATGAAATAGGTACAACAATTATGAGGAAATAGAAACTAGTTACATCTCTCAACATCATTAACAATACCCCCTTAGGACTTCAATACAACTTTTGCATGCCTTCGTTCCTACAGAATAGACAGAGAACATAGAGGTCAGACTGGCTGCTGACCCAAACTCAAATATTTATGAAATCAAATGACGAGTTAGGGAAGTATCCTAAATATCTATCAACCAAGCTTATGCTTGGAGGTAAGAATACAGAGAATACAATATGCAAACTAGATTTCAAATGAAAGTTGAATCTTGAGTAATAAAATTGATTCAAGTGAGATATTGTTAATTTGGGGCTTTAGTGACAAATTCCAAATGTGGGAATAGATTCTTTGTTATTACGAGGACCAATTTTGATTATTGAAGTGCCCAATTCGGGCAAGAGAGGGTGATACTTATGAAGAAAAACCATCATATGCACATTTGGATAAGTCAGCCCTAACAAGTGGTCACCCTTGGAAGCCTATAAATACAAGTGACCTCAGACTAATTTAGACATCACCAAGCATCTTCTTCTTCTCTTCTTCATTTTTTGGATTGTAGGTTTTGAGGCGGGGGTTGAGAAGAGTTGTTCGCCAGGGTCTAGAAAATGCCAAGGCTGGCTGTGTGTTCTGGACTTTGATTGACTGGAGACAAGTAAAGGTAATTTTTGGAAATGCTTGGGACTAGTAGGCTCAAGGGTATGTTGGAAGGTCTGGTACCATGCAACTTTCCTCCACTTCAAGTAGACACAGAGACCATTGACATCTAACCTTGATTGTTGTGGACAGAAAAAATTTGTCTATGATGAATATTGATACGGGAACATATTTCTAAATGTTGTTGAAGGTTATTTTTGTTGGATTGATTTTGTATTGGGCTCATTGTAATCTTTTGATAGACATTTTTATGACAATCTAATAGAAGAAAATTTTTTAGAAAATTTCCCCATATGGGGGTTTTCCCTGGTCTTTGTCAAACCTGGTGTGTACTCTTATTGATGTGTTGATTATCTCCTTTATCATTGCATTTCTTATTTCTCTTTAATTCTTTGATGGTTAAAAATACTAATTTTTCATTGATAGATTAGTCATTGAAGAGTGGTGGACTAAAAGTGATTGAAACATTTTAAATGAGTGTGAAAATTAACATGGTATTAGAGCTAGGTGAAAGACAAGCCCAAAAGGTGACAAGCATTGACTTAACCATCTTTGGAGATTTGAAGGTGCCTATATAATCAAGTCAAGATGTCTTCTTTTTTCTTCAGAACATGAAAGATGGGTGGCTATTCTTTTCTACACATGGAGAAGATAAGTTGGAGACCATGATTGTTAACAATGATGTTTTGGAATACATTAAGAAGAAAATACCCAACGACCTCTATTGAATACTTCTTAATTGCATTTAAGAACATTTAGAAAGTTGGATACAAGAAAAAATATTCATATTTGATATGGTTTAAATTAATTTTTATACATGTTGGAAATTTGAGGAAGTTACAAAATGTATGATAAGATGTGGTATATGAAGTCATATGTTGGGCTGAAATCCTCTCCTTGAAAGATAAGCCTCAATGATATTAATATGAAAAAAAGGAAAGTCTGCACAATCCTAGCCTGCCCAGGATATCTGTCTGAAGGTCATTCAGGAATTTTGAGAATCTATGGTCGACGAAATTAGTGATTGTATCTCTTAAGGATACATCAATTCAGGAGAACACTTGGTATTACCACTATAGCTTGCTGCAATAACATTTCTTTCATTCAGAGTGAATTTGTTGACTCACTCAAGTGAGTGGAAGTGTTCTGGCGAGGATACAAAAGCATGAAGAAGGAGAGACCAGCACTCATCACTCATGACAGAAGAGAAGAGGAGGTCCATCATTCAAAGCCTTCTCTGACAAATGGAAGTTTGGAAGATCAAGAGATGAACATGACATTAATTATTGTTCTGCATAAGAGAAATTTTTTAATAACAGTGTTTTAGGAGAACAATGTTCCACGCTACAACACTAGAAGCAACAACAATAGGTTTGATGATCAAAGAAGAAGAGATGACCAAATGAATGATCACAATGGAAGAGATGAAAGAACTGAAGAGATGCTCCAAGTGACCATGAAGAATATCCTTGTCCTCAAAAGAAGTCAAGATACTCTAGGTATGAAAGTGATGCTGAAAATCAATCTGAATATATTCTTATTTCTGCCCTTAATAGTTTGTTAGGTCCCTATATTACTAGTATAGTCCCTTATTGTTCTTAGTTAACCCCCTTATTGTTATTATTGTACCCTTGTAAGCCTGTGTGTGTGTTATTTGTTTTGTAATTATTGTTAGGTCGGATAGGATTACATTGTGGCCCCACTAGGATTACTATTCTATGACCCCATGGACTCCTGTATATAGAAAGGAGGTTTGTAAATTGTATCATCCAAGAATTTTTTCATTTACCGCGTGTATTTGGAGGTTTCCCCCTTGAAATTGAAGCTATTTCTAGGCGTTGGTATCTTTCTTCTTTTTTTGGTTAGTTTACACAACATTTGGTATCGAGCTTTGGATTCTAGGGTTTGTTTGCTCTAAACGGTCATGTCGTGGAATTTCGCTATAAATGTTTTTCTACGAAGGTTTAGGATAGAAAATTTTAGGGTGCGAATGCGAAATCACAGGGAAATAATTGAAAAAATTTGGAACTGGTTGTCTTTCGGAGATATGATGTGGAAGTTAGTGCTTTTTCGGGCTCCCGAATTTCATCTCAAAGAGGTGATCGTGAGAAAAGATTTATAACTCTCTCTTTAGACATCGGATTGGAGTGGCGTAAAAAGTGGTTTCAGAAATGCACGGACGTAGTTTCTTGGCTGTCAATTTCGGAGACGAAGGATGAAATAGTGACCGATGGAGAAAATTTGTACAAGTTCGCTCCTCTTGAACCGATCCATTAGGTCATTGTGGGAGATTGGACACAACTTTGTCTTGGAGAATCCAAATCAGGTCAGACCTATGGAATTCAAAATAGAATTCAGAGGGCTATGTTGGTAGTGAAATTCAAATATTGAAGTGTTGCAATCACAGAGATAATCCAATTTCAATATCAAGCTTCTCAAAAGCAAGAAAAAGGTTTTTTTTTTTTTTTTTTCCGAATTGCATAAGTCTTGTTTGAAGAATCAATTTGAATTGATTCCAAGGGAATATTGTAGAGTAGATATCAGTATTGGGTTCTGAAACTTTGTAAAAATAATTCCAACACCCATTAAGCCTTTGGAAGACTACTGATAACAAAGATGAAGAATTGCAACATGATCTATCAAAATTACAAACATTTTAAATTTGTCTACGCAAAGAACAACAAAAAATGAAATGGAAGTTTTGAAGAAACTCGTAGGAAAGCTAAGATGGATGGCATGGAAGGCGGCATGGAAGCTAAGATGGATGACATGAAAGACAACATGTAAAACATGAAGAATGATCTAAGCAGACATGGAAGGTTTGACAAAGTTGATACGAAATTTTCATAATGGTGAAAAGATAGTAGAGGAAACTCATGAGAACAAAATAAATGTTAATCATGATTTCATAAACTCTAATGTTGGTGGGAAGAACCAACATATTCCAAAAAATGAAGATGAGGGAGTTTGATGGAAAGGATCTGTGGCTGTAAGTTACCTGAGGATGGGAATGTGTTTGATCTGCGCGTGCAAAACACACAAAATTGCGCTGCAACTGCATTTTAGAGACAAATACATTTGTATGGTATCGATGGCATCTAGTATTAAAAAAATTGTCCCTTTTGGTCAATTTTTACGGAGGAAATGATAGCACATTATGAGGACACAGAAACATTTTTCTTTAGCCAATTGATAAATCTCAAACAAAAGGGCTTAGTGGGGGAGCACATTGAGGACTTCCAAAAAATTAGTGTGGGGTGGCAGTATTCGAGAGGAATACAAAGATTGATCTCTTCATAGGCACTTTAAAGGATAACATCCAACATGAAGTTCACGTTTTGGAACACGATTCATTGGAGAAGGCATTCAAGTTGGCAAGAAAAGCTGAATGTAAAATTATGGCGACAAGGAAGCACACATCAACTGCAAAGTATTTGCTACGCCTAGATTTCCACAACCTACAAGGTTGACACCACAAAAATTGGAAGAAAAAAGAGCAAAGGGCTTTGTAAGTTGTGATAGAAAATACACTAAAGGTCATAAGTGTCTTGAGAAGAAATTATTTTGTGATTGTTAAGAGGAAGAATAAGATGAACAGAAGGGGATATACACCGGGAACCGATACATAGAAGGGGAAGAAATGGCTGGTATATGTGCGCTTGTGGCGGGAATTACCACTCCTCAAGCTGCCAAGATAGGAATATCAAGAAGAAAAAGGTAATAGTGTTGGTTGATTCGGGTAGCACCCATGAACATTTCTAATTGTAGGGCAAGGAATTAAATCGTTTCTATACCCGGCACAGAATGTCAAGTGATGGTTGCAAATGGAGAACTATAAATTGCTCACAGAAAATGCCTTGTCAAGCTAACCATGGGGTATGTATTGACTAGTCCAATGCTTTCATTCCTATGGGAGGTGTTGATGTTGTACTAGGAGTACAATGGTTACAATATTTGGGGACGGTAGCTTTTAATTCAGACTTTTCTTGAATTTTTTTTGAAAGGAAGAGTTGAATTACGAGGTACTTGGGGAATCTAAGAAGACCTCAATAAAACCTAATGTCATGACGGCTTCTAAAGAAGGAAAAAATGAGGCGTAATTTCACAATTATCAACACTTTGAAGTTGTACTCAAATCATCTATTAGGATCTCAACAAGTCTTGGACAATCATTCCAAGGTGTTTGAAACTCCCAAAGAGACTCCCACACCATGGGCATTCAGCAGGTCATGCTATTCATTTCTGATTCCGGGGAAGTGTTCCTCCAGGCACTGAGACCTTATAGATATCGTTATGTTGAAAAGGCGAGTCTGAACGTATGGTTGCGAAATGTTAGAGGCGGGTATAATTCAACCTAGTCAAAGTTCTTTCTTTGCTCTGTGGTATTGGTACACAAGAAGGATGGATCATGAAGAATGTCTTGTCTAGATTATAGGGAGCTCAATAAAAGCTCACCATTAAAGATAAATTTCATTCCCTGATTGATGAATTATTGGTTAGATTGTGGAGCAATTTGTTTTGAGTTGGATCTTCGTTCGGGATATCATCAAATTAGAATGAAGGCAGAAGATATTCCAAAAACAACATTTCAAACTCATGAGGGTCATTATGAATTTTAAAATTTCATGCCTTTTGGCCTTACCAATGCACCTTCTACATTTCAAGGGTGATGTGAATTCCATTTTCAAACCTTCTTTAGAAAAGAATTGTACTGGTAATTTTTTGATGATATACTAATCTCACAATGGTCTTGGAAGGATCATCGAACATGTTGACGAAGTGCTCAAACTATTGCGGGGAGAAACAATTATATGCAAAAACATCCAGTATTTTTTGGAGTACAAGAGGTGGAATATGGGTCATATTTGTATCTCACGGGGTACTGTTGGGTAGACCCTAACAAAATTGAAGCCATTAGAGATGGAAAGTCCCCACAACCATAAAGCGATTCACGGAGTTTTGATTATACAGTTATAGCAGTTTGTTGAAATTATGGGAGAATCGCCAGCACCTCTAACATTAATGAAGAAAGATGCATTTTCATGGACTCACGGAAAACTGACTGGGCAACACAGACATCTTGAGCAATGTGTCGAGCACCGGTCTTAAGCTTGGCAGACTTTATTCTTTATTTTGGAATGTGATGCCTCGGGGAAATGGGTGTGTTGTTTTTTTAATGCGGGAAGGAAGACCCATTACTTTTGAAAGTCGTCAATCCAAGGAAAGTATTTACGAAACCTATTTATGAGAAGGGAAATATTGCTTAATCTTGCATGCCTTGCGAAATGGCGAACTTACCTAATGGGAAGGCCTTTAGGGTAAAGATGATGTGATAGTCTTAAACACTTTTTGGAACAAAGATTATCTTCGAAGAAGCGACAAAAATAGGATGCAAGGTATTGGTTATGACTTTGAAATAATCTACAAAAGAGGAAAGCTTAATGTTGTTGCAGATGCACTCTTAAGAAAGAATGAGAGGTGGTAGCATTGCTTTCTACCATTTCTATTATCCAACTAGATTGGATAACCGAAGGAAGAGATGAATGGAAGAAGGACAAAGATGTATGGACATGGTATACAAAATTTCATGACAAGATCCTAGTACATACGGTACATTCCATTGGAAAAATGATTCCTTATGGTACAAAGATCGCTTATATCTTTGTAATAATTCCCAACTAAAACAAAGGATTCTTTTGGGCTGCACACTTCTCCTTTAGGAGGACACTCAAGATTTTAAAAACTTACCACGGGGTGAAAATAATTTTTTTGGGATGGCCTTAAATCTTATATTCAAAATTTTGTGGCGGAATGTTTAGTTTGCCGACAAAATAAAGTTGAGACAATTAAGACCGGGACTTCTACAAACTTTATCCATTAACACGATCAACTTGTTTGGGAGGAGATTTCAATGCAAGTTTTATCACAAGTTTACCTAAGTCCGAAGGAAAGAGTGTCATCATGGTGGTAGTTGATAGACTTACCAAATATGCACACTTTTGTGCATTATCTCATCCGTTTAAAGCAAGTACGGTTGCTGCTACCATTTTATGGACACAATTCAAAAGCTGCACTTGGAAGCCCCGGAGTTGATAGCGGCGATAGAATCCCATGTTTATGCTAAAATTTTTGGACGGAGTTATTTTCTTGTTTGGGTACTCAATTAGCTCATAGCTCATCTTATCATCCTCGATGTATTAATTCGAGCTTGAGATAGTAAATAAATGTTTGGAAGGATATCTTTGTTGTTTTGTATGCGATAAACAAACACAATGGGTCGAGTGGTTACCTCTCCTTTGAATGGTGGTATAACACTTCCTTCCATCTTTGCGCTTAAAAAATGACCCCATTTATGGCACTTTGTAGATATCATCACCATCCATCACATCAAATTTAAGGGAAAATTTTGAAGGTTCAAGCGATGGAAGATCACATCGAGCATTAGCGAAGTTCTCCAACTCTTAAAGGATAACACGAATTTGGCACAAAGCGAATGAAACAACGAGAGCAGATCAACATCGTAGCGAGAGAAGTTTTGATGTAGGAGATTGGGTATTTTTACGGCTACAACCATACAAACAAATGTCCCTCAAGCAAGCTAATAAGGATAATAAATTATCGCCAAAGTACTATGGTCCTTACAAGGTGTTGCAAAATATTGGTACTATGGGATACAAATTGGAGCTTCCTGTGTGGCGAGTGCATCTGGTTTTCCATGTTTCATGCTTAAAGAAGGTTATAGGTGAAAATCTTTGATTTCGAGACAATAAACTGCCCAGAACTTGTTGAGGAGGAAAAGTCCTCGCTGGAACCTGAAGTGGTCACGGAAACAAGAACTCGACGGCTACGGAATCGATCGATTTCGGAGGTATCTCATCGAGTGGAAGAACTTGCTTTGAAGATTCTACATGGGAGGGATGATAATTTCATAAGAAGCTTCATTCTCAAGCATTGAGGACAACACTTTTTTAAAGGATATGGGCATGTTAGTTCCCTATATTACTAGTTTAGTCCCTTATTGTTGTTAGTGTAACCCCCTTATTGTTATTATTGTACCCTTGTAACCCCCATATTGTTATTATTGTGCCCTTAAATTATTCTTGTTAGGTCGGCTAGGATTACATTGTGGCTCCACTATAGAAGTTATATTATGGCCCATGGACTCCTATATATAGAAAGGAGGTTTTGTAGTTTGTATCATCCAAGAATTGTTGTTTTGTAATGTATTGGAGGTTGCCCCCTCGAAGTGGCTTATTTCTAAGGCATTGTTATCTCTTTCTTCTATTTAAGGTTGGTTACACAGCATAGTTCACTCTCGTTCGGATTTTTTTTTTTTTCGGATAGTTGGTTGGTTGATAATTAGGGCCACTGATCATTTTTGTAATTATAAGAAGTTCTCTCTAATTTTGGTAGAGAGAAGTCAAATTTGAAAATAATTCATGGAGACAACTCCCTCTACATCCTGTTAAAGGCTTTGGGTTCGTCAAATTCCATTTGGATTTTGGGGAGCTCTGTTGTGCTCCATGATGTGATGTATGTGCTAGGATTGAAGAAGAATTTGGTATCAATATCTACTTTGGAATAGAAAGGGATGAGGGTTGCCTTCATCGGGGGAAAATGTTCTTACTTGGAGGCCCATTGGATCCTACCTATGTGAATGCATTCTGATGGGATCAAGTTTGAAGGACTCTGCGAGGTTACTTGGAATACCTCTTCTAGCATTGGTTCATGATACTAATCATCTAAGCGAGTTGTGTCACTTAAGATTGGCCTAGTTACATTATGTTTCTCTTCTAAAATTGAAGAAATTGGTCTCTTGTTTTCCGATGTTGTAAGCCCAACATTATGGAGTATGACTAAGGTTGTGTCAATGGAAAGAAGACAAGGGGACCATTTCCCTCTAGCGAGAACAAGACAATTGAAATCTTCCATCTCATTCATTCGACATATGTGGTCCGATGCCGTGATTTCTATTGGTGGCCATCTATACTACACCACCTTCATTGATGAATTATCAAGAAAAGAAATGGATATATTATTTGAAGCACAAAGATGGAGCCTTCAACATGTTGAGGAGTTGAAGCTTTGATAATAAATCAAACGGGGAAGAAAATTATGATCTTCGAGTATGATAATGGTGGAAGTACACATTTCGAGATGAGTTCATTGATTTTTGCAAGAAGTATGGTATCAAGAAAGAAATGATTGTGCCCTATACTCCCGACGAAATGGAGTAAATTTGAAAGGAGAAAATTCTATTGTATAAGCCGCTCGTGCTATGCTCCATGATAAAGTTTCCAAAGTTTCTTTTGGGAGAAGCAACGAATCTTTGCACCATATATGTTCAAAATAGGGTGAGCATTGGAAAACAAAACCCCCCAAAGAAGTTTTAACAAGTGTCAATCCTGATATAAGCCATCTATGTGTCTTTGGGTACACTTATATATTTTCATGTGTCGAAGGACAAAAAGAAACAAGCTAGAAGCTACGGGAAGAAAATGTACGTTTGTTGGATATTGTGAAAATTATGAAGCATTTAGAATATTTATTCCTAGTAAAGGAAGGTTGAAATTAGCGGGGATGTAATTTTCGATGAAGAGTACGCTACTTGTGGAATGATGAGACACTTCTCCCTGACTCCCTCTGAGAAGAAGAATGATGATATGGATATTTTAAGATGGTCCCTTCGTGCTTGAATACGGGAGTGATATTGTTGATGATCCCATGGAGCCCATGGATCACTTAGATCCTCCTCCATGTGATCCTCCTGCCAGGAAGAGGCCACTTTGGATTTGTGACACATTACATTATGATGAGAGACGTGTTCCCGTTCGAAGATCATTTAGAGAAAGAAAGAATCCATGCAGGTGTTGGAATTGTTGTGATTGATGGCAAAGGAAGTGGCACAGAAGGAGCATCTGAATAGTAATAAGGCAAAGAGAGAAGCAAAGAGACCAGCAGAAAGGAAGCAAGGCAGATAAGGAACTAAGGCAGCAGATAATGCAGAGACAGAGTAGGAGAAAAAGGCCATCGAATAAAAAATAATAATAAGTGAATGGTAATCTGTGATAAGTAAGAAATCCATTGAAGGAATTAATGGTTGAAGAGATATGATGAATGTAGCGAAGATTACAATTATGATGGACCATAGTACAATGATCAGCTTGAGGAATCAAGAACTTGAGTGTGTGCGGTTAGAAGCGGAAACTGTGACGGGATAGAACTGCGAACATGCAATGGAAGGTTGATATAGTATATATATCATAAACGGAAATTGAAGACGAGTGACATTGTGTTGTGTCGAGGTCGGAGAGCGACAACGGTGTAAAGAATGTATTTAAAAGTCTCAAACGAAATTGTGAACCTAGCAATGGGCTAGCCAATAAAAGGCAAAACCTTAAACGCATGACTTAATTATAATAATACATTGAAAAAGGCGACGAGAACCTGGCGTGGAAGAGCGGAACCATGACGAGTGAGCAGGTGAAGGCGGTTTACGGTTTCATCGCACCACCTATGCGGGGTGAGCGGTATTTGAGGAGTTAGGGAGAGATTCCATAAATCACTTGACACGTAACGAGGAGGACCCACGAGGAAAACCGCTTGTCCTTGTGCGCCGTACGAGCATAGTTCAACCCCGAGGATGCCCGGCTGATATACGTTGAGCGCCGTTGATACAGGAAGGGGTCATCGGACGGTCATCATTTGTTGAAGGTGCGTGAAGATTAACACAGAGAGTACGGCGGGCCGTCGCACGTTAACGTTCGGCATCGGAGGTCGAGCGATATGCATATACGCCGTTGATACGCAGAGCTTGCTAATCTAACGGTGATTGAATCTTGGACTTGCGGGGTACTTATGGTACCATGTGCGTATTTGATTGGCTATTGACTATATTTGTGGGCACAGGGTCAAAGGTTTATCATATTGTTTGAAAGCGTTAAAATGTGAAAGGTTAACCTTAATCCTAAAGTTAAGTTCAAAAGTATTAAATTAATTATTTAATTACCAAGATCGGTAGAACGATTAGTTATGGAATGACTGGATTATCTATTTTGACCCCATCCACGAATACCATTAGCAATTGAATGGTTTTGACCCAAGGTTTTTAATAAAGGCGAAAACTATATAAGGTGATGAGAATCATGAAGAAGCAATATTGCATGCGAAAGGGTTGATAATAAACGAATCTCTTTTAGAGATATACGCATGAATAAACTCCTAATATATCTGAATCTATGGTGCATTTGTGAATATGATGATTGATCAACATCTCTAGATCAGATGATGATTAATTCCTAGTTTCATCAGCCCAATGATACGAAGACTCTGCATGAGTAAGGGTTGTGAATGAATACTTCACTGCGAAGTATATACATGTGGAATGGGTAGCAGTTGTTGAGAGATACGAATTAAGGATGCACCTACGAAGAAAATGAATAAATACGGTAGCACACGAGTATGTTGTGTGGAAATGAATGAAACGTAGATGCGGTAAATGCGAGGGTTGAAGAAGCTCCCTTCTAGTGGTAAGCGAGTAGCCGAGAGCGAGGGGGTTGTAGCTCCTTCCAAGAGGAAATTTGGTAAATGAGAGAAGGTTGTAGCCACGTAGGTGGGTACACACATCTTCAGTATAAATCTGCGCCGACATAAAATTGTAAGAAGTTTTTCTTTATAATAAATATTATTTGAGATATGACGGCCCGGTGGTTTTCTCCCGAATTGGTTTTCCACCTTAAATCACGGTGTTCATATGTGTTTCTTATATTTTTTGATGGTTTTTGTTCTGTTATTTATTTTTATGCTTACTTCTTATACGATGAATAAATGATGTAATGATCTAAGTAAAGACATAATAAGATCTCTGGACCTACGAGTTGGATCACGATGTAACATATGGTTTTAAGAAAAGGAAAACTAAAAATTGTCGATTGGCTCTAAATGCGGATTCACCCCCCTCTCGATGCTTTCCCAACAATTGGTTTGGAAAACGAGATCATACAGCTTAGCCGCTAGAAGGAAGATCGAGCAAGATGAGCAATCAAGATGGAACAACATACTCGAGGCCTCCACTCTTTAATGGAAACAATTTAATCTTGGAAAAAAAGGATGAGATCCTATCTTCGGTCTACGGGAGCGAGTATGAAGCGGTGTTGAAGGAGGATATCAATATCTAGGCTGCCGGTACCAACGGATCCGACGGAAAGAAGAATTATGAAACAAATGCAAAGGCGATCAATGCTCTATTGGGAAGTCTAAGCTGAATCGAGAATTTGTCAAAGTCATACTGCGGTGAATACGTAAGACAATATGGGGAAAAAATCATTCTAAGTTATGAAGGTGATGCGAAAGGTAAAGCTGCTAAACTCCAAACTCTCGAGAATTCAATATGAGAATCTAAAAATGGATAATGAGGAGAACGTATAATTATTTTACGTCTTGATGATATTGTAAATAGTATGAGAAATACGGGAGAAACAATAACCGAATCTACTTTGGTTGAGAAAGTATTAAGATCACTAACGAAAAAATTTGAGTTAAAGTTTACGCTCTTGAAGAAACGGGGATCTTAATCTTAACGTGGTGCAACTTCATGGCATACTAATTGCACTGAAATGAGAAGAGGAGGACCATGCGATCAAAGCAGTCTTTATAACTTCTACAAATGGGAAGGAAGTACAAAAACCGAAGGATCGGGATATATCTCGGAAGAAGATGAGATAAACTTTGTAAAGAAACTTCAACTTGGCACGGGACGGTTAGGAGGTAAGCTTCCTTTCAAATGTTTTGATTGTGGAAGAGTTGGTCATTATCTTGCTAAGTGTCCTTATAAAGAAACACATAAAAAGGGGAGAGGATAACGAAGGAATAAGAATGTTTGAGCACTAGAAAGAGTTATTATACTCATGAAGACGATTGATGGGTTATCTAATAGTGAGGAAGAATGTGAACAAGATCTTAGACTTCTCATGGCATTTGAAAATGAATCTAGAGAAGAAAAGGATACTTTTGTGGATGCTCTAAGAAGACGAGTGATTTTCTTGATGAAAACAATAAACTCAAAATTTGCTTAGAAAGAGGATAAAATAACCATGAGCTACGAAAAATCAGCTTGAAGAAAAAGAGAAACAAATGAGAAATTAAAGTGTGAAGTAGTAAGTCTAAGAAAAGAACTTGAGAAAGTAAGACTGCGAATCTTAGATTTGCTAAAGGATACGAAACCTTAGATGAGATTATCAAGGTACAACGTTCTCCTCTTATAAAGACGGGTCTTAGATATATCGGAGAATCTTCTTAGGCTTCGGCACCAAATTATCTAAAAGCGATTTACAATTTGGTTTACAACATGCTGCCACTCGGCAAGGGAATAAATAATCTTTCTAGGGTAAAGCATGATCATCTCAATTCAAAGAACACTAACAGGAATGTCATTCAAAGAAACACCAATCAACAGGTAA
Source organism: Pinus albicaulis (assembly GCA_034641835.2). Taxonomy (NCBI): domain Eukaryota; kingdom Viridiplantae; phylum Streptophyta; class Pinopsida; order Pinales; family Pinaceae; genus Pinus; species Pinus albicaulis. The sequence goes on from CM076569.1 coordinate 602,917,624, forward strand.
ATTCAAGTAGAAGATTTTATGATCGCAGAAATTTCTTCTTTAATGGACAATGTTTCTCATGTCACAATTTTGGTCATAATGTTATTCAATGTGTTGCATATAAAACCATCAGCGCAAGAGAAGCAAGAAAGAAAAGGATTGATAATGAAACAAAGAAGAATACTTATAACAACTTTTCTCCTCTTCAAAATGAAGTTGAATGTGCTTATTGCAATAAATTTGGCCATGAAGAATTTGAATGCAGGAGCAAAGTTCGGCCAAAGAACGTGTTCCTTGGCTCCAAAGTATGGAAAAAGAAGGAATTACATGTTGAAAATTGTATGACGTTATTTGCGAGAAGATGAAGAAAACCAATGGTACATTGATAGTGGATGCTCAAGACACATGACGGGTGACAAAAACAAACTTCTAGCATACATAGTGCTTTAGAAAAAAGAAAAGAATGTTACATTTGGAAATGATACTCCTGCGGTCATTAAGGGAAAAAGTGCATTTTTACGAAAGAAAAGGTGAAAGCTAATGAAGTTATGTATGTGGATGGATTAAGCATAACTTTGTTAAGTGTAAGTCAAATGTGTGATCAAGGAGCTGAAGTTGTATTTAGTTCAAAAGAATGTGTGGTATGTGATCTTAATCTGGTGAAAGCAATTATAAAAAGGAAAAAGAACTCAGCTTTATATGTATTGAAAGAGCGCAAAGAACAATGTTACTTGAGTAAATCTTCGGAAAATTGGCTATGGCATGAAGGTTGGGAGCATCGAGTTTCTCTCAAATCAAAAAATCAAACGAGACTTAAAGATGTTCGTGATATTCCCAATATTACTTTACGAAAATATCATATGCAAATCTTGCCAATTCGGTAAACAAACTAGAGCACAATTTAATGCCAAGGAAGGATCATCAAGTAAGCCTCTTGAACTCATTCATCATGAAACATGTGGACCTATGAGGGAAAAAGTCACCACGTGGTGAAGAATACTATATCTTATTCATTGATGATTTCTAGAATGTGTTGGATTGGGCCGCTTCGCTTACAAAAGATGAAGCATTTGAGAAATTTCGGATATTCAAAGCACTAGTCGAGAATGAATTAGATCTAAAAATTAAGTGCCCCGGATACGATCAGGGAGGAGAATATACATCGGATGAATTCCTTTGATTTTTTTTGTGAACAAAATGGCATACAAAAACAGGTTCTCTGTCGTGGCACTCCATGACAAATGGTGTTGCGGAAAGAATGAATAGAACGAGTTCAACAAATGGCTAGGCTATGCTTGATGATTCGGAACACACGACACGATGCAGGGAGAAGCCGGCACATACGATAGTAAATATTCTTAACAAAGGCACATGTTCGTGTAAATAGTGATAAAACTCCATATGAACTTGGTATGGTAATCCTCCTACTATAAAGCATTTTAGAATTTTTGGAAGAAAATGCTTTATCAAAAATAATGATGAAAAACTTGCTTGAAGTTTGAACCCGGAAGCGAGATGAAGGAATATTTCTTGGTTACTCCTCTTTAGGAGTAAAGCATATAAATGTTACAATAAAAGACTTCGAAAGATTTTTTGAATGTATTGATGTTGTTATTGATGAGTCTCTGCGGCTCAAAAAGAAGAAAAAAAAAAACAACAAATGAAGACGATGATGATGACATATATCCTTCTACATCAAATAGTAATGATACAAATAGTGAACCCATTGAAGAACCCGAAAGATGATTTGTCTGAAAAGGCTCCATCCGGATATGTTCAAAAGAATCATCCCGGAAGTCTCAAATTTTGGGAGAAAAGGGATCGGGTGTAAAAACAAGAAGGACTCTTGTGGGATCTTCTAGCCATGCAGCATTTCTATCCACTATTGAACCTCACAATGTCGGTCAAGCTAGCAAAGATGAATGTTGGATTCAAGCCATGAATGAAGAGCTTGATCAAATTGAAAAAGAATCACACTTGGGAATTAGTACCAGACCTCATGACAAAAATGTCATTGGAACTAAATGGATATTCAAAAAACGAGTTAAATGAGAATGGGGATGTTATAGAAAATAAAGCTAGACTTGTTTGCAAGGGAGTATGCTCAACAAGAAGGTATAGACTTTGAAGAAACCTTTTCTCCATAGCTGGACACCAAATACATAAGAATGTTTCTTGCTTTTCAAGCTTCAACAAATCAAAGTTTATCAAATGGATGTTAAATATTCTTTTCTCAATGGTGATCTAGAAGAAGAAGTTTATATAGAACAACCAGAAGGATTCATTTTGGGAAAAGATGGAAAACTTGTTTGTAGACTTAAAAAGGCTCTATATGGTCTCAAACAAGCTCCCGAGGGCATGGTACTATCGTCTTGACAAATATCTTCATCAACAAGGATTTTCAAAAGTCTGTGATAGCAACTTATATCTGGCCCGAAAATGACAAGCTTATTGATTGTGGTTGTATATGTTGATGATATCATTTTTGGAAGTAATGAAGAGACTATGAGTCGAAATTTGCTTCGATACGAAGCAAGAATTTGAAATGTCTTTACTTGGGGAACTAACATTCTTTCTTGGCTTGCAAGTGCAACAAGCAACGAGATGGCATATTCTTATCACAAGAAAAATACCTCCCGAAGCAAATCTGAAGAAGTATGGCATGGAAGAGCACCCAAACCTTTAAGTACACCAATGATAACCGGATGTAATCTTAGTTCTAATGATGATTCCCCCATAGTGAATCAACGAGTCTGAGATCTATGATAGGAAGTCTACTTTATCTCCTTTGCAGGACAAGACCGGACATCATGCATGCGGTTAGAGTTGTTGGACGATTGAGCTAATCAAAAGTCTCACCTTCGAGAACGTGAAAAGAATATTCAAATATCTACAAGGAACTCAAGACTTTGGACTATGGTATCCAAGGAATGCTGACCTTCACTCTTCATGCATACTCTGGTGATTAGGCGGAAGTGTTGATGATCGGAAAAGCACTAGTGGTGGTGCATTCTATATGGGGCCCACAGAAGTTGGTAATAGTTTAGCAAGAAGCAAAGCTCTATTGCCTTATCTACGGCGAAGCGAATATGTGTTGCCGCATCATGCATTGCACTCAACTTCTCTGGATGATGCAAACCTTACAAGACTTTCAAATCAAATGTTCACCTCTATCTCCATTATGTGTGATAATACAAGTGCCATATTGATATCTCAAAAGATCATTATGCATTCAAGACTAAGCACATTTCCATCAAATATCACTTCTTACATGAACAAGTGCTTGAACAAAAGACAGTGGAGTATATTTCCTCCAAAGAACAAGTTGCTGATATATTCACCAAACCTCTACCCGGGGAAGCGTTTGAATATCTCGGACGAAGGAAGGCTGGGGATAGTCTACTGCCATGCGAGAGGATCGAGTCTACTTAAATACGGAAGATTAAAATGGTTGTGAGGTGTTGTTAGGCATCTACGGTGCACAAGCTAAGGGGGAGAATTGGTCATATGAAAAGGATTCATTGTTGGTCATATTATGTTTGAAGATGCGAGGCATGATCTCGGGGAGCATGGTATTGTCGGTTCAAAGGATATTGATCGACTCTTTGCCATCGATGTCAAAGGGGAGGAAAAGCCACGAGGGCGTCTATAAGACAGTGAGAGGAAAGTATTGCATCAATGCCAAGGGAAATTGTTGGAAATGTTGTCATTGATGTGAGTAACATAGAAGAACATCTGAACAACAACAAGGCAAAGAGAGAAGCAAAGAGACCATCGAAGCGAGAGGAAGCAAGGCGGATAAGGAACTAAGGCGACGAGATAATGCGGAGACGAGTAGGAGAAAAAGGCCATCGAATAAAAAATAATAATAAGTGAATGGTAATCTGTGATAAGTAAGAAATCCATTGAAGGAATTAATGGTTGAAGAGATATGATGAATGTAGCGAAGATTACAATTACGATGGACCATAGTACAATGATCATCTTGCGGAATCAAGAACTTGGTGTGAAGTTAGAAGCGGAACTATGACGGAATGGGAGCTACGAACATGCGGTTGAGAGAGTTGATATAGTATATATATCATAGCGGGGTGAAGACGATGTGACATTGTGTTGTGTCGGTACGAAGGCGACAACTTCGGTGTAAAGAATGTATGTTAAAAGTCTCAAACGAAATTGCGAACAAAGCGTTAAACCTAGCAATGGAAGCGTAATAAAAAGGCAAAACCTTAAAGCGCAACTTAATTATAATAATACATTGAAAAGGCAACGAACCCTCGTGGAAGAGGCTGAACCATGACCGAGTGAACGGTGAAGGCGGTTTACGGTTTTCATCGCACCACCTATGCGGAGTGAGCGGTATTTGAGAAGTTGGGAGCCATTCCATAAATCACCCCACTTGACACGTGGCAAGGAGGACCACGGAAAACCGCTTGTCCTTGTGCGCCATCGCGCGTTATAGTTTTGACCCGGGGATGCCCAACGATATCATTGAGCGCCGCCATTGCTGAGAGGGGTCATCGGACGGTCATCATTTGTTGAAGGTGCGTGAAGATTAACACGGAGTACGGTGGGCCATCGCACGTTAACGTTCGGCATCGAAGGTCCAGGTAATACATATACGTCGTTGATGCGGAAGCTTGCTAATCTAACGGTGATCGGATACGGACTTAACGCCGAAATTTACTTGATGCAATTACACTTATTTGATTGGCTATTGACTATATTTGTGGGCCCAGGGTCAAAGGTTTATCATATTGTTTGAAAGCGTTAAAATGCGAGAAAGGTTAACCTTAATCCTAAAGTTAAGTTCAAAAGTATTAAATTAATTATTTAATTACCGAATCCAATAGAGCAGAGTGTGAGTTATGGAGACCCCAGGATTATCTATTTTGACCCCATCCACGAATACCATTAGCAATTGAATGGTTTTGACCCAAGGTTTTAATAAAGGCGAAAACTATATAAGGTGATGAGAATCATGAACGTATTGCATGCGAAAGGGTTGATAATAAACAAATCTCTTTTAGAGATATACGTATGAATAAACTACGATATATCGAATCTATGGTGCATTTTGTGAATATGATGATTGATCAACATCTCTAGATTAGATGATGATTAATTCCTGGTTTAATCGAGAAATTTGAAGAAATCACGAAGAATGTATGCATGAGTAAGGGTTGTGAATGAATACTTCCTCTACCGGGAAGTATATTTGTATGAATGGGTAATAGATTGTTGAGAGATCTGAATTAAGGATGCACCTCCTAAAGAAAATGAATAAATGCGAGTGGCACACCCAAGGTATGCGCATGTGGAAATGAATGAAACGTGGAGGTTTGCGAGTAGTACTAAGGGTCGAAGAAGCTCCCCTTCCGGTAGTAAGCGTATTAGAAAACGAGAGCGGGGGTTGTAGCTCCCTTCTAGGAGAAGGCTGGTAAACGAGAGAAGGTTGTATGCAGCAGGTGGGTACACACGCCATCTTTGGTATAAGTCGGCATGACTATAAAATTGTAAGAAGTTTTCTTTATAATAAATATTGAAGAGTGAGATAACAACAACGTGGTTTCTCCCAAATTGGGTTTCCACCTTAAATCTAGTGTTCATATGTGTATTCATATATTTGATGGTTTGTTATGTTATTTGTTTATTCTTACTTCTTATCGCGATGGAATAAATGATGTAATGATCTAAGTAAGACATAATAAGATCTACGGACATACAAGTTGGATGCGATTAATGTAACATATGGTTTTAAGAAAGGAAAACTAAAAAATTGTCGGTCATCTCTAAATGCGATTCACCCCCCTCTCGGTGTTTTCCCAACGGCGAGGTACCAAGGATATGTTGCGGCTATGAGCGAGTATGATTCAAGCTTAACCTCCCAACTTTGAAGAAGCCATGAAAGAACAAGTTTGGAAGGATGCTATGGTCGAAGAATATGAATCAATTATGAAGAATGATGTATGGGATGTTGTGCCAAACCCGAAGGGGAAAGTCCATGGTGACTTCAAAATGGCTATTCAAGATTCAACATGGAGTTGATGGTAGCATTGAGAAATATAAAGCAATGTTTGTGGCGAGGATTCTCTGAGAAAGAGGAAGATGCTTATGACGACATATTTGTACACGTGGCTCGATACTCTGACCATTCGTTTGATAGTTTCTCTTGTCGCAAGTCAAGGATGGACGCTTCATTAGATGGACATGAAAGCGCATTCCTTCATGGCATGTTACGGAAGAAGTGTATGTTGAGCAACCATAGGGATTTGAACGGAGGATCAAAATACAAAATTTTGCGGGTTTAAGAAGGCATTGTATGGTTTGAAGCAAGCCCCGGGGCATAGTATGCGTGCATAGAAAGTTATTTGGTGAGTTGGGATTCACAAGAAGCAATGCCGATCCCAAACTCTACTTCAAGGTGGTGAAAGGCATGTCGTTGATTTTGGTTTTATATGTTGATGATACATTCTTGACAAGTAGTGAGCCCTTGATGATTGAGTGTAAGAGGGATTTAGCCTTTGAATTCGAGATGAAGGACCTTGGACTCATGCACTATTTTCTAGGCCTTGAGGTGTGGAAAAGACTCGGTGAGATCTTCCTTTCTGAGGGAAAATATATTGTGAAGGTTTGTTGGAGAGATTTGAAATGAAAAAAATGAAAGTCATTGCCCACACCGGTGGAATGAAATTCCAAGAAGTTATGTGGAGAGGCTGCAGGGCTGATTTGGTGAATCCATCACGGTATAGGCAGTTGATTAAGGCTGCGATTTTTCTTAGTGAACACCCATGGGACATATGCTGCGGTGAAAACGTTGAGTCAATTAAATATCGAGCCTCTCCATGCACATTGGATCATTACCAAACACATTTTGAGATATTTGCATGGGATGATCACACTTTGTACGAGATATTCTTCTAGAGATGTTTGAATTCATGGATATATCGATGTTGATTGGGTAGGAAATTTTATTGACATGAAGAGTACACTGGAAGTTGTTTTAGTCTTGGATCTGCCATGATATCTTGGATGGCTTCGGGGAAGCGCGAGTGCGTAACATTTAGTACCACCAAGGCAAAGTACACTCTTGCTAGCATGGATAGGCACGAAATGACTTGGTTGAGAAAAGATCTTTGGAGAGCTATTTGGCGGTCTAGACACTACGGTGATATATTGCGACAATAAAGTGGGATCCATTTGGAAGATAATACCGTATTTCATAATAAGTCCAAGCACATATAAATCTGATACCATTTCATTTGAGACATGGTACGGAGAGGAGCATTTAGACTCCATCACATATCGATAGATGAGAAAATTACGGATATTCTTACCAGAGCTTTTAGAAAGGAATTTATTGGTCTCCGAGATAGTAGCTTGGAATGACGGTCTTGCCCCTCACGATGAGGGCATCGCTGATCGAGAGTTGCTGAGCCAAATATTCCCCCCTTGTTTGAGCTCCCGGGGTGTGGAATTGAGATGGAGGGCTTTTGGGGGCGGGGATGTCTGGATAATAGGGTATCACCTCTATCATCACCCCATAGGGTGTGTGTGATTCTAGTTTGTTTTGGAAAGTCGGAGTATCTCCCCCTATCTTGGTCTAGTAGAGTATACCCTAGTTGGCATCATGCCACAAGCCGGAGATTGTTGGGATTGTCCCTCCCTGTCTGGACAATAGGTTGAGGAGGGTTTGGGGGTACATGAGCATTACCTTTGGTAAATCGGGTATCTCACCCAAGCTTGGATTATGATGTAGGTGTTCTACCACATGATTCTTGAGAGTCATTTATGGGAAGATCAACAAGCAATAGGATGGATGTGATCCTTACCTATTATATGGTAAGTTGTATCTCACCTATTGCTCGATGAGATGACATGAGGGTGTGATGTCAATAGGACCTTCCTCATTGTTCGAGAGGGTGCTAGCTCTAGCTCCACGATGATTCTTCTTCTTTAGATTCAAGAATGTTTCCACGGATAGGGCGAGAAAGATGTGACATGACATGATGACGGGATACATATGACATGATGCGAGTGGAATTTCTCCCTAGCTAAAGAAGTGTTAATTTGGAAACTCGGTGAAAAATTCAACCATGGGACTAGATTCCTCTTTTCGAGAGGACCAATTTTGACTATTGAATCAACCAATTCGGACAAGGGAAATTGTACTTATGAAGAAAAAGTCCTCATATGCATTTGGACGAGTTGACCCTAACGAAAGTGGTCGCCATTGGAAGCCTATAAATACAAGTGACCTCAAACTCATTTGGACGTCACGAGCATCTTCTTCTTCTCTTCTTCATTTTTTGGTTCACGAATTCTAAGGCGGGGATCGAGGAAAGTGGTTTTCCATAGGTCCAAAAATATAGGGTCCAGAAGCTCGCATATGTTCTAGCTTTTTGGGTCTCGGCCTTAGGCTCGTCAAAGACAATTTCGGCCATAACCGTAGGCTAACGGGCTCGGGGTGTGGCTAGAAGGTCCTCGGATGCCCGCACGAAGCTCTTACTCCATGCGGTGGGCTCTAGGTCTAAATTTGACATCTTAAAATTTGTACATGATGTATATTTATGCTCGGAACATATTTACGAATTTTATTGGGTTATTTGATTTGGATGATTTTGTATTGGGCTCATTGTACTCTCTATTGAAAATTTTATGACAATCTAATAAAAGAAGATTTTTTCAAAGGGTTTTCCCCCTTTTGGGGTTTTCCCTGGTCTTTGACCAAACCTGGTGTCTCTTGTTGATGTGTTGATTGTCTCCTTTATCATTGCATTTAATTTTTTTCTATCTTGATTATTCTTGATGATTTGAAAGATTAATTGTTATTTTAAAAAATTTCTAATTGAAGAAGTGAATTAGGCTAAAAATAATTGAAACAACATAGAGAAATGTGAAAATTAACATATACAATTAAAATGTAATGCTCCAAAGTGAAATATGTAAGATTATCAATAAGAAAATACCATTCCACTTATATGATCAATTAGCACTTTGAGCACATATTATGATATTAATATGAGATTAGATTATCGATGATCAATGAAGCGAGTGAAATTTACTCAATGAAGCAAGGCGAATTAGATCAATGACAATGAGATAGAGCAACTTCAAGGAGATGCAAGTTAGAGATCAAAGAGACAAGTCGTTAACCAAATTTTCAATGGAAACCGAAGAAAATTATTTCAAGCTAATGATGAGTGATAAAACTACTTGCAAATGAAATTAGATCTATCTCTAGAAATTCTAATGCAACTAAAGCAAGATAAATAATATAAGGAATGCAAAATGAAACAAGTTAGTGATTAAATCTAATGAATAGAGGGTAGAAAAGGAAATGAAAACAAATTAGAGACTAGATATCGAGAGGTTTTTCCTACCAAATAGAGATAATCCCAGGATACGAGGGAAAAACCCCAAGCTCCCTCAGCCCGAAAATATTTGTTTTTATTGTACTAGGAATTGAAACTCTCTTGGGAGAAGAGAGGCTTATATCTAGAGGAGGGTTTACAAAAAATGAGCTTGATGAGCTAATACCCTTCCTCGAAATTATGAAGAAATTATTTACAAAATTTATGATGAAATTATGAGGAAATTCCTCAAAGAAAAACTTCGTTAATCCTCCAATTTTTTCACTTGAAATGCTAGACGTCCAAGGAGGAATTTCACACAAAACGAGAGAAGCCTCTCTTTTGCTTGCAACTTAGAGATTGGCCTCCAAAAAATTAGTCTTACTCTAAAAATGAAGATGACCTCCAAAACAAATTTTATCTTCAATTTCCCAAGGCTCTTATGATGGATCTCTTGAAAAATCCAACTTTAATAAAACCCTTAAAACCCCTAGCCCCTCACAGGATGCAGTAAGGGAGAGAGGAGGGTTTGATCAACAATCAAGTGTTCCTTCCAAAAAATAATTTATCTCTTCGATCCTCGAAGCTTCAACTGCAAAGAAAAGATTTTTTCAGAAAATTCTCCAAGCCAAACCCATACTCCTTTCTTCATATGTTTTGCAAGAAAAATAGAGGAAATCTAGATATATACAAGATCTATTTACGAGAAATATTGTACAAAATGGGTTAGAAATATACAAAAATTATAGATCTACTAGCCCAAAGTGTGAGGACAACTCCGCTCTTAGGTAGCACAATATAAGCTCTAATATAGCTAGATATGACAAATAAAGTGCATAAATAGATAGATCTGAATATTAATAATAAGATTTACAAAATATGGAAAATAAACTCCCTTTAAAAAATAATATTAAGATAAGCCTTTGAGATAGATCTATGTGGGTTCTTCCACTTCTATGCCTTGAGAGTTGGTTGGTTCAACGAAAAAATTTCCCAAATGCCCAGATTTAATTCCAAAAAATAAAACATCTACACACTTTCGAAAGATAATGTTAGATCGAAAGGATTAGATAACACAAGGAAAAAAATAAGACTAGGGGATCAACCGAAAACCTACTAGTCCTTCTAGATCTAAGTGTTTCTCTAATCCAAATATCAATACAAGATAAATGTACATCAATAGATCCGAACTATGGCAAATGGAAATCACAATTTAATTATTTTCCAATAAAGCATTAAGAACAAAAGAACCGGAAAAATATTAACATATATGTAGAAGAATAACACCACACAATTAACCCCAAAGAGTAGAGCTTTATTATTCAGAAAAAAATCTAGTACAACGGAAGCTTCCGTAACCAAGAGCTTGATCACAACTGTTGTTGATTATCAAATGAGGAACTTGGAGCTTACTTAAATAGAAAAGTGTGTGAGAGAGAGACCCCTCTCCAAGTGAAACGTCTATATCTCATAAAAAAAAAAAAAATCGAACCCTTGATGAGCCAACACAAATCTCTAGGAGGAAAATTCGTTTTCCTTGAAGGAGTTGCTGGATGGAAAAATTATTTGATCCCAGAGTGGCTTGGGACACTAAGAATTATTTTGTCCTTTTCTCGAAAAGCTCACATTCCAAAATAACCATCCTGGGCCATCCTCTTAAAATTCGATTTGTTAGGGCCTGAGCTTCTTTCCTAGACCATTAAATTTTTCCTTCGGCCATTTTTCTTGGTAAATGGAATTCCCACAAATTTTGACTTGACTTTATTATTTTGGAATTTCAATCTCATATTTTATCATTTTCAATTGGAGATCATTTTTATTTTTCTCATTTTTAATTTTTGGCTAATTGTTGTCATTATTTGCCAAAAATTATAAAAATTTGAGTTTTAAGGGGTAAACCCATATTTTTCCACCTTCAAAGTGTGTCTAGATAGAAATTTGAGGTGTGAGGTATAACTTTGATTGTTCATACCCCCACAAAACTTTTGTGAACAACACTTATTACATTTACATCAAATAATTATTAAAAATCCCAACTAGTGGGAGATTTTATGCAATAATTAAAATGCGACAATTAGACTCAGTAGGTGTTTGTGAAAATTTAGAGATGATATAGTATGGTAATATACATTAATTATAGACCTTTAAGACTCATCTAAGACTCTGTCAAGGCGCACTCTAGCTTTGAGGCATATTTGGTAGAAATACTCAACTAATTATAAGTGTTGAAAACACAAATAATGGGCCGAGGAAAAAAAAATTCCATAAAATGAACTCACTTGCTAGTATACTCTAGGCTACCTAGGCCTTTTTTACATGACTCATTTTAATCACACTAGAATATTTCTTACATAATCCCCGCATGGTTGCGAATACGGAATACAAAGGCGATGAACATTGGAATTTTGTTGATATGAAGATGATGGAATGATGCAATTGTGTTTTTTCCTAGGGAACATCGACGAGTTTTCAAATTCAATTTGAGTGGTTAATAGGCTCCACCACACACAAAGTTTTGGCCTTTGGCCATATTAACATGAAATCATTCGTACCACATCTAAGCTCGAATCACCTTAGCCCGACGGTAGTGGACCACAGCAGAATTGACATGGAAATTTCGGTTGGACTAGGCATGAGGCCATGTGGATGCACATCGTGCCACAGTGATGGCTTTCCTTCATTAATAGGTCAAAAGTTTTATCGGGCCTAAATTTCAATCGAGACTCGGATTGAGGTGAAATTGTATATCGATGAAAAGCTCTCACGAGAGGCGGATATATAGAGTGATAACAATTTTTTTAACTCCACAAACTTGAAAAAGTAGTAGTTTTTTTTGTAACCCCATCTTCATGATGGACTATGGAGGTCGGGTTAAGTAATTGGTAACACCTTCCACAACTCGATATAGTATGAGGGTGAATGTAGTGTGACAAAAAGAGTCAACATTTAGGTATGATGATCAAAATTCATTTTAAGAGATTTTTATTTTAGTTAATGCAAGTTTTGATGTTTACAAGTTGGTAAAATTTAGAAATTTGTAGATATTTCTTATTCGGGTATGTCTATTGTAGAGACAATATAGTTTGTTTATTGTGCTAATTGAAAAAGAAAAAATGAATAATCCATGTACCGGTTAAGAAATGGTCCAAGATGGCGAAACTTCATAGAATAGTATTTGGCATAGAGATAATTGTCTTAATTGAATTTCCGGTAACCATTGTTTCGGATAAACCACATAAGTAGGAAGTACTTGAATTTACAAGTTATATTTATGTTTCTGGGGGATAGAGGGAAGTGAGAATAATATTTAGGCAGAATAAGGAGAAAAATTCATTTAGGAACATTCTTGTTTATTCGATGGATGTATTGATGTTCACATGTTAGTAAGATTTAGAAATTTGTGGATGGAATTCCTCGATTCTATTTGCAATTCCCTCCTAGTCTTTAATGAACACATAACTTCCTCATTCCATATGGAGGCCCATTTAGCACTAAGGTCCCATATATTATGAATTGCCTCCCCAATTTCTCGGTAAGTTTGATTGTGTGGCATTAAGAAATAGTTGGGATGCGATCAAACTACGAGTGTAGATCTGAATAATAGGGAGAAAGAAGTCGATGGTGGGTGTTGGATACAACACAAGGCCCCCCCTCTGCATGGGAATTTTTAGTGGGATTCATATTTATGGGGGCACTTTGTTTCTTTTTACAAGAAACTTGTAAAATCAATTCTATACACGATGCCCAATTCCATAGTTTAGTTACCGATTCATCGATGTAAAATATCATACCAAGAAAAAAAGAACTTACAAAAAAATATGGCAATATATGAACTCGGTTGTGGTCAGGGTTGATTATCTTTGATCTTGAGCACTCTAGGAGCCAAGTTGAATGAAAGGTGTAGGGGAAACGGGGAGTAGAGAGTGGTAATTCTCGTTTTGAAGTCCGTGGGAAATAGGAGCTAAGAGTCGGGTTGCGGCGACGAGGTGGTGGCATTAATGTTAATACACTTCCTTTGATACATGCAAGAAACATGGGTAGTTAGACAACCAATGTTGAAATGGAGATGGAGTAAATGGAGCCCATCGAGAGGTGAGGGTGTAAGATTCGAGGAGTAGTCAGGTTGTCGGAGGATGGAAAAAGGTAACCACTAGGAAGTTAAAAGTATCTAATGTATATACTTCTCCTTTATTGATGCCACATGTCATTTCCTAGGTTAAGGCATTTTTCAAGTTAACCTTTTAGGCCTTGTGGAATGTAAAACATCTCCTTTGTTGTCATGTGTCATTTCCTCATTGAAATGCTTCCTTGAATAATGCATGTTGACCTTGAGGGATGAGCTCTAGAGGGCATGTGCCATCCTTAAATTAATTTTTTCCACTATCTAAGGTGTTCTCTAAACTTGTATTAGCTGCCACATGTTGCCATCTGCGAGAATGTTGCTTTAAAATATGTTTTACGACCATGTCAATAGCGTTTTAGTTGCCATCTTTGTCCTTATCCATAGCTTGGGCACTCTCCAACGAAGACCATTTAAGAACCAACCTTTTCAAAAGTAAGCAATAATACTCAATGTGTGGGGTGCTTCACTTCTTTGAGGAGTATGTGCCTCCAAACAATGCCATAAAGATTTGAAGACTCTTAACATCTTTGAGTGCTCCTCAAGAATGGGTGTTTTGACCCGCTGACCAAGTCCTCACCATATACCAAAGAAATCCAAAACATAAATATAAAGGATTTGTCATTGTTCCTTTGCTTACTTCCATTTATATTTTGGAAGCAAACATTCGAGATTGTGAGGATCATTGAAATGAGGATTACACATAAAATTTTGGCAAACATGCCTTTCCTTTCGGCATTTCTTTTGAGCCATGGAAAAGATCGTTGGGATGTTGCTCCATTTACACACCATTTTTCTAGCCTTGGATATGTGTTTCCACTTCTTGAAGGTTATGCTTAACATCTCTTGCTTCTATCCTCTATAGGTTAGAAAAAATCTTATCATTGTGACCCATCAGCTGTTGAATCCAAAGGATTTGGAATCTAAAATATGGCCAAGAGTCAAGCACTTAGGGTCACAAGGGTAAATTTCGTTGGTTAATGATCATTCTTCCTTGAAGGGAAGGATTGAAAAATGATGTTTTCCCCTTCCTGGTCCTTATATTAGTAAAATCAACAAATCTTTGATTCAAGATTGCCAAAAATGACAACGAGAAGCATCTAAAAATACACTTGTCAAAGAAAAACTCCTTGAAGGTTACAATAATGCTTCATAAAATATGCGAAAATATACATCCATGTTGTCGTAGAATTTTACGCGGGGGTGAAAATAGCCTCGGGGAAAAATCGAAGTTAAAACTTTGAAGGGTTTACGATGGTATTGAAATATGAAACGTAAAAATGCCAAGAAAGCGATAAAAAACACAATTCTAAGAGATTTTAGCTAATAACTTTTCCCAAAAAAGACAACAAGAGATTATTAAAGAAGATTCAGGGTAGGCTAGTAGAAATAGCGAGGGTCTAAGTTACACGTATAGCTTATACAATATCTCATAACTTGGCCCATACGCATCAATTTGGAAAGAATTTTGCACGGGGGAATTCAGAACATAGTTTTAAAAATAGTTGGTTTAAATCGGTAATTGGTCAAAATAGCCAAACAACAACCTTGACCAATGATACGGTAGAAAAATCTGGATTTGGGGATCAATTGGTACCGGTTAGATACCAAGCCCGTTTGGTTTGGTACCTAACCGGTACCAATCTACGATTTGAGCTGGCAGTTTGGTACCTAACTAGTACCAAGTAGTCTGAACAGTTTTATCCCAAGCTTGGGTCGATCGAGATCTCACATATGTAGGGGGGAGTACGGGTCCCCACAATGACAATTTTCGGAGTGGTTTTGGAGGAAACCGGGGGTTGTTTCTATCTAAAAGTTTGTCCCCTTCGCTATAAAATCAACCCTCCCCATCCTAAACCCTAAACCTAAACGAAAACGTAACTCGACCCTATAAATGCTAAAATCAATGGTAATGTTAAATTCTTAAAAAGTAACATTTCCTTTATCTTTTATTTTATTCATTTTTTCTTTATCTTAACATGTCCTTTATCTATTCTTGGTAGAAAAATGGTTTGGGGATCGGTTAGTCACGCGGATTTAGATACCAAATTGGATACCTAACCGAGTCCGGGCGGCCGGTTTGGTACCTAGCGAGTATCAGTGAGTCTGAACCCACTAGTTTTGCTCCAAGCGGGTCGGTCGGATCTCACATATGTAAGGGGAGTTTGGGGCCCACAATAATAGTTTTTCGGGTGGTTTTGGAGGGAAACCGAATTGCTTCTATCTAAACTATCCCCTTCGCCATGGTCTTCCCCTCTCCATCATAAACTCTAAACCTAAACGAAACGTAACCAACCCTAGAAATGCTAAAATCAATGGTAATTTCTTACGAGTGACACTTCCTTTATCTTTTTCTTTTTATTCATTTTTCTTTATCTTAACATGTCCTTTATCTATTCCTTTTATTCATTTTTTCTTTTTATCTTTCTTTTTATTTAAATTTTTAACATTACCATTAAGTGTTTGAGGATGTTTGAGAGGTTCCAATCTAATGGGACTTCATATGGAGAAAGTAAATTGCATATTCTACTCAAAATTTAGTGGACTTAACAATATTTAGGATTTTAGGATTGGTAGGATTGTGACATTTTCAATGAATTCTATCATGTATAGTGGGATTAATATTTGATCAAGAGCATGAAGCCCTTTATTTACCTTGATGTTGGTGGTATTGATTCTTGAACTCCTTTGCCATGGCCTTAACAAAAATGTACCCTCAAACCAAAATAATTGTTTAGGCATGTTAAGCCTTTTCTACCATATTTCAAGGTCGGAGATGAAACTTTCATTCAAACCAAAATCATTGATTAGGCATGTTAATATTTTCAATTCCTACCATATTACGGGTTTGAGGAATACGAGTCTAAGGCTTTGAGCCGGACAATGTTTATGTAGCTCTTGTTTCCATTTTCATAGTAGTGGTGAATTAGTGATGAGTGATCATGTTGATTAGTGATTTGTAGTAAGCTAGTGGCCCCGGTAGCTTGTAGCATTGTTTTTGGACCTAAAGGCCATTTAGAGCCTTATTGATTATGTATTTATTGTTGATGTATATTGCACTTGGTCCCATTTTGATATATTAACCATTACATGATATACAAATAAACAAACTTTACATATTTTGTTTTTAATACTTTGAATCATGGTTTGAAATTTTAAAAATAAACATTTTTTTCATTAAAAATTAATTATTTTATATATTTTTTCAAATCATAGTTTCGAGTTGAAATCATACTTAGATAGGTGGGCCAATTCAAAACCCAGTTATATTTTTTAAAACGATTATCAAAATATGTTGGCGGGGGTGTGTGATTGTGTTGGGTAGTCTGGTGCGATTTTCGCTTCCATGTTTTAGGGTTGTTCATGAACCTGGAGTATGAATGACATAAATCCATAGCAGTTATGCCAAGGCCATTGGTATGGTTGGTATGGCTTTTACGAAAACCTGCGCCACGGCTTCCAATCAAATACGGTATTTGTATTATGGAGATGGGTAAGTTCATCACGTTAAAATATTTTGGAGTTTTCAAGGCGTTGATGTCTTGGGTGGTTGTATTATTGTCTTAGCAGTATCAAGGTTCTCGATATCTGCAAGTTTGACTATTTTATCCTGTGATTTCCTTAAATTAACACTTCGTTTCTAGGCTTGCTTCTTTCAAGAAACTTGATGGCCAAGCAAAATATATCAGAGCCCAGGTTTAAGGAAGCGGATGACAAAGTAAAGGCAGGAGTTACATGTTGATAATGAAGTATGCGAGAAGGAAATGGTGAACACCTTAGCCGGTAGCTAAAAATGAAGTGGAACTAACCCTTTTGGTGTGGTTACTATAGAGAGAACTGGTTAACTTTGACATGTTTTAACCTTTGCAAGGTCAAAGTGCGGCCTTTTTAAAATTGATGTTCGCCTTAACTTTGACATGAGGAATGCCTTTGCTGGGTATTGATTCATTGAATTTATTCTTCCTTGATATCCATGTGAACAATTATGGTGCGAGTTTGTGGGGGCAATGTGACAAAACAACATGAATAAGATTATGAAGAATGCTATTTTGAGGTGTTCCACACCATTTGTTTTTATTAGCTAATTGATCTTAGCAGAGTTCTTTATATTCGTGGTTATTGCAAGAAAAGAAAGAATAAGAAAGTATTTTTTTAATGTCCATGAGGCTAAAAATAACTTATGAGACGAGATTGCTTCTCTATCTGGCTCTTGCATTCGGCCCTTTTTCTGTGAAGTTTTATGCCCGCTCCCAACTTGTCGACAAACTCTTCGCTGAATAGATTATCCCAAGAACTAAGCGCGAATACTGCATGGTTTTCCCTGCTTTTGTCTTTGAAAGGCCTCACATTCTAAAATGAAATGTTTTTTGTTTCCACTTTTCCGGACGAGCAAAAAATGCATACTCTTTCCTCTCACATTTCTTTTGGCCTTTTCCGGCGCCTTGTTTCACAACGGAGTTGATGAGAATTAGTCCTTAATTGAGCAATAAGAATTTTAGATCTCGAAAATATTAGCCCCTATGTATGCCTTTTGTTGATGGTTATGCGTGGGGTTAAACTCTTCAATGTAGTACTTCTTCTTTCTCCCTAGATCTTTCTCCCAAATACATTTGTGGAACTTATCCATAACAAAGTTTTTATCTCTTTCTTGTTTGTAGGACACATGCTCAAACAAATACCCCATTTACTAAACCATTTGTTATTTTCCGCATCCAAGTCTTCTTTCTTTGTACAATACGTCACTAAACACAACCTTGAGCCATCTACCCTCTTCCATTTGCTCAATTTTTCGAATGCCTTATGACTCGCACCATAGCAATTGCTTCAATAGGAGGCTTGACTGTTTCATAACGGGATAGCGTAAGGAAGCCCCACACTTTTAATTTTGAATTTGTTTGTAATCAAGTAGCACGAGATTTTCTCAATTTGTTTCCACGCATCTGTTGTCTTTGCGCCCACAATTTACAACCGTAGAGAATCACTAGAATCACTAGAAGCCCAAAGAGTTAGAGTGATTTTCTAGTCCCATGACTCTTAACCTCTCTACACTTGTTTTGAAGAGCATAAAATGCTTTCCAATCCCTAAAGGATTATTTTCTTTCTACAACCATACCAACTTAAATTTAAGTTTATTTGAAGTCAATTCGAGGTATTTGTAGTACACTTGACTTCTTCTAGAATCTTGCCTTCAAATAGAACTTATGTTGGTTATGCTTTCTTTTGTTAGAGAAAACCACTACTTTCGTTTTGCTAATATTGACTTGCATCCCAACCTTTCTACAAAAATGCTCAAGGGAACGTAAATGCTCTTGCGAACCAAGAGCCGATTTAGCAATCAATATAAGGTCATGCGTACAAGAAGCCTTATAACGAACTTACCCAAATGGATACCATCACCCCATACCCCGAATGTATCCACTCTTCAAGCTTGTCAATATATAACCCAAAAATGGTAGGAGACAATGGGAAACCTTGCTTGACCCGGAATATTTAGCCTAAAACTTTCGAAATACTGCGGGGAAATTTGAGTTTGACTTTCACCTCTTCATACAACTTTATGCACAACTACTCTCAAATGCACAGGAACCCGAGTTCCTCCATTCGCAGCTTACCCCTAGGAAACCGGTGTCAAAGGCTTTTTATGAAATCAACAAAGCAACGAGAAAACTAACCCTTTTTTTCCCAAACTTTTCAATGATGTGCCTTAAAGTTATACAATGATCGGTGTGGAATGTTTAGGTCTAAAACCTACTTTCCCTTTAGCACATTTATCTCTTTCTTTTGCCCACTTTACGATTTTCTTTTCTAACGTCTTCCAAATAACTTTGAAAACAAGGGGTTTATCATTATAGTTCTATAATTGGAGGGATTATTGACATCACCACTCTTGAAAAGAGGTATTTCCATACAAGTTGTCCAATTTGTGGGGAACCCCTGTTATAGATGTTGTTGAAAATTTTGTGATGTGAGGTGAAAAGAATTTTTAAGCCCACTTTTAAATACTGCTGCTTGGAGTTCATCTAAGTCTTTGCTTTTCAGTAGCCCAACTTCTTGATACCCATCTCTACCTCTTGCACCGTGAAGAGTTTTGTGTACGTGTTGACGAGGAGGAGGGTCAACCTTGGGATCTGCTCATAAAGTTGTCTTTCATAGTCAAACCATTTAAAAGATGTAATGTTGTTTTTCAGTTTGGAACTTTTTCGGTTGGAGCTCCTTCCCGAATAATTTGGGGTTATTTTTCAGGAAGATTAGTTCTTCTCTCCTTGAAACCATGAAATCAACCTTTTTCTTTTTTACTATACGCATATAAGCTTTGAGCTTTATGTTATCCGTGTACGATTCCACTCCACCTTCTCCTTGCCTTTTTGTATTCCTCGTCAAACCAAGCATTAACCAAAGAAATTTGTTTCGGACTTCTTAATTTTTGCTCTTTTGCACTCAGCAGTACGCTTTGAATTAAATGTGTTAATCGTGACTATGAAGGCCATGAGATGAGATTTCCTCATACTGCAGAAGGGCTTCCCTCTCTAAAGCGTTATTTTTGAAGGTATTACAATTCTTTTTGAGTCAAAAGAATTACGCCTTTGGGGGATTTTGAACACCTTTGAGTTTTGACCCTAATTTCTTCTTTCCGGTCCCGAAGAAACTTAAATAAATTAGCTTGTGATACGATTTTAAGTCCCAAATTTGATCTCTGTCGGCACTTCCTCCATTTACTTACACAAACTATGCGAGCAAATTACATAATCTACTACACTTGCTCCATTGTAAGTATTGAAAGTGAAATTACCGGACTTTCCCCATCTAGACCAAACATGCAAATGACTAATCGAAAAGCCCCACATAGCGCGAGCAATTGTTCTCCAAAGAAAGAGATTGCGACCTTTATCCTGCGAAATTCGTTCCCTCCTTGATTACTCTCTTCTGTAAGTAGATAGGGTCAACATCTTCTTTACAACCAAAGAATGCTAGCTTGTTCTGCACTTACGGAATTGAACTCCCCCACTATAAGGACTTCACCTAGGCGAGAATATATTGTAATATCTGTTTTTAGGGCTACAAATGGATCTTTGTGGTCAAGCCCTCTACTTTTGTAGATTTT
This sequence comes from Pinus albicaulis, assembly GCA_034641835.2. Taxonomy (NCBI): domain Eukaryota; kingdom Viridiplantae; phylum Streptophyta; class Pinopsida; order Pinales; family Pinaceae; genus Pinus; species Pinus albicaulis. The sequence goes on from CM076569.1 coordinate 602,938,178, forward strand.
TTGAAACTTGCGAGCGCAAAAATAGCATGCGCCAATGTTGAGATTGCAACAAGATGATGAGCTTCGTGAAAAGAGTCGCCTTCACTAAGTGGCCGCAGTATTTTTAGCGCAAGTCTATTTTTTTAGACTATGTCTAGTTTTAGACTATGTCTATTTTTAACGAACATGTCGATCATATTCTATGAGTTGTAGGATGCTATTTGTGGATGGTTGGTCAAGTTGGAAAAATAGATGGACTTCTATTTTTAAACATATTGGGCGGAATATTTTTTAGATTGCAGGTCTAAAAATAGATATATCGAATATTATTGGCTCTTACTAATATTTGGACTCTAGACATTATCTTATTTTCTTGGAGCACTTTAGTTAAGTGCACAAATGTGGCACGGGGAGGCGACGGAAGGAATTACGCTATTCACGAGGAGGTTGTCATTTATTGCATGGAGGACTTCGGTTAGAACTCATGTGACAAAGTTTGGTGGAGTTGTAGAAGTAGTTGGTGGAGTTGTGTTCGGTTTAACTCAGTTAGACACAATTGAGCTAGTTGTATCTAGTCTAAGCGATTGATACACTAGTAAAGTTGGTGTGAATTAATTAATAATTTATTCGATAAATATTAACTCATTAATCAATTGAAGAATACATCGGTTAACTACGATTGCATGGAGCCCAGGTTTCAATGGAGACCGATTGGAGAGATAGGAGAAAGGGCAAGATGACTATCGGTTGTGACTATAGTGATGCATTGATTACATCCAACTTTATGCTCGGTATAGATGCCAATGAGGATTGCGTAGAGCAAGCCAAGTGGATTCGAGTTCATTCACGGCCATTCTTCGAGCGGGGATTGCCACGGTAGAGGCGAGGCTAGCGAGGTGGCAAAGATCGGTGCATGGATTTGCTAGATCAGTTTACGATTAGTGTGTATGGTGTATTGTGTGAGAGCTTGACATGTTCGGCTTTTTATGAGGATTGTTACATGATCTCTATGACATATATTATATACGGATAGTTGGGGTTTTAGCTTCGGGGCTTTCTGTTAAAACATTGTGTTAATGTGTGTGAATTTTTATGGTTTCAATATGTGCATGCAATTGATTTAATTTCCGCATGTGATGATCAATGGTGGAATAGGTGCTGTATTGTGCATGAAGTTAAAATAGTGTGTGATCGGGGGAGAATCTTGGATATATAACGCATTAGTTATATACTTTTTACATGGTGTCGGAGCGATATTGATCATAACGATTTCAATTATTAGACGGTTGAGTTTTTGTCTTTCGGTGGAATTCGAATTTGCGGCGGTGTTTTTTCTTGAATAGAAGTTGAGCATTCATTGAAATGTCTTTCAACATATTGCAATTGGAGTATGCCCTTGAGGGCAGCTCGAATTATATTGCATGGAAGGACGGATGGAGGCGGTCTTTGGAGGATAATGGAGTTGAAGGAGTTCATATATGCGAAATTCCAAAACTGCTTTTAGCGATCTTTGTCGCACTTGACGCATGGCAAAAAGACAACAAAATGTCGAATAATTCTGTTGGAAGAGTGTGAAGGATCACATAGTATCCGGCCTTCATGGTAAAGCTTCTCCATTCTTGATGTGGAAAGCTTTGACGGACTTGTTCAAAGCAGCGACCGGAGAGTTGGTGCTTAAAAGACAAGCTCGGGGAAAATAAAAATGGAGAAGGGTGAAAGTATACCCAGTACCTCACGAAGTTTTTTCCGAGTGCGGGGATGGTGAGAATTTTGGGGGTTATTGTAGATGAAGAGGACTTGGTGAGCTTGGCTCTCCTTAGGCTTCGAAGAGTTGGCATTCCTACGAGGACTCTATCGAACGACCGAGGTGAAACTACGGGGATGGGAGCGTCTTTGGTCGGATCTTGTGCGGGAGGAGATAAGGCGGAGTACCGGGGATGGATCTTCATCGAAAAGAATGAAGATGAAGAAAATTGCGCTTTGGGCGCAAAGCAAGGAAAAGGAGAAGGAAAGAAAAATCCTTCTCAATCCGGTGCGAAAGGCAGAAGCGGGGACATGTCAGTGAGAAGTGCTTTCAGCATGCCAACACGAGCATTACACCACTAACTTGTCCATAAGAAGAAGAAAAATAGCGGCCCCTACGCGGATGCGAGTTTGGAGAAGGCCTTAGCCTCGCGATTTGAGCTGGATTTTCGGCGGGAAGTCGCATGCTTGGTTTCAAGTGTGATAGGATCAATGTGGTTTCTTGGCCGATGGTGCGTCTTTCCATATGACCGAGAGACAAAGATTTGTTTGCGGTCTCTGGATGAGAAGGATATTGGAGTGCACATCGAGATGGGCGATGATGGTAGATAGTGCAAGTGGTATCGAGACCATTTCCTTTGAGAGGGAGTCTAGAAAACCTTTCATCTTGAAGGATGTCATGCATGTTTCGAGTTGAAGAAGAATACGATCTCTGTGGCGCTGATGTTGGAAGACAAGGGATATGATGTTGTCTTTAGCGAGGGAAAGGCTTTCACACGCAAGTAGGAGGCAAGCTTGGTGAAACCGAAGGATAGGGGTTCGAGTTAAGAACCTTGATCAATTGTAGGTAGATGGGCACAACGCAGCAGCGAGGCAAAGCGAGAAGGAGTGGTGAGCGGGGATGAGAGCGGGTGTGGCACGGGAGATTGGGCCATCTTTACCATGAGCGCTTTGAAAATTTTGCGGCAAATTTCTACCGGGCTTCCCAAGGTACACTTGCGCGATCGGATCGGTGCAAGGGATGTACTTTGGGAAAATTTGTGAAAACCACCTTTGATGAGAAGGATAGTCGCGCGACGATGATCCTTGAGAGAATTCACACGGACGTGTACGAGACCTTTCTCGGTAGCTTCGACGGCCAAAGCACGTATTATTATGTGATATTTTTCGATGAATTTTCCGTAAGTCATGGATCTTCTTCATGCGAGAAGAAGAGCGAGACATTCTCAAAGTTCTGTGAGTTCAAGGCAACGGTGGAGAAAGAGTTGGGGAAGCGAGTGAAGGCTCTTAGGAGCGATAATGGTGGTGAATTCATCTACGGCGAATTCGGAGCTTTTGCAACGCGAAGGAATTCGAAGAAGAGAGCTCCCATCCGCCTCATAACCCACAACGAGAATGGGGTCGCGGAGCGGAACGAACGATCATGGGTCTTTTGCAAGGGCGATGTTGCATGATCGGGGCCTTCCCCATACACTTGTGGGCTGAAGCATGCAACACTACGGTTTATGTGCAAAACCGTTGTTCTCATAGAGTACTTGGCAGCGAGTACACCAGAAGAGGCGTTTCGATAAGAAACTGATGTTCTCATTTGAATATTTTTGGCTCATCATTACATTCATGTGACGAAGGATCGGGGAAGAGCGCCGGCTGAGAGGTTGGGATATTTTGGGGTACATAAACACCCCAACTATGTGTGTATTTGCAGAACCCAGTCGGAAGATTTTTTTGTGGGACGGGATATCAAATTTCATGAAGAAAAGCCATTAAGTTGTTGCTTGAGAGGGAGCTTCACTTGCATGCGAGATGAAGACTACTAGTTCCTAAGGATGAGCCTTAGGATGTGGATCACCCACAAGAGGAGGTTCATGGAGTAGAAGAAACCACCCCATGTAGCACCAAACATCGAGAGGTGGAAGCGCACTACGAAGGGCGAGCGGCGGAATCTTGATGCGGCGCAGAATGTAGGAGCCCCTACATCATAGTGCAGACGAGAGAAAATCACCGGACCGATTCTTTGGATACATGGCTTTGATGAGCAAGTGTATCGTGACGGAGACCATATTCTTTCGAGGAAGACGTGGAGGACCATGGGTAGATGCCATGGTGGAAGAGTATGATTTGATTGTCGAAGGAAACGGTGCATGGGAGATTGTCCCAAGGCCGGAAAGGAAATCAATGGTAGCTTCGAGATGGATCTACAAGAAGTGAAGCAAAGGCTGGCGACGGGGGTGTCGAGAAGTACAAGGCAGATTTTTTCTCGGGGCTTCTCACGGATCGAGGGGATCGACTATGAAGAAACCTTTGCACTTGTCGCAAGGGTATTCTTCCATGCGGACCATCCTTGCTCTCTCGGCGCGGATGGGTTGGCACATTCATTAGATGGATGTGAAGACTATGTTCCTCAACGAGAGTCATTGAGAGAGGAGTGTCTACATAGAGCGACTTTGAAGGATTCGAAATCTTCGACGAGTCGCATGTGTGCGGGCTCAAAGAGAGTTTATGGGGCTGAAACAAGCACCTCGTGCTTGGTAGACACGGATCATTGATTATTTCCATAGGGACTTGGATTCACGAGTGAGGCGGATCCGAACTTTATGCAGTTGTGGTGGAGGGTAAGTTGTTGATCATTGTACTTTATGTGGATGATTTGATACTAATAGGTGATGAGCAGTTGATACTCTCATGCGAGGCTGATCTTGCAAAGAGGTTTGAGATGAAGGACTTGGGCCTCCTTCATTATTTCCTACGGGATTGGAAATTTGGTAGCGGAAGGATGGTACATTTTGTGTCTCAAGGCAAGTATGCCGAGAGATGTTTGAAGTTCAACATGCAAGGCTGCAAGTCTATCGACACTCCTCTTCCGCAGTGGTTGGAGAGGAAGAGGATGCTGCCTTACCTCGGGTGGGGGTAGTGGATGCCTTGTTCTGCAGAACGGTTGGTTGGTTCGCTCATGTATCTGATCGATACACGATCGAACATATGCTATGCTACATTAACCGGCTTTCACAAGCTATGGTTAAGCCTGCAAGCTCTTTTGGAAGGTAGGCAAGCATGTATTGAGATATCTCGGAGGCACATCGAGATGGATTGTGAGTACAGGACATTCGGATGAGGTGAAGGCATGGCTTCACGGATATGGGTGGGCGGGGGAGCCCAACGGACGGAAAGAGCACATCTAGAGGGATTTTTCGGTATCGGGTCTATAGCGAGTTTCTTGGTACGATGGGAAATAGAGATTTGGCACTCGGTTCGGCGGAGGCCGAGTACATGGCACCAAGTTTGGCTGCATGTGAGGCTATATGGATGAGGAAGATCTGGTCGGGTTGTTCGGTTCACACTTAGATCCTACGCTGATATATTGTGATAATCGAGTTGCATTAAAATCTCGGTTAATCGATGTTCATGATAGATCTAAACATAATGACATACGAGCCTGCATCATATCGGAGATTGTGTGCGGCGAAAGATCATGTTACTGTCTTACATTCCTATGAAGGGATCGGGATGCTAATATTCGGCGAAGCGCTCACGGGGAGAAAATTCGAATACCATAGAGACGAGGATCGGGGTGTATGGATAATCCCTATCTTGTTGAGAGGGAGTGTTGAGATTGCAACAAGATGATGAGCTTAGTGAAAAGAGTTGCCTTCACTAAGTGGGCCCGCATGCTATTTTTTAAGCAAAGTCTATTTTTTAGACTATGTCTATTTTTAGACATGTCGATCATATTCTATGAGTTGCGGGATGCTATTTGGGGATGGTTGGTCGAGTTGGAAAAATAGATGGACTTCTATTTTTAGACATATTGGGCGAGAATATATTTTTAGATTGCTAGTCTAAAAATAGATATGCTTCGAATATTATTATCTCTTAATATTTGGACTCTAAACATTATCTTATTCTCTTGGAGCACTTCGGTTAAGTGCACGAGAGGATGTAGCACGGTGACGAAAGGAATTATGCTATTCACGAGGGTTTAGTGGAGCTATTGCATGGAGGACTTCGGTTAGAACTCATGTGACGAGAGTTTGGTGGAGTTGTAGAAGTAGTCGGTGGAGTTGTGTTCGGTTCCCAACTCGATTTCGCTTGATTGAAAGCTAGTTGTATCTAGTCTAAGCGATTGATACACTAATGAAAGTGGTGTGAATTAATTAATAATTAATTCACTAAAATATTAACTCATTAATCAACTAAAGAATACATCGGTTAACTATAGTGCATGGAAAGTTTCGGTGGAGACCGATGGAGAGATAGGAGAAAGGGAAAGATGACTATCAATTGTGACTATTGATTGCATCCAACACTCGGTAAATTCCAATGAGGGATTTCACGGTGCGAACGGGTGGATTCGAGGTTCATTCGAGCCATTATTCGGCGGGGATTGCACGGTAGAGCGAGGCTAGCGGTGGCGAAGATTGGTGCATGGATTTTCTAGATCGGACTTGATTAGTGTGTAGAGATTGTATTGTATGCGAGAGCTTGACATGTTCAACTTTATGAGGGATTGTTACATGATCTCTATGACATATATTATATACGGATAGTTGGGAGTTTTTTTAACAGGCTTTCTGTTAAAACACGGTGTTAATGTGTGTGAATTTTATGGTTTTCAATGTGTGCATGCAATTGATTTAATTTTCGCATGTGATGATCAATGGTGGAATAGATTATTTGTATTGTGCATGAAGTTAAAATAGTGTGTGATCAAGAGAATCTTAGATATATAACACATTAGTTATATAATTTCTTCATGCAGAATTCGATGTGATTTCCATTTTTACGTCTTTTAAGCGAACAAATTGCTATTTGGGTCTTCTTTTTCTAGCTGAATGAAATGACCTTCTTTTTCTTTTACTAATACCATGATACCCCGTGCCCTTTGCCATTCCCCTCTTGCCTTGTTCCACACTTCTATCTTCCGGTACCCTTGAGCAAAGGTGTCTTGCACCCTTCATGCTCATGTGTTTCTATGAGGCAAATTATGTCTCTACCTTCCATGATAGGCCCTAACCCGGGTCCTCATCTCCATCGGTAACCCCTACGAGTTCCGACAAACTAATCTTAAGGAAATATGGGTAAGACTTGATTGCTATTTTTTACATGAAAGACTCGATTGAGTCTTTGTCCACCTTGCCCATAATGACCTTGCTTCCTCATTTCTTGTTGAAGAGTTTGCCACCTCTTCTTTGTTATCATTTTGTTTGCCTTGTTTTGGAAGGAGGTCCAAATTGTGCAACCACAACTTTACCTTCATAAATCCATGCTCTTTTTCCTCATCTCTTGCTGCCCTAACTTTTGTCATTTCATCCCTCCTTTCTCTTGTTATATTACGAGTTAAATCTTCTTAGAAAAAACCGAGAACCCCTTAAGAGTTGCTTCTTGCTTAGAATGATATCTTTATCACGCAAGTTGGACATGATGACTTTGAGCCTGGCTCTCACACCGTTAAGCTTACCTACTCTCCATGCTTGGCTTGCACATTTTTCCTTTCCATTGGAGCTTGTCTTTCAGAAGTCTCTTGCGAGGTCAAGAGTACATTCATTTTTTTCCCATAATCTTTCACCCCTTTAATAATTATGTTTGTTGCTCTATCTTGTCTTTCCTTGATTTCTCTTTATCTTGCATGTTGTTAGCTTGAATGTTTGTTTCTCCTTCCCTCTTAGCGGAATTGCTAATAACTTAAGCCCAATTTTTGGAGATTTTTGTGGAATCTCCTTTACTCTCCCTTTTTGATGTTTCTTCATTGTTGTCTATTTGGGAAAATGCTTTCCTTATCACAGGATAGCTTCAAATTCACCACCTCTTGTACTCTCCTTTGTAAATTTATTCATGTTTTTCACCTCTACTTTCATGCGTTTCCATTATGTTTTCCCTATTCGGGCTTCACATGTGTGACACTTGTTCCTTTAGAACTTTTTTGCTTTCTACTAAACATGGTTTTCGAACATTATTATATGGATTGTACAATCTCTTTCCAACTCTTTAGCTTCTACTACTTCGAGCCTTTCTTTTACATTTAAGAGTTCTTTCACATAAAGATCAGATGACCAAGTGAGAGGTGTGGATGTGGGACTATATAAAGCATAATCATCAATGACTTTTTTCTTTTTCTTTGGACTTGTTGCCACATGCTCGCAAAGACTTGTTTGAATATTGTTTCTTAGAGAGTACTCTCCCTTTGAGACCTTTTTTCCTTGTCTTCTCCCATTTTAGAAGGTGGCTTTTATTTTTGTCGTAATTGATGCTGCGGGGAGTTTTCTATATTCATGGTTAGGAAATATATCCACTCTCAGGGCACAAGAAGGTGGCTTTTGTTTTTATTAGCTAATTGATGCTTCGGGGAAATCTCTATATTCATTGTTATGGCAATATATCCACACCCTCTTGACATAAAAGGTGGCTTTTGTTTTATTAGCTAATTGATGAGGGTAGGAAATCTCTATATTCATGGTTTGCAATATATCCACTCTCCGGACACAAGAAGGCGGCTATTATTAAAAAATGTAGCCGAAATCAATCTCTATTTTTTTTTTTTGTTATTTTTGAAAGATGTCTTATCGATAAATAATCCATTATTTGGAAATACGGACGCCAATATTTCCTCAAAAGGAAAATTGCACATCTTAAGGATTTATTTTCTCTTTTATTTGTGTTCTCTTTATATAAAATATGATACGAAAATATTAATAAGCTAAAAATTTCGAACATTAGTGGCAAAAGTTTATGTATCCCGCAATGCAAATTAATATCAGAGTAGAGTAGAGATAAGATTATTTATGTGGAACAAAATCACATTATAGAAATATGCCACATAGTAATAGTTAGTAATATATGACATGAATCATAGCACAACGAGTAGGAGTAAATAATATTTGATGTGGAATGAAATTTCATCATGCGAATATGCCACTAAAGTAATAGCTTGTGATACATCATGTAGAGAACATCGAAAAGCCTAAGATGGCCCACAAAGTACTAAAATGAGGATAGGGCTATCACATCAATTTTAGGATTTGTACTAAAGTTAACATTGTGATATAGTCAAAACTTTTGGTGTGGTAACATGTCATAAGCCCCTTTTCTCTCACAATTGTTTTGAAATGTGGGATTATTTCATAACGGACATACATTAATATGGATCAAAATCACAAGGTCGTGGAGGCGGCGTAGTGGTAAGTCGGCCTCGTAATGACGGACCGGTCTTGTGTTCGATCTCGACGAGGTCGTAGCTCGTCGTGCGAATAGTTAGTCTAAGCAAGACCAAGCCCACTACCTTTTAGCCACGTGGTGTAGAACGGTCGGTGATGGGGTGCAGCAGTTAAGGCACTTTCCGTTGTGTAAGGTCAGGTTCGAAGAGCTTGGTGGGTGGCATGGGAGGAGAAAAATGGAAAAATTAGGATTAGTCTAAACGAGAAAAAAAAAAAAAAAATATGGATCAAAATCACACCATAGAGATATATTATTGTAGAAAATGGCTTGTAATACATCATATAGTTAACAACCACAACACATAACATCAATATTATTGGGAATGTTAGTACTAGAATGAGGAAGGACACTATTACATCATGACAAGGTAGTTAAATTATATTCATGCAACTTCAGTTTTGTTTCAAATTCATATTTGTGTCAATGTGTTTATTCCTCGAATATAAGCAACATAAATCATATGCATTCCTCTTTAAATTGTAGTAAATACACAACCAATTTTATCATCTTCATTCCATGTTTATGTTGAATCATAGTACATAAATGCGAAACTCAAATCTTGTCTTTGGAGAAATATACAAATGTTGGAGTGACCTACCGTAAAGATCCATAGTGGTGGAAACCTTAGATGATTGTTGAAGCACATTGGAGGAAACTATGTAGTGATGGGTGGAGTGTCTACTCGAAATGTTGGATGTTTCAAATCTCTTGGACCTGATTTACTCCAAAGAATTCAATGATATGAATCATAATGGAAATATTTACTTTAGAACATTGGATGATATCAAATGTAATTGCTAACTTGGTCTAGGACATTGAACAATGATCTTTTGTAATCGTGATGCTAAGGCCATGGAATTACATAAGTTGTCAAAGGATTATAGCCATTATATGTTCTTGAGAATGTTGAGTGACGGAGTTGATTTGGTAATTAATGATAAGAAGTGCTCTCCAAATCGACGGAATGGTGAACATGAATGGTTGAGCTAACCATGCTAGTGGATATCAATTTTTGTTTATCGATTTCTGTGGTGTGCGATGTAGGCACCTTGGTTCTTGCTTTGATGCTTTCCAAATTACCAAGTTCAAAGGTGAATTTATTGTTTCTAATTCCGAGTGTAAAAATCAACATATTAGTACATGAGACTATGATAGAATTGTAACAACTTCATGTACTATGGCTAAGTTGAAATTGGGAACCCCTAACAATATTTCATAGGTTGAAGTATTGTTTGTTTAGGTGATATGTCAAATCATTTAACAACTCTATCAATTATATAGAAACTCAATAAAACCCGAAAATGAATAAAAAAACAATAATGTTTCTCCTTCCTCCTCTCGTTTAGAAGTCACTAATGGTACTTCCAAGCCCTCAATCTAGCATGGTTGCACCTTGAGCTTCTACACATTTTCTCTTTCCCAACACTTCATCTACTTTTACATGATATCTTTTCGGGCAAGCATCAACTTCTACTACAACTACCACCTTAGTTCCATTTGGGCAAGGTAGTTATGTTGATTGGTCTCATATTTGTAGTTTAATGATGTCAACATATTTATTTTCATGTAGCTCTTTCTTTGGGAATCCAAGTCTATCTTGGTTGGTGTCAAATATGTCTACTTCATCTTCTAGTGTTTTAGGTGGTTTATTTGGCTTATGTACACCCATTCATCATACTCATCCCAAGTACCTTCTTTTGGCATAAAACCTAGCCAAATGCTGACATTTGGGTATGGCACCATAGTTATGTTTGGTGCTACAAGTCATATTTCAATCAATTTTCATTGGTAGTAGTGCTTCATTTAGTTTGGGTATTACTTGGTTTGGTTCTAGTGTATCTCACTTCTTTGGATTAACCACTCTTCTTTAGTCTAGTTCAATCCTTACACCTTGGTTTGGCCTATGTGTAACATTTGGTTCCAATCTTACATCTTCCTTTGTGACAAGGAGAAACCCTCCATTTAGTTTTGGGAGCTATCCCTCATTTGACATTGCCTTGTATGGTTCTACTAACACTTCATTATTTGGTTCAAGTAACACTCCATCCAATTGGCACGATACAATAATTTCGAGGAGCTAGTGCACCATGTTAATTGTAGACATTGCCCTCATTTGGAACTAGGTTTGGGGGCATTACATCCTTAACCTCTATAGACATTTTTTGTTGGATGCGCAATTGCATGTAGTGGCTTATTTACATAAGGTTGCATATATATCCATTTTGGACCTAAGATCACACATCATACTATTTGTGGATTCAATGCCCTTTTGGTGCTCCTTTGGTTAACGGAGTGTCATTGATCTTTGCCATGATATTTAATGGTCTTATACCTCCTTACAACTCTAAAAAAAACCAACTAGAATGCATTACATATTTGAAGGATGTAGAGGATATTGTATATAATTTAGGAAGTCGTATCTATAGCACTTCATGATAGGGATGATGCTTTAGATACTATATTCCTTTTAGTGGAATAAATTGTCTCATGGAGTTAAAAGGCTTTCTAGATTTTTTTCTTTTCTCTTCTCAACATTGAATACGTCATATATTTTGACATTATCTTTCCACCTACATGTGCAAGTTCATGAAGCGAGTGTGGACATGCAAGCTCTAATATTTTTAACACACTTGTCAACTTTGTTTTAATACCTTAGAAAGCCTCTATATGCACTATTTGGTCCTCCAATTAGAGGTTTTTATCATATTTCTATTGTCTCGAAATATTGGTGGGTTTTTTTTTCACATTTAAATTAATGGTTAGCTTCAAAAATCTTATCCCCATGTTGTTTTGTTCTATGCTTATTTCAATTAATGGTAGACTTCTTGAATGCTAATAAGATGGGCATATTGACATAATGATGGCGTAAAACAAGATTATAGATTTATTAAATGATTTTGATTTGGTTTCTCTTGGATGCACGGGGACGCGTGCACCCTTTTGGGAGTTCCTTAATGCACATGTAGCAATGCTCAACCCCTTTCTTAGGGCTTCCTCATGCATTGCCTAAATTTCCAAAATCTATTTTTTCTTGGAGAGGTGTTAGATGTTCTCGAAATTAATCCACTTTTGTCTTGCACACAACGTAAGTTACAACAGATGGAAATTTTGAAGAGTCACTCACTCGGAAATATAAGCCCCAATCAATTGTAAGCAAAATTTCGGGATGCATTTGCAACAATACCAAGTGCCACTTTAGGTGAAATGCGTATTGAAATACTAAAGCAAACCAACTATGCTCTAGGAACACTATAAGACATCCTGCAAATGATAAGATCCAATTATGTAGTGACAAATAATTTAGTGGAAAATGCCTTACTCTTTTCCCAATACCGATTGCACCATTGCCTTGGTGTTTGTGGTTCTCAACACCATACATTATTACGCAACTCATTGATCACATGTCGCCACAGTACTATTCTAAATGTGAGAGTTACTCAACTTCATATACACATCCTTTAGCTCGGGGCATTTTTTTCCGAATCTAACGGCACATCCATTGATATGTTTTCCCTTGTAATGGTATTAAATGAGTAGGAACTTCCCACAATGTATTATCATGGTGTCAATGCCACCATAGATATATGTGCACTAAAGGGAAAATGTGGTGTTCCATTTTAGCACTTGGAAATTTGTTGTTTGATCACTTTTTCTTTTTATAAGTCCATCTCCATTTAATACAACCAAATATTCTAATTATCTATGCAAACACGAACTAGATTTGACTTACTTGCAAAGAACTTGACCAAAATCAATAATATTTTTGATCCCCGACCTCCTTGCTCTTTTGGAAGTGTTATACAGGACCAAATGACGAAATGAGCCCCCAAATACTTTTTGTGGAACCCTTGATAGGTATTTAAAGGCATTCATGTACTCCATTATAAAAATTGTTTTGATATTAGATCCAACACATGCTAGTAAATAGGGATAACCTCAAAAGAAAAGTGATTTGATAATATCAAACTGCCCCCTTGGAAAAATAGCAATTACATAAAAAATATGCCATTTTTTTCAAATTTATCATGTAACCACTTCCAATCCTCTATGTCGTACTATTAGGATTAATATTAAAGCCCAAATGTTTGAAACCTCCCATTTGAATCAAGTTTATGATAATCGAAAAATTCAACTATCTACTGAATTACATTTACATAGAAGGGAAGTATGTAGCAATTTCTCCGGACTAACCTTCATCCTAGAAGAATTACATAAATTTTGAATGATTCCCTTTAAATGTTTCCCCTCACTAAAATTATATTATACCATAAATATTCTTGAACTTGACGGTAAATTGTTGTGTATAAAAATAATGATAAGTTTTATTTTCACGGGATGAGTAGTATTTATATTAAAATATGTGCCCAAATGCATCGAGTACTTGGGAAATAGGTTACATGTATACTTATGAGGGGCGATATTCTTAGGATAATTTTACTATAATCCCTAAAATACTTTTTAGAGAGGTACACCCAAAAGCATGTGACAAGGAGAAAATATTACAAAATTGACGAGAAAAAAAAATACTACTTGATTCAAGAGTACATCGGGGTACTTCTTCTGGAGGTCGGTTGAGGTCGGAAGAGAACGACCTTCATGCCTATTGGCTAGATTCCACATTTTGATTTTCCTTTGCGGAGAGTTGAAATTGAAGACTTTCGGTTGTTGACGAAGAGCGTCTAACTCATCAGCAGTGAAAATCTTGCATTTATGTCCTAAATTTTCCTCTAAAAGTTTGGTAGTTGTCCTCATTTCTCATGTAGAATCCATATATCAAGGATGTCCATTTCGTTGAGATTTTGTGTATTTGGGGGTAGCATCGGTTATTATTGCTCTAGCTCCCACATTTTGTGGAGGGACTAGAGTACACTTGATACGAGACCCAAAAAGGGATTTGGGAAATTTCATCTAGTTTGGGAAATAAATAAATAAATTATTGTTTATTATTGTTTCTAAGTCTAAATTTAGGAAAATGAAATAATTAAAGTTAATTAAATTAAACATGTGATGAAATTGTCTTAAGTCACATGGATCAAGATTTCTTTTAATCTTAGCAATTGATTCAATATACGATCATATCCATTGGTTTCCCAACGAGAAAATTATAAAGGAAATTCTTGGGGTCATTTGTAAAGATACAGTGAAGGCGAAGTTATCTTGCAAGAATATAGGGTAGGGTTGGCTAAGAATTCTCGAAGTGTTTATTTGTAGAGAGGGGAATTTAGACTAAGGGGATGATATGATCCTGGTGTAGAATCGGCAAGAGGCGGATATCGGCTCGGAGAGGTAGCACGAAAGAAGCGAGAGCAACACAAGGGGAAACGATTGTGCTACGCGATCCTTCCCGAGGACAACATGATTTAGGCTGAAGCCCTCAAGGATTACACGGATACCCTAAGGGGCAACGTCGGGCTTGCGTCACGCGGTACGAGTAACACAACCCTTTCCAAGCTTGATCTTTGAGGAAGTAGGGGCTTCGAGAGGGAGATTGTGCCTTGAGCTTTAGGGGCAGTGTTGGGGTTTCTAGATAATTTTGGCTAAGTCCATAAATCTCGTTTGGTGTGGATCGATGCATTATTTTGGCTTCAAAACAACAGTACAGAATTCCCATGAATCCTTTAGAATCTTGTCAAGTTTTCAATATGAACCAGTGAATTTATGCTTTGTGTTTGAAAATGCCCAACCAAACAAAACCCTCTGACAGCCATCAGATCGTTTTTCCCGCCATTGGTTTTTCCCAGGATATTGTTAGGAAAATCACATGTCACTTTGGCCACATGGCAATGCATGTATTTCTTTCTGAATCTAGAAATTGGTAAGAAAAATCTGACATGTGTGCTGCTTCAATTATTAAATTGATTTCAACTTAATAACTTAATTAAGTAGGAGGATCATAACCGGATATAACAATAGATTTATGCATAAGTGTAACATTCAGAATTTTCACAAGGTATCGAAAATTGCGGATCTAGGAGGGTCATTGACAAAAGATTAAAGGTTCTTGCTATAGAAAGCAATAGGAAGAGTAGCGGAAGGGGAAAATATGAAGGGACAACGCGGTTCCGGAGCGACAAAAAGTTACGTAAGGGTAGGGTGACACGAGTCTAATGCCGTCTCACGGTAGGCCCATGCAATTACTACACGAGAGGCATCGTAGAGCCTTGATAAGTTTGTTTGAAGCTAGTGAGTGTGACAAATATGAATCTGTCGAGGGGATCCGGAAGAACTCGGAAGCACGATTGCGAGAAATTCCAATAGGTCTTGGGGGGTTAAATTTGTGAATTTTTCAGATTTTTAGCCTAAGCACAAGTGAAAAAGAGCGGGAGGAGATCAACTTCTCAAAGTGTTTCTAGCCAAAGAAACTTGCAAATTAATCGGAGGATCAAGAGAGGCTGAATCATTGTTGATTTGGAAGATTTCCAAGAAAGGAAATCGAGTTGTAGAGAGCAAAAGGTGTATGTTTCGCGAGGGCCTTAGATCCGGTTCCTAGCAAAGAGAAAGGGAAGTTACGACACATTTAAAGCGAGATGGCTCGTCATGGACTACGTGATTAGGACAAATTGGATGGCCTTTCCAACTTCTCGGTTTGGAAGGCTAGGATCTGATAGTCTAGGGCATATCATCTAAAAGACCACACGAGCAAACTGCGGCCACAACGGCCGACGCGGTCTCCTAAGGAAGCATAATGAAGGCTGGCTGAGCATGTGACGGATAATCATGGATGGAATTAAAGAACATATTGTGCCACACATAAGTGAGAAGAAGACGACTAATGAGATGTGGAAGGCCTTAACTTCCCTATATGAGGGAAAATCTATCCAAAGAGGAAGATCTTACATTGGAGACTCAAATGAGGCCATTTGTGATGACCAAGGGAGAAGACATGGAACATTTCCTCTTCATATTGCTATCAATCAGATCGAGTTGACTAAAACGGAGTGCTAAAGTGGAGGATGATGTGATGGTTAGGATTTCTCTCAATGCGATCACGAGATGAGTGGGAAACCTTTGTCCAAAGTATCTTGGATGACGGAACCTCCCAGAAGTCCGTGGGATAGATTGTGGGAAGTATGCGTCGAAAGAACTGCGAGAATCACCAAGAAGCGATTACAACTATGGATTGAAAATTGAATAAGGAAGATGAAGAAGATCGACCTTGGCATCGAAGAGGAAACATGGAAAGAAGAAGAAGGATACATAAAGATCAATTGCTTCCGGTGTGGTGAATTAGGACACTTTTCTAGTAATTGTCCTCGAATAAAAGGGACAAGGAAGCTTCTTCTTCCAAGTGTTTGTTGTGGCGGATGATGGGTCGGAAGATGATGCAGCCATGAGCACTCATGAACCATGAAAGTGGGGTGACATGGACACGTAGAGGAGCTACAAAATGAGAGCGGGATCCTTGAGAAACTCATCTCTTGGATCACATGCGAGCTACGGTAGCCTTAGGATAGTAGCGAGACAAGAGGAGCGATGGGTGCATAGATCACGGATGAATAAGATGCATATCGAAGGGTTGGAAGAAGCAACACGGTGCGAGATGCGACAACGATGTAGAGGCAACAAGCGTAGGGGGCGATGTGACTTCAGCAGCGCGGAAGCGAGCTTCTTACGCGAGGAAAGCGAGAGATGAAGCATCGTGGAGGCTTCGGAGGACAATGCAACACAACAACAACGTGAGAGATTTCAACGCAAGGGGCTGATGTGAATTCAATAGTGTAGAGGAGTACGCTAACGTGTGAGATGTTTCGGATACCATCACGGATCGACAGCCTATGGAGCTTCGGTGGTGAGGATGCATCCCCAGTGACTTATCTTTCGAAGATTGGGCGGGAGATTCGGTTTTTTCTCTCAACAGGCGGAAGTTGCGGTACGCGGTTAGCGGTGGCGGTCTTGTGGGCAGCACAAATGCAACGGAATTGAGAGGGAGTTACGGTACAAATGTTGTAGTGACGAGTGGTAGAGTCATGGGAAACATTACGGAATGGAAGCAACAATGTAGAATTGAGTGGCGGTAGGCCAAGCATCAACAACACAAAACCGGTACCCAAAATCTTCTAAAGCATAGTGTGATGCATTGTTCAGAGCACACTCATGATGCTAAGAGGGGTGTTGAGATTTTGTGTGTTGGTCACCATCATTTGTGCTCTAGCTCCAAAATTTTGTGGAGGGGCTAGAGTACACTTGATCTACATGACCCGAAAAGGGATTTGGGAAATTTCATATGGAAAGGGAGTTTGGGAAATATTTAATTATTTAATTATTTTAATGTATTTCTAAGTCTAAACTTAGGAAAATGAAATATTTAAAGTTAATTAAATTAAAAATGTGATGAAATTGTCTTAAGTCCCACATGGATCAAGATTTCTTTTAATATTAGCCATTGATTCAAGATGCGATCATGTTTGTTGGTTTCCCAAAGGAGGAGAAAAGTATAAAGAGAAGGTTTGGGAGTCATTTGTAAAGATACACGAGCGAGTACTAAAGCTAAGCTAGATTATAGGGCTGAGAGTTTGCTAAGAATTCTCGAGAAGTGTTTCAATTACGAGAGAGGGGAATTTATATTGAGGGGATGATATGATCCTAGTGTCTAGAATCGGCGGGGGAAAATATCAACTCGGAGAGGCGGTGCGGAGAAGTAGGAGAGCAACATCGAGAAGGCCAACAATTGTCTTTATGCAGTCCCTCAGGGACAACATGATTCAGGAAGCCCTCCAAGGTTACGAAGACCCTAAGGGGCAATCTAAGAATTTGCGTCACCTGGTATGGGGCTGTAAGCCCTTTCTAGGCTAGCACTAAGGGATGCGAGGGCTTCGAGAGGTCGATGCGGGGCTTCGGGGGGCAACAACGGGGTTTCTAGGGCCTAATTTTTGGCTAAATCCTGTAAATCCCGTTTGAGGGTGTGGATACGATCATTATTTTGGCTTCATAACAACGGTGAGTTGCATATATATTTTATCTCTGTCGGGTTTTCGAATATGGAACCAAATTTACAACGTAATCAGAAAATTCTTAATAATAAAACCCTGCGTGACCGACGGCCAGGATTTTTTCACCATTGGGTTTTTTCGGGGACTATTTGTCCAAAAAATCAACGTACCACTTTGTACATGTGTGCATGTACTTTTTCTAGATACAATTGGTAGAGAATTATGTTATGTGTTTTGCTTTGATATTAAGTGAATTTTCAGCAATAATATAATTAATTAGGAGGAGCATAACCGAGATCTAGCAAGTAGATTTATGCATAAATGTAACATTAAGAAATTTTCACATTCTTACGGGGACTCAAACTATTTAATGCAACCTCTTTGCATCCATTACTATCCCCAAATCTTGAATTATTACCATAGTTTTCCCACATTATTCACGAGAGAGAGGAGAGAGTCGGGGAAAACGGGTTATACATATCAAAAGTAGGGTAGAAAAATAAGGGCAGGTGGACGATAACAAGACCACAAATAAAATGATAGACCACTACCTTCCGGAGGGACTTGCAAGGCCTAGGAAGCGAAAACGAAAACCCTACACACCCAATGTGACCTATTAAACACTAAGTAGAGCGAGCACCCATATGAAGAAAAGTAGAAAAAGTTTTGAAACTTCAAAAATCGAGATAATTCGAATACATTATTACCTAATAATAAATATATGTAGTAATTATCTAAAAGGGCATAATCAAAGATCACGACCCCTCATTAAAAGGCACCTAAGGTTATATTTAACCTAGGTCATCGGTGTAAATTAACAGCATTTATTCAAATTCATCATCATATATATGTACACACACACACACACATATTGTTACATAATATATAGTATCACATCCATCTAACAAGGCTTAACCACTCCATTTTACGTAGGAGCACACCCTCCACGAACCCATAGTATAATCCACGACCACATGCTCTACTTTCATCGTTTTCCACCCATTGCCATATATACCTTCCATCCAACACCTAACTTGGTGTTCTTGCTATGACTAGCTTCCGACGAAAAGACTTGTGCTTGGCTTGATCTTGACCATTCTATGAGCTATGATTCATTTCGAGCATGTGATAGGAGTTGAAAAAAGAGTTAGTATATTTAGTATAGCAATTAAAAGTTAGTATGGTATAATTAAATAATAGCTAAAATTAATAATTAAAAGTTAGGTATATAATAATTAATAGATTTAATATAGTAAAACAATATGGTTAGTAATTAATTTAGTAACATATATTACAAATTAAATATAATAATATATATATGGTAAAATAGTAACAATTGTATGGACAAAAGTGCAATTCCACTAAGTGGAATGCTCTCATTCAAATATATATATATATATATATATATATATATATATATATATATATATATATAGTACATTCCACTTAGTGGGGTGGTAACTTTGTCCCTTTTGCTTGCTACTATTTTACCAAGTAGAGCACCAATTTCATAAATGCCGGAAGGGCAAACTTATATCGTGTCTCCATAGAATTGAGTCCACGTAGGCGGGGATATTATGTCCCATATCACTTGATCTAAGTTCCTTAGACCATAGTTATAATAATTTTAATATATAAAATAAGACTAAAAAATTAACTAAAACTAAAATAAAAAATAAATGAAAATCAAATTAAGAAATTAATATTTAAATAAGTCAAAATAAATCATAAAATGTCGTTGGTGAACATGACAATGATGATGAGCAATTTTATTAAGAAGTTGGCCTAGATGGATGAACCACATGATGCATAAAGAAGAAATTAAGGAGAAGGACACACAATTAGAAGCACGAGTTCAATCAAAATCATAGTGTTATACAATAGGATCAAGTGGAGTTGAAGGCATTGGTTGGAAATCATCTTTGAATTACTATAAAAAATCACCTCATTAGAAAAAAATCCTAAGTTTTTCTCCATTTCAAAACACATATAGTCTAGAAAAAAAATGTTTATGAAACCTCCCATTCACCAAACTTGCCTCACATACCTAACCGCCATCTAAATGTACCTAGACTCTAGCTAATACTCGAACACCTAACTTTCCTAACATACCAAAACCGCAACTAAATGTGCTTTATGTTCCACCTAATAATTCCAAACCAATAGTTAAATATACCTACTCATGGCACGATGATCCAAAGCCAATGGCAACCATATAACCAATCAATTTTTCACATATCCCCCTCGAGAAAAACTAGAATTATGAAAATTCGATGGGAAAAAAAGAGTGTGGCCTAGTTCAACAAGGCATAAAATTTTAGATCTACAACATTTATAACGATGATGAGAAGATAAAATATGCATCCATCTGTTGAAAGGAGATGTATACGAGTACATGTGGTGGAAAAAGTTAGCATATGCAATGCGGTGGAAAAATCTATGTATGAATTATTTAAATGATTTTGAGGCATCAAATAAGATGATGTTTTCATTGAAATCATTGGGTTATAACAACGATTAAATGTGGATGAATTCACCTATGAATGGGAAACACTAGCTATGAGAGTACCTAGATTATCAACATAATGTTTGGTTCGATCTTATATGTGAATTTTGGATCAAAAATGCACATCTAGAATGAGTTGAAGCTACATGAAATGAAAACTATGGAAGATGTAATATGTAAGAAAAAAGATGTAGAAAAGAGTTGGAAAGATCATCACTATAAAGATTCCATAAGGCTTACTCAAGGTGGAAGATTCCCAAAATTAACATAGTATAAAATACAAAATACATTCTACCACATTTAAGAGGGGGAAAATTCTAATCTGGAGTATCCCGATGAATAAAAAAGGGTATATGCAAACAATGTGGTGAAAAATGGGACCACACACATAAATGTTTTAAAAAGGGAAGAATACCAAAAATTATATAAATGTGAGGCGAAAGGACGATTGAGAAAATGAAGAATCAACTATAAAGCAAGTTGAGGATTTTCAAAAATTCCCCCCATACTCGATTGACATTAATTTCACAAGTATCATAATCAACCATGTAGAATATCCCAACCCCCGGACCTTAAAGTTAAAGGGAATATAAAAAAGAACAATGTAATTGTCACAATAGATACATGAATAACTCACAAATTTATTGATGCAAATCTTGCAAAATGGTTGAATATTTTTAGATATCTAATTCCTAGTATGAAAGTCATGGTAGTATATGGAAAGGAAGCCGGAGTAGGAAAAAACCATAAATTTAAATTGTATATTTAGGATAAACTAGAATCACTATTTTACATCGTACCTCTTGGAAGAGTGGTTGTAGTTAGGTGTCCAGTGACTACAAACTATAGGCACCTACTCTTACGACTAACAGAATCACTTTATAAAGTTTAGATGGAAGGGAGAGATATAAAATATATGGCTTTCAACCGCCTCAAAATCAAATTCTATTATCCCATCAGATGGTGAAGCTAGTTTGGAAAGGGCTTGACAACATATATAGTAAAATATCATCAAATGGAAATATAAACCTTCGAATTAGTTAGTGACAAACCACGAGATTTAGGATTTAGTTTAAAACATGAAAAAGTATTCCAAGATTTTCCATAGAGGTGCCTTTGAAAAGAGATATTGAGCACATAATTAAATGCAAATTGGGGTCAAACCCTATCAACATCAAAGTATGTCAGTATCCCTATCATAAAAAATATAAATTGAAAGGAAAATCCAAGACCTATTGATGCGGTACCATTACAAAAATTAGAAGTCTTTATGCAACTCTTGTAGCTTTTTTCGGAAGGATGGATCTTTTAGGCTATGCATTAATTAAAAAGGATTGAATTAGATTAAATTTTTTTTTCTTATTCCCTTTATAGATAGAAATGTTGGACGAACTTCATGACAGAAGTATATTTCCTAAATTTGATTTGAGATAAGGATATTACCAATTCAGAGTAAGATTAGAATACATGGTTAAGAATGCCTTTCAAACTCATGAAGGTAACTATGAATTCAAAGTTATGTTTTTGGACCTACCTAAATTTGTGTTGAAATTCTTTGATGACATTATATATATAGTAAACCATGGGATGAGCATATAAGGCACTTCGCCAAGTTCTCTCTTAGAAAATAACTAATTCTACACAAAGATGAAATGTACCTTTCGAAGGGAAGAATTAGATTATCTAGGACATGTCATATCACGGGGAAGGAGTGAAGGTAGATCCAAACAATATTAAAAGCAATCATACAATGGAACAAAACAACTAACATTTATAAATTAAGAAGATTTTTGGTTTAACAAGATACAATCAATGGTTTTATTTTGGACTATACTCATGTAACCACACACCTAACGAAGCTTTTAAAGAACTCATTCCAATGAGATAATGAGAGTTACAAAGATATTTTGAAACCTTAATGAAATTATGTCTACACTTGTAGTATTAACCCCATATTTTTCAAAACCTTTTGTAATTATGTGTGATTCTTTAGGTTTTGTAAAAGGAGTATGTTGATGTAGGATGGATATATTTATAACATTTTGTTAGAAAATCAGAAAGACATATGGAACGAACAAAGTTCGTATGCGCAACGAAATATTTTAGAAGAAGTTTGAAATATGTAAGTATCCATCATAGGACAAGTAGAAATTGTATATTAGAATTGTTGAATGTAAAAAAGATGTGTGAAATAGAATTACAATGAGGACCTACTTGTATACCTAGGCGGAGTTCCCTTTCATGAATGGTCATGTCTCTAAGACATGCCTCTTAACTATTAGTTAATTAATTATTATTATATTTATATTTACATTTATTTTTTTTATATGAATTATATTCATAACATTCCCCCTTTCTTCAAAAAATCTTAGTCTTCAAAGCTTATTGATAGAGAAAGAGGTCGTAACTTTCTTTTTTACGGTTTTGAATATCTTATTGTTTCATAACTTTCATCTTCATTGATACAAGACAATATGATTCTCTAAGTGATAAACAAATTGTACGTGAGAATGGATCTAACCATCCTAGATTAATCTTTTGTTGAAATTTATGGTATTTAGAAAATTGTACAAACTTAAGTATTCCTTGGAACATAAATCTATTGCCCTTTGTTATGAATGGTTCAAATATGTAGGCGACTTAGTTGTCTTCTCTTGTGATTCGGATATCGATAATGAACTCTTACTTGATTGATTTTACCCTGGAAATCTATAGTTGGATTCTACAAACTTAAATATTCCTTGGAACATAAATCTATTTCTTCTGTTATGAATGGTTCAAATATGTGGTACAGCTTAGTTGTCTTCTCTTGTTATTCATATGTCGATAATGGTATTTATTGCAGATTGATTTTACCCTAATTTGTTTGTGGTGATTTCCCAATTTACATTAGGTACTTGTTGGGAGGTATAAATGCTAGATTTACACCCACATTTAAATTGTCAACTCGGGGGACGTAAGACTTAGAGACATAGCACATTATAACCGAGAATGTATCTGGGGTATTTGTCGATCAAAACCCTAAAACTAATGTATAAAGGAAATCATGCGGGGAAAGAAATAAGACATTTGAGAGAACACATTACAAATTAATAATCTATGCGGGGAAAAGGGTGCAAAACTTCTCAATCAACTACAACTACACTTGCGAATATGAAAACATGAAATAAATAACTATTTAAAATCTATGGTATGTTCGGATGATGTTGAGGGAGAGCGCGATGGAGCGAGGGTTAGGGTTTTCGCGAGAAGACGTCGGGGTTTTTCCGTGTAGCTTCCTACGGACTCGAGGCACCGCTCTTGTCCTTAGGTACGTTTTCGTGGTGAGAGCCGGTTTCTTCGGTATGGAGGCTTTTTGTGCACGCGTATCGCTCGTAGAACGGTTTTGGAGTTTAGGGCTGTTGGAGGAAAGTGAGGATTCGGGGCCTTGGCCGGAGTTTGCTTAAGAGGGTAGTCTTTTTGTTCACAATGGGTCTTGATAGTTTCTCTGTTGAGCTAGAGCCGTCGCCGGAGGATTTACTCACCTGTTGGGGGGTAGAAATCTCAGAGAATAATCTAGATCTATACTTCCCAAATCGATCATCGCTTGATTTAGCAGCTAAAGCAGCTTGGGGAGGTTTCTCGACAGGCTGCGGGGACGCCGGTTACAATCTCAACGAGCCACGGAGTGGTTCCAGTTTTGGGTTACAGCTCTTCCTATCATCTGTT
The DNA here is from genome assembly GCA_034641835.2 of Pinus albicaulis. Taxonomy (NCBI): domain Eukaryota; kingdom Viridiplantae; phylum Streptophyta; class Pinopsida; order Pinales; family Pinaceae; genus Pinus; species Pinus albicaulis. The sequence goes on from CM076569.1 coordinate 602,962,253, forward strand.
GCCCTTTGACTTCTGAAGAGCTTTTCAAAGCAGCCCTCAACCACGGCCCGGTCTCGCAGCTCTCGAATTTTCAAGGTAACCCCCTTCCTCTTGTTGGTACTGGTGGTTTCGAAGAAGGGTTAGGGTGTAGAGGTTTTCATATCACGCAGGGCCCCTCTTTGCCAAGGGTTGAACCTTCTGCAGGTCTTGCTTTGTTGGGGACACCATCTTTAGCGGTTTCGAGGGGGCATCGTGTGACTGAGGGAGAGAATGGTCTCCCCAAGGTAACTCCAGCAGGAGTGGTGGGGGGGCTTTTGCCTTCAAATCTTTCTGCAGGAGGGTTTGCTGAACCAGAAAAGGATGGGGGCCGAGGTTGTGATATCTTGTCAAGGGTTTCCTCCAGCAAGGCAGTGGAATTCATACCAAAATCTGTTGCCTCTGACAATCAAGGGGTTGCACCGGAGTGTGAAGCTGTTTCAAGGGTTGGCGCCCAGCATACCTCTTTCAATGGTCTTGAGTCCTTCCGTTCTATCGAAGCTCTGAGAAATTTTCTTCTAGAGACTATCCGAGCTGAGTTTCCTCCAGCCAAGCCGGTAGCAGAGGAGGAAGGGGTCAAGAAAGCTGTGGGATCAAAGCGGAAGAAAGCTAAGTTCATTAAATCTAAGGAAGAATGCTCGAAATGTTTGCTTGGAGTGGATATCAGTATTGAAAACGTCATGGATTTATCTGAGACCATGGTTGTGGGAAGAGTAAGGGGAAGGAAATATTCGGAAGCCTAAATTGCAGAGTGGGCTCACTCTATGTGGAATGTTTCTCCAAGCCTGCCTGTTGATATAACCATCCTGGCGCGAGGGTGGTTCAGTATTACCTTTGACAGGAAAGAACAAGTGAACAGAGTCCTTGAAGGGAATTGGTTTTTTGGTAAGAGACCTGTGATTTTTAGAAGATGGACCCCTCTTTTTGACGCTCAGAAAGAGAAAATGGCCGAATCACCTATGTGGGTGAAGCTGCCCGGCCTTCCTCTGCAATTTTGGATTGATTCAGTCTTTATTTCTATCGGCAATATGCTGGGTACCTTCCTTGAAGCTGAAAAATCCTACTTGCAGACAAAGGATAAGAGTGTGGCCCGTATTCTAGTGAGCCTAAACCCTCAAGAAGGTCTTGCGGAGGCAATGACGCTCCACTATAAGGACTTGGAGTTTTTGCAGATCTTGGATTATGATCACCTTCCCTTCCGGTGCAACAGATGCCATAAGACCGATCACTTGGCTCGGGACTGCCCATTGGGCCATTAGCGCAAACGTAGACAGAGAAGGCAGAACAAGGCGAAGAAATCTTCTGTCTCAGTCCAGGATGTGGATCCTTTGGAGGCAGATCCGGGCCTTTTGGCTCAGGGGGTTTCCTCTCCTCCCATGGCGGCCATGGTCTAGGACTCGATGAATGCTGTCGGCCCTTTCGCTCTTCCCGACGAGGACAAGGCAGACCCACTGGCTCCCCTTTCAGAAGCTGATCTTGGCAGGGTGACTCAGGTGGGTATGTCCTCCTCTTCTCCTCCATTATCTCAGTCATCTGCTTGTTTTCCTTTTGCTGTCTGTATGGAGCCTGGTCCCTCCAGGCAACTTTTGAGCGATCTCTCGGCCTTAAATATTTCCTCGCCTTCTCTGGATAGTGTTGTTGTTTCTGTCCCTGATGGCCTTGTTCCTCCCTCTTCTTCTCTGGTTGCTCCTTCTGGCCCTTGCCCTTGGCCTTCTATTTCTGATTCTATTCCATACAATCTTAGACCTCGTGTTGACAGGAGGGTTTTGGGCTTTGCAGTGGGTGGCCTCGCCTCTAATTCTGTTGAAATAGGGGCCAGGAAGACTAGAGGTAGAAAATATTACCTCTCCCTAGCTCAGTCGAAAGCTGTCGTCGATATAGCAGATGGTAAGCAGATGTCTCTCTCCAGGGTGCTTAGAGTAGAGCGGCCACCCCCTGGTGATGTGCCATGATTGTTCTCTTTTTTAACTGCAGAGGCCTAGCTAGCCAAGCCAAAAGGCTAGCTTTCAAAGAGTTTGTGCGTGCTCACAATCCTGATATCATTCTGCTTCAAGAAACTCTGGGCAAAGGGGAGGAGGTTGTCTCTGCTTTATCCAAGTTGCTGCCTAGTTGGTCTTTTTTTGCTCTTGACGCTGTGGGGAGATCTAGAGGTGTGGTCTCTAGTTTCAATCCTATTAAATTGAAGTATGTTTCTTCTTGGGGGTCTCAGAATGTGCTAGCTGTGGAACTTTTTTCCAGTGAGCTCAACCTTACCTTGCTCTCCCTAAATATATATGGGCCTTGTGTGGAAAGGGAGCGGTTCTGGTCTTCTGTATTTCGATCCTCCTGGATAGACCACCCTTTCTTATTTATTGGAGGCGACCTCAAATTCTCGTTAGGGGAAGCGAAATCCTGGGGTGTCTCGGCCAGAGCAGACCCTCTATCTAATTTTTTCATTAATCATCTTGCTCTTGCTCACCTGGTGGACATGCCCCTCCTAAAGTTGAAACCTACGTGGAGGAACAAAAGGGTTGGTCAGGAATGGGTGGGGAAGAAGCTGGATCTGTTTCTTCTAAGCGAGCCTCTAGTAGAATTTATTTCAGATTACTGACACTGGATTGACGAAGGTGGTATTTCAGATCACTTCCCCATCCTTCTTGAATTTAAAGGCGCTGGAATAAAACCTGGGTCGCCCTTCCGTTTTAACCCTGCCTGGCTTAAAGATGACTCGTACCAGGAACTTCTTGCTTCAACTTGGGAGGTTGACCCAGTCAGGCCTGATTCTTCTAGGAGTGCTTTCTTCTGGAATAACTTGAAGAGAATGAAATTAGCTTCCAAGAATTGGGCGGCTAACTTGAAGAAGAAGGAGGAGGAGGAACTTAAAAAGGTCAACTATGAAATAGCTCTCTTAGAAGATCCTGAAGGAGGAGGATATGACTCCATAGATGCGAGGAACAGAATCAAGGAATTGGAGGCCTCAAGAAGAAAAATTCTCCAGCTAAGAGAGGAAAACTGGAGGTTGAAAAGCAGGGCTCTATGGCTCTAAGCGGGGGATGAAAACACTAAGTTCTTCCAAAACTACGCCAAAGGTAGGAAGATGGAAAACACTATCTGGGAATTTACTAAAGGGAATGGAGAAGTGGCTTCCTCTTTTGAGAACCTATCTTCATTGGGTATCACTTTCTTCAAAGATCTCTTTAAAGCTCCAGCTGAAGTGTCCATTGCAGAAGTGACTAGAGTGGCGCAACTGTTCCCTAGGTTCGTGGAGGAGGAAGAAAATGAGGCAACAATGGCACCTGTTTCCAAACAGGAGGTTGAGGATATCCTTAAAGGTATGCAAAAGGACAAAAGTCCAGGGCCAGACGGCTGGACTATTGAATTCTTTCTGCATTTTTTTGAAATGCTTGGAGATGATCTTGTTGCTGTTGTTGAATAATCCAGAGCTACGGGTCAAGTCTTAGCCCCTTTCAACTCCACTTTTCTTGCTTTGATTCCCAAGTCTGACCACCCTTCTTCCTTTGCTTATTTCCGCCTGATCTCCCTCTACACTTGTGTCTATAAAGTCATAGCAAAAGTAATTGCTTCCAGGCTTAAACCTTTTCTCTCCTCTCATCTTTCTCTGGAACAGTTTGGGTTTCTTAGTGGTCGTCAAATCCATGAAGCTGTAGGTGTTGCTCAAGAATCCCTGCATAGCCTAAAAAAGAGTGGCAGGAAAGGGCTTATAGTCAAATTGGATTTATCTAAAGCTTATGATAGATTCAGTTGGTTGTATTTGAGGCTTCTACTTACTCATCTTGGTTTCAGATTTGACTTTGTCAGATGGATTATGAGATGTGTTTCTTCTACAGATATTTCTCCCCTGATTAATGGTGTTGCCACTTCCTTTTTTACTCTTGAACGAGGCCTCAGGCAGGGCTACCCTCTTTCGCCACTGCTATTCCTGCTGGCAGCCGAAGGATTAAGCCTCCTGATTCATAAGGATAAAATACTGGGCAAAATAAAAGGGATCGAAGTGGCCACCAATTTCTGGATCACGCATTTACTTTTTGTAGACGATATTCTGTTATTTCTTAATGGGTCTATTGATGACTGTCATGCCTTGAAGCTTCTTCTGGAGCTTTTTCTTAAAGCAACTGGGCTTCAAATAAACACTCTCAAATCAACTATCACTCCTTCAGGTCTTTCTGGTAATGAGGTCAGTAGAATTCGAAGACTGCTGAACTTTGAAGTCCGTTCCTTGCAGGACAATTTCAAATATCTGGGTTTCTTGCTAAAACCAAACTCTTAAAGAATCCGGGACTGGAAATGGCTTCTTGCCAAGATTGAAAAAAGGCTAATACATTGCAGCTTCAGGTGGCTATCGAGGGCAGGTCGCCTGGTATTAATTAAGTCTGTTCTGATGGCTATCCCAGTTTATTGGGCTAGTTTGGCTTGGGTCCCTAAAGGCATTTTGGCCTCCATTGATAAATTATGCAGAACTTTTCTTTGGTCTGGAGCAAAACAGAACATGGTCAGCCCTTGGGTGGCTTGGGATAAAATTTCAAAACCTAAGGAGTGGGGAGGCTGGGGAATAAAAAACTTGTTTTCCTTTGCAAAATCTTTGGCGGCCAAATTAGCGTGGCGCTTGATTTCTACTGACTCCCTCTAGGCTTCGGTCATCAAACGTAAATATATCAGTCTAGGCTCTGTTCTGGACTGGGTTCGGTCCCCAGTCAAATCCTCCAAAACTGCCTCTATTGTTTGGGAGGCAATTGTGGCTTCTGTTCAGCTAATTGAGAGAGGCTTGGCATGGGAGGTCGGCAATGGTAATCAAGTTCGGGTGGGATGTGATCCTTGGGTTGGTTGTTTGCCTAACTTCTCTCTGTCCCAGGAGTTGGTTAATCATCTAAATTTAGAAGGTTTCTTTTCTTTGAATCAGGTGGCGGATCCCAGGACTACCTCCCTCGTTAAGCAAGGCTGGCTGTCTGGCACAGAACTGCATCTTGAAAATAGGTGGATGGACGAATGGAATCGTTATGTCGCTGATATTTCACATTCTTCTATCAGAATTTCAGATTCTGCTGATAAACTGCGATGGGTGCATGCACAGACAGGCATCTACTCCCCAAAGTTCGGATATAAATGGCTTATGACGCAAGAAGGTTGGGGGAATCCTTGTTGGTGGTCCAAATCTCTCTGGAAACTAAAAATCCCAGCCAAGACTAGACTTTTTTTCTGGTGCATTCTTCATAACAAGGTACCAACATGGGACTTTCTGCAAAAGAGAGGTAAACAGGGGCCGAGTTGGTGTTCTCTTTGCAAGTCTGATGAAGAAAATCTTCAACACCTTTTCCTCTATTGCTCCTTTAACTCAAGCCTTTGGGTAGAATCTTTGCGTCTGACTAATATTCCCTTGAGATGGCATGGAGAAGACCTTTCTCAGGCTTGGAATTCATCGTGGCAGGAGGCTTCAGATGATAAAATCAGGGCCTTTCCTCTTCTAATAGCTTGGGGAACCTGGATCGCTCGCAACAAGATAATTTTCAATGAGTCCTCCTTTCCCTTAGCTAGGCTGGCAGCAGAGGGAGCTGCAATCTTTGATAGTATACCTTCGCCTGCTGTTGCAAGTTCCTCTCGCAATATACAGCCTGAGACTATAAATGAGTCAGTTCCATGGGCTTACTTTGATGGGGCTTCTGGTGGCAATGATATTTGTGGTGCTGGTTTGGTCATACATCTCTCTGCTAAAAACTCTCTTTGAGCCTCAGTCGGCCTTGGGCAAGGGTCTAATAATTATGCTGAACTTAAAGCTCTTCATTTGCTTCTCTGCTGGCTTATTTCTAAACAAATGAGACAGATTCAGATTTTTGGTGATTCTCGAAATGTAGTAAACTGGTTCAATGGGACTCAGCAGTGCAGGAATTTTATTTTACTACCTTTTCTTAAGGAGATTCGTCGTCTTAAATCCTTTTTCTCTGAGATTTCTGTTGTTCACATTTACAGGGAAAGGAACCAGCAAGCAGATCTCTTATCTAAAGAAGGTGCTCAACTCGCTCTGGGGTCCTAGGCAGTAGTTGAAGTGGTGGATGGGATTTTCATGCCCATGAACAGCCTACTTTTGTGTAATTATTCAATTTTATTTCTGTATTGTATAGTTGACTTAAAATTTTTGAAAACTGCTACTATATTGAGTCCAGAACTGTTTTCCTTATGTAAGGAGGTTCTGGGCTCCCTTTTTGTTCTCGTTTTGTTTATACTTTATGGGGCTGGGATAGTTTCTACTGCCAACTCCTTATTCGTGATAGTGGAGCTATGTTTTTGTGCTTCCTCTCTTTTTTCTCTCATCTCTTTCACTGGCTGATGATGAGTTAAAAGAGATGCATTGATGATTACTATGGACATCTTTTGGTTCTTTAGGGCTGCTAACATCTTGCACAGGTGTTTAAGTAGCTTTTCTTCCATTCCCTGCTGCAAAAGGGAATGGCTCTGTTGTTTCCAGCAATGCTTGGCATATGTTCAAAGACTATCTATTTATAATAGAAAGTTCGTTTTTTTCTGTGGAAAAATAAAATAAAAA
>CM076569.1:602968902-603150911 GCA_034641835.2 Pinus albicaulis
TGAAAAAAATGTCTTTCACATTGTTACAGGTCAAAATACATCCTCATCAGCTCAGAGGGGAAGAAAAATATGAAAGAAGTACAAAGACCTAAGTTAAACCTATTTCTGCCAGGGTAACGCCTATGTAGAATAGAACAAGAGCGTTATAACGCAGGCAAGCAGTGCATTGGCCCCGTTAGTGACTAGGTCAACGCTCTGTTTACATTGAAGGGAAGCGTTACCCATGTTTTAAGTTTGAATTGGGAAAAGAGCGCGGAGAATGATTTGAATCTCCGACTTTCCCTCACAAAGGAGTCAGTCCACAAAGGAAAATGCAGAAGCACCAGTTCATTATTGGTCATTGCCATGAGAGACTGAACTCCAAAGGAGGAAAAAGCATAGAGATCAAAGAAACATCTAAGTTTTTTCCATTCCAAACTAGTGGAAAGAGAAGGGCAACAATGGCTTTCTCCCTCTCCTATAAGAAGGAGTTGAAGGCTCTTAATTGAAGGTCGAAGGATTGCTCAAAGTTCTTGCATACTTGTGGAATAGAGAATAGTGTGACATTGTGAAGGCCAAGAGTCAAAGAGGCTCCTAGAGATTTTGTTGACTTGGACTTCTTCACTAGAGAGAGAAGAGAGATTGGGAGACTGAGGAGGGCTTGGTACAACCGATGGTTGTAATCCTCCTTCTTGCAAAATCAATAGAACTATGTTCGTTTTGTCCATTCAATGCTTAATGTTATTATTATTGTTTCAATATTTACTTAGTATGATATGAATGGCTCAGATGTGTATAATCTAGATGTTTATTGTTGATTTAATTGATAGAATACTTGTTATATTAGAAGTTACACGGGTTCTTTGACTGATTGCAGGTCTCAGATTTGGAGCCGGCGAAGAAGGACGCTTACTTTTCTGCACAACGTTCTCCAAGAGATTCCAAGACCATCAAAGAGGTAATTCTATATTGTATTCCTTCAAGTTATTTCAAGCTAATATAAACGTACTCTTGCCATATTTGTGAATAGCATAGCTAATCTTACTGTCTTCCTCGGGCACCAGAAAGCCCTGAGAGGGATATACGAAAACCAACCACCCAAGCAGTTTACCCTATAGCAGAATTGGCGAATTTGTTGGGGAGTTTCCCCATAGTTTCCAGACTATTTTTTCCCTTCATTTCTTCTCTCCTCTGTTCAGTATCCTTCTGACCATTTTTTGATGCCCAGTAGACATACCAAACGCTTGCAGAGTTCAATCCTATTCCTGTCTGGCCAACTGAAGAGCTTTTCCCTGGTTAACGCGATCTATGCAGTGTATCCAGTGCGTTATAACGCGGTCTAGGATTAAATACAGTGCGTTATAACGCTGTATTTTCTCACAGACAGAGCGTTACTCAGCCAAAAACCCTGTTGTTCACTACTGTGACTGTGTTTTAGCTGTAGATTTTTTTGGCCACCAGTACCTTTCATAGACCGAATCCCTGTGCTTGTCTGCTAAACTAGCATTGATTATTTGTTTCTCTTATTTAGTTAGTGTGCAAAGCATTTACTTTTTTAAAGAGAATTTTATTTTTATTTTTCTGCATTTAGCTGAGTTTATTCTGAAAGTTTGGTTCACAGACTGTTAAAAGAGGTAGATAGAAGTCTGAATCTTAAAAGTTGAGCTGTGTTATTTACATGTTGGTGCATGGATGATTGAAAAAGAAACCTCTCCTTGTAGAAACATTCTTCATTGAAGTTAATATTTAGAGCATGTTTTGCATGGTTTCTTGAGTCAGAGTCTCACTATACTTCATACGTCCATTTCCCCTCCGCAAGACTAATAACAAAGTACACTAAAAACAAAGCGATAATAAAATCAATCTAATAACTCTTTTTGAGCTCACACAAACAGTAGTTCAGGCTAGGATCTTGGGTTAGGAAAGTGAGAAAACTACCCAAGATTTCAAAACTTGAAAACTAGAGTCATTAACGAGTGAAATCCTGCTTCACTCACATTATTGGGATCGTTCCTTTACCGGAGCTCAGTGCGAGACAACACTTGGGTGCACTAGAAGGTAGCTCGCCTTCGACTGCATCCTATGGGTGTGTTATATATTGGGGTTCCCTTCGGGGATGTAGAAACTAGATCGGGGATCTAGGTATTCTGCCCATATAGCACACTGTCCTTGACCGTGGACCCCCCTGATGATGTCTGTGATTTGAGGTATCCTTAGTGGCCATACTTTTAGGGACTTACACAAGGTGACTGGGACGGGCTGTCCTGGTACTTGAAACAAATGGACCTACTCTGTCTTCAGTCTTTAGGAGGGTACTCGTCTTCACGAGAGTGCTTACACCTATCGTCTGGGGTTCGGGCGAAGCTCTAGAGTAACCGTAACTGTACTTTCTACCAACCCTCTCTGTATGCTATTGTGAGACTGGATTTCATCACCAGTGAACGGTAGTACTCAGACAGGGCACCCTATTCTGGCTGCTTGCTGATTGATTTTAGAGAGTCTTTTCTTTTTAGTAAGTGTGTGGTTACTGTCACTTGAGACTTCATAATATATCACATTTTAAATAAAATTTGTTAAAATTAAACCGGTCACCGTGGCGTCCCCTGACCCACGCCGTCTGTCTCGACGACAGCAAGGTCTACCTCCTCTCACCCTAGAGGAAATATTGAACCTTGGTGAACCCGGGCCTTCTACGGAAGAGCAGTCTCCTCTGACTAATCTGGATTATCACATAGACCCTTATCAGCCGGAACTCCCGGAGGACCCTTTCACTGAAGGCGTTGTACCTAATTACAATCCTCCGCTCACTGATCCGTTAGGACCTATGATAGTCCAGATTCCCCCACGCCCAGATATGTCTGCAGCCACACCAACATCTATTTCACCACCGGCATCCATAGGGACGATGCCAATGGCAACCATCATTGGTTCGCCACCATCCTCCCCGCCGGTGGTCAGTTCTATGCCATTACTGGGTAACCCCAGTAGTCAACATATGCCGACCCCCAACCCTATGGTCAACACAATTGTCAGTAGTTTACCGAACCCTTCGGCGTCTACTCCTACCGTGACCACGTTGGGGACCACGGTTTCTCCTCCCACGAGCACGACTACTTCGGTGCCCTTTAGCAACCCTTTCGGTTGGAACCCTCTGTTGAGTTCAAACCCCCTGGCCACTATACCAGGGGGCAGTGTGATCAGTACACAGGTAGTAGGGAATATTTCTCTTCCTATGCAATCCTTAGGACAAATGGGACAACCCATTGTAAATACTATCCCCTTAAGTGGTTCAAACATAGGTGTAGGATCTATACCGGTGCCAAATTATGCAAGTACTAGTATGCCTCCGGGAAACTCTATTGCATCCATTTGGACTAACCAACCCCAACCTCCATCTGGAGTGGGAGGGCACTTTTATGCTGGGGGCAACCAACCGTTTTCCCCTCAATACACTATGTCCTATGGACAGCAACCGTATGTTCCTACTCCTCCACCTATGGGAGGTTTTTATCAAAGTCCCACTTACCCTTCTGGTAACACATGGATGGGGGGACCCTATGGTCCAAGTAGTCAGCCCATACTGCCTTGGTTAGACTCGGGGGCAAATCCACAATTTCCTTTCTTGGCAGCTTTGGACATACCCGACATCCATAAGCTGACAAACGACCCCATCAACCACAACTCGCTTTGGCCTCCTATACCGCATAAGATTCCTTCAGATATCCCGAAGTTCGACGGGAAGCATGGGGACGACCCGGCCGCACACATCACTACCTTCCATTTGTGGTCCATATCCAATTCCATGGTAGATGATAGTGTCCGACTTCGACTTTTTTCCCACACCCTTACAGGCAATGCTGCCAAGTGGTACATTAAATTACCGCGCACCGCCATCAATACGTTTGGCGCTTTAGCGACGGAGTTCTTAAAGAACTTTCAACTACCAATTAGAGTGGAAACCGGCACAGAATTGTTAACATCACTGCGCCAAGACACCGCCACCCACATCTCCAACCATATTCATGAATGGAGACGTAGGAGGAGGCTTGTCAAAGCGCCAATACCGGACCATCTCTTAGCCAATTGGTTTTGCAAGTCCCTTTTACCCCATATCTCTAAAGACATTGGCCTTTCTGGTGCGGTGACAGAAGATCAATGTATCCGTCGTGCCCAGCACCTGGATTTAATCTATTCACAATATGGCACGCTTTACGATCTGCTCCCCCATGCCCCTGGTAACCCAAACCCTCCGGCTACTTAGAAAACTGGAGCTCATGCCGATGCTCTCATTGGCGCGATCTCTGGTGTAGCCACCAATCAGTCTTGGGGGCAAACCTCCCAGCCATCCTCGGCTGCCACTGCCCCCCATCAAATGACTCCTCTCCCTTCCGCTGAGGTAAATTCAGTGCAAACCTCACAAAAACCCAACGGGAAAAATAGGAAGAATAAGAAGAAAACATCTTCTTCGGAAGAGTAGTCGAATAATCAGAATAACTCTAATCAGAAAAATGCTGCTAATGAAAAAGGAAAGGATAAACCCATGAGATTTCCTTGTAAAATCTGTGCGGAGGACCACTTGACATACAAATGTCCTCGGTTGCAGGAATGCACTGATTTTATTGCTAACAAGGATTCTGGGAGAACACCTACCGTTCTTCACAATCCTTTCCCCAATCAACAGCAGCAACATCAACATATGGTTGACAACCCGCCACAACCCCATCAACGGGGCAATGGTGGTTCGTATCCTTTCGGCGAAGGACCATCTGCCATTTATGGCATCGAGAGTATTGACCTTCAAAATCACGGCAAGATTTATGGAACTCCTACCATAGATGCTCAGTAACCTGGAACTAGTTCCAATCCGCCGCCACCCAACGATTTGCATATCGAAAGGCCTACTGTTGAACCTGTAATTCGTCCCCCTAAAGGGACACTTCGACGCAGGACTCATAATACCTCTGCACGTGCAGCCCAAAACTACAATATTGTAGAAGATTTGGCGCAAGCACCATCAGCTATGTCTGCACTTGAAGTATTACAAACCTGTCCAGCACAAAGGAAAGCCTTACTTTCGGCCATTGGTGGAATAGATCCCCAGGATTCCATGCTAGTAGTCTTTGATATGGAAAAGGCTAAGCCTCGCCTCTCACATCAACTCGCATTCCAGGTGCAGGTGGTGTCGAAAGGGAGACCCATCCATCGCACTGTCATAGACGAAGGTGCTTCGACCTGCGTTATGTCACAAGCTTGCTGGCTGAATTTAGGTTCTCCTACTCTAACCTCGCCATCGAATTCTCTCAAAGCTTTCGATGGCCACACGTTCCTACCCAAAGGATACCTTGCTAGCTTTCCCATCACTCTGAGTGGGAAAACGGTAAACGTGGACGTTGAAGTCGTAGATCGTCATCTCGACTATAATCTATTGCTCGGTCGCAGTTGGTCTTATGCTATGACCGCCATCGTGTCTTCGGTCTTCCGACTCATCCTATTTCCATTGGATGGGAGAATAGTCATGGTCGATCAGCTATCCTTCTGCACCCCTGATTATTCCACTTTACCAAGTAGCTCGGTACCCCTAATAGGAGGTGTCCCTGACTCTTACGTCAGTATCGGTACCGGTCTTCTGAAGGCATCTTCCCTACTGGGTTGTTTTCCTCTACCGCCGCCACAGATCCCAAACACAGTTGCAATGATATCCACCTTTCCGGATGGCTTTATCGACCCATGGATCATTCCGGCACCTTCAGATATTGATTCCTATGGAGATCAGATGTCGCTTTCGCCGGTTGAGTTGGCTTACCAGGCCATCCAAATCGCATCTGAACCCTCCACTGATATGGTTTCGACCACAGGTACAACCCTCTCTCCCATAACAATTCTCTCTAAGGATCTCCTCAATGAAGTCTGGCCTATAGACGAAGCTATTCGAGAGATCATGTCATTAGAAGAACGACCTTGGGGAGAGTTCCACCATCGCGCTTCGACGATTGATTCGGAGGCGATAAAAACTGAAATCCCGTCTTTTGACCAACCTGAGATAGTTCCCTCCTCTTATACGACTGTCCACACTATCGATTCAGAAGGGAACATGGGTAATCTTTCCAAGACACTGCTCATTGATATCTCGGTCAAGAAAGGTATCATGGAAAATATTCCGTATTGCTTTTCAAATATCACACCTTTCCAACTTGCTTTCGGCCTGGAGGCAGTACTTCCGATTGAGTGCGAAATCCCATCGCTTAAGCTGGCCGTTGAACTCCTGCCTGGCACCACTGCCACAGAAGAGCGCTTGCGCTCGCTCGATCACTTGGATGAAACTCGTCGAGATACTACACTAGCACTCGAAGCTCACCAGCACCGAGTTAAAGCTCAATACGACAAATCTGTCAAGCCTCGTTCTTTCCAAGAAGGCGATCTTGTTCTACTTTATGATCAAAAACACGACCTCTTGGGGGCAGGAACACTCCAACCATTGTGGCTCGGTCCTTACATCGTTACTAAAGCCCTCTCAAAAGGAGCTTACGAACTACAGGACTGTAATGGAATTCCACTCGAGGAGCCCCGCAACGGGCTCTATCTGAAGAAGTATTTTTCCTAGTTTTTCACTAGGCATATGCTTTGTAATTTTATGTATAAAAGTTTTGCCTATTTTTATTTTGATGCTTCTAAATTATTTGTTTGGTTTAAAGTGTTTTTCTCATGTAATATTTTTCTTTCGCACAGATGTCATCACACTCGTTATCATACGTTGGGTATGCGGACGGTACTAGTCGTCACACTAGGCACATTGCTTCAGCTGCTTGGGTTCTCTATACTCCTGAGTCGGACCTCCTTGGTTCCGGGGGGATCTTCCTGGGTAACGCCACCAACAATGTCGCCGAGTACATGTCAGTGATCCAACTCCTCATGGAAGCAGCATCTCGTGACATCTCTGATTTAGTGGTCAGGTTAGATTCCCAACTCATCATTATGCAGTTAAACAATCATTACCGCGTCCGCCACCCTGTCTTGTTACATTATTTTTTATGAGTGCGACTTTTAGAACGTCAATTTCAAACAATCACATTTGAGCACGTTCCTAGGGAATTTAATGCATTAGCTGATTCTTTGGCAAATTATGTGTTAGATTGGCATTTGTCACATTTATTGTAAAAGATTTACTCATGAGTACATATATTTTTATCACATCAAAAAATGCATAAAAATTTAAAAACACAAAATCACCAAAAAATATATATAGATATATATGTCATGTCCAGTACACAGTAAACATCAAAAAGAAAAATCTCCCAAAACTTGGGGTGTTTTACAAAATTTTGCTACACTAAGCCACGCTCTGACACTAATACATCTACTCCAAACAGCTAAGCCTGATTCTCATAATAGCATACAACTTCTCTAGCTATCCTCCTCAGAGGAACCAGGTATCTCTCTGGCACACCCACAGTATGCCGCTGCAGACGAACTGGAACCTCCCGCATAGGAAGCAACAGTATACCCATACTCAGACCCTCCAGGTTCCTAGAGAGTTCATGTAAAATTTGGGTATCATCGTGGTCGCCAGCTTCCGCCTCCTCTACAGGTGCGCCAGCCGCAGGTAGCTGCAATCCTCGCCGTGCATAGTGAGGGGCCCCAGTTGGACGGACAGGTGCCACATCTGTGTCAAGCAAGAAAAAGTTGCATGTCAAAACTTAATTTTCACCCCTTTTTAACAAAAAAAAAATTACATAAACATTCAAAAGCTAAAAACAAAAACTTCTTTGAAAAACACTGATTATTTTTTACCATCGGGCCCCCACTGGGTGCCAGGGGGCAGGACTAACTCGGGGTCGCCTGTGAAGTTCATCCCTGCATAGGGATAATTCTCAATCATGATGATCTGAGAGTCCAGCCAATCAAAAAATCCCTCATCAAAACAGTGACGGACAGGACCCTCTCCAGTTCGTGGAAGCAAAGTGGCCCACCGAGCCTGCCTCGGCTCGCGTTGACCCAATGGCGCTGTAGGGATCCTGGGCCTCATCAGTGGTATCCGCTCCAGTATGAAAGAAATAATCAGTGTACCGTACCCAAACTCCCTTTGAGTACGGGTCTTGCATGCAGTAAGCTCTGCTCGGACCCGACGGACTACACCGTCACACCAGTCGAAAATCTGAGGCTGCATACAATCCAAGGCTAAGAGCATCTGGGCCTTGGTCGCCACATGCTGACTCTTGGCACCTGCCAAGCAAACGATCATCCATAGAATAGACCGCAAAGGTCTCAAAGTCACCTGTGCAATAGGTATTCGGTTACTCACAGCTTGGGTGCCACGTATGCAGTGCGCATGGATCAAATCAGTAGTGGAACGAGGGTCAGCTCTGGACCCCGTCAAATTGGGCCTCGCCCCACGACATGAAAAGCCAGTCAAAAAGTAAACATCATCTTTTTCGATGGCGAGCTCGTTGCCACCAATCCGAAAGACATGATGTCGTTCGTCCCACTGCTGGATCAGCCACCTCAGGAGGTCCTCTTGACCCCTCATCAGTTCTAAACTGGCATACTTAAGCAATTCGCACCTCCGGAGAGCCATTAAGCTTGCCGCATCTGTCACCATCTCTCGTTCTTCCCGCTCATGCTCTCTCTCTCGCCAGATACTCATGATTAACAGCTGAACACCTGGAAATGCAACATTTTCAACCGATTAAAATTTTCCTGGACCACTTCAAAAATGGAAAAATTGAATTGTTAGAAAGCATGTTGCGCCTAACGTGGACACTAGTACAAAACAGAGTGTTCTAACGTGTAGTTAGCTCACGGGTTATGCGTTTAACGCGGCTGTTATACTCATGACCCGCGTTAGGCGCAAATATTTTTCTAGGGCTTCAAAATTTCCTAATTTTGAACCAGCAAAAACTAACAAATTGGCAACTAAATGATAACAGGAGGTTCTAGCTCTTACCTGGATCTCGCGGAATAGAAAACTGTTGCCCGGATTGACCGTAATCGTCAGCTGAAGTTTTCACCCCTTTTCCACTCCAGAGCTTCTTCACAGCACTCGAAACAGTGAAAATGAATGTCTTCTGACCTTCTTATAGCAAATTCTGGGGCATGACTCTCTTAAGTCAGTCGGCAAAGTCGTGATTCCTCGCTGTACACATGTCGCAACTTTTGAGATTTGATACTGATGATTCTAATAAGGGATCAAGATTTATGAGCAGACATACTCATGTTTTATCAAGCATTCTTTTTATGGTATTTTTCTTGCTCGTTAATCCGAAAAACCTCGAGTTCTCTCCTTCAGACTCGTTAAACTTATACGAAGTTGGCATCGAGCGTTCTTTTTTGGTATTTTCTTGCTCGTTAATCCGAAAAACCTAGAGTTTTCTTCTTCAGACTCGTTAAAATCATGGAGAAGCACTGAGCATTCTTTTTAGGAATCTTTTTCTCGCTCATAAAACCGAAAAAATCCCCGAGTCACCTTTGTCAGGCTCGTTAAACTACTGAGACAAAGAACAAGGAGCCATTCTTTTCCTCTTTTTCAAAGCTCTTTAAACAGAAAAAGTAAATCGAGTTTTCTCCGCGTGACTCATTAAAAATTCATGGAGGTATCTATTTTTCTCTGTGTGACTCGTTAAAATTTCACGGAGGTACCAAGTTTTTCTTTGTCGGACTCGTTAAAATTTCACAAAGAATATTGAGTTTACTTCGTCTCCTCGTACTCATAACAAAATGAGGTAGACGTCCATTGAACATAGATTTCTCACTTTTCCGGATTCGATGGACTAACTTACGGAAAATGAACTATTTCGAGCTTACTATTATCCCTTTGTCGTGCCCAGTTATCAAGACATGACAAAGGTACCCCAATGGAGTCATCTTTTACGACATTTTTCAGACTCTCTAAACATGAAAAATTCACCGAGTTTACTCATCTGGACTCGTTAAACCTAATCAGAAAGGACATGGAGTTGTCTTTTACAACATTTTTCAGACTCTCTAAACATGAAAATTTCACCGAGTTTGCTCATCTGGACTCGTTAAATCTAATCAGATGGGGCACAGAGTTGTCTTTCCTGACATTTTTCAGACTCTCTAAACATGAAAAATTCACCGAGTTTACTCGTCTGGACTTGTTAAACTTAATCAGACGGGGAAAAATTTGGACAAAATGGATAATACCTCTTGTTACATTTCCAAAATTCGTTTGGCGACAAAATTCTTGAACAGCACTTCCCCAGAAAACTCTTTCGCGATTAGCCGAACCCTACCCATCTATGGTATTAGCCTTCATTTCCCGGTGTCCACCTTAGGTAAATCCTAACACCTCTTTGGTGTTCATCATGCTTGACTGCAGTACCACTGTGATGCCTTCTATTGTTCAAAGCAGAATCTCGTTGTCTCTACGCTCTTGTTATCAACTTAAACGTTGATTATACCCGAGAAATTATTTGTCGTCGCGTTCCCATTTACTCTTCATTATCTCAAATCATAAACGAAATCAGTTGGTTTCTGTTTCGTGTTGACTGATGTAGGACGCCTCGGTGCCTACCTTTCAACAGATCACTTCCTATCGACTTCAACACCTTATCTAGGAAGTTGATCCAGAAACCCATCAGTACCCAGATACTTGCATACATCAGTGGTAGGTAGTCTTGTGTTTGATCAAGGGTCTTCATCATTGGCTCTTGGTCGAATGATTCTACGAGTGTTCGACTTCAACTCCTTTTATTCACACTCGCTAGATTGTACTGGGCATCTTAGGGACCATCATCATTATCGGTGGCCACCTTTGCGTCTGTTAACAGTTTTCATTATTGACTGGTAATCAGACGATTTCTCACATGTTCGACGACAACTCCCTCATTCACATGTTGAGAAATATGCAGTTTAAGTGAATCGACGGTCAAGACCTTGGGGCAAAGGTTACATCATTAAAGTTGTGTTCCCTTCCCCAAGCTGCGATATTGTTTATGGAGACAACTTCTTCAGCCTGATCCTGTTATGACAGACACTTCCACATTGTGCCTATTGGTGGACAGATTCTTCATATCTCTATTCTAGAGAAATCATGTTGTTTAAGCTACTGAGCATGGGACATGCCCGACTCTAGGAAAATATTATATTTTCTGACATATGTTGTTGTTTCAAGTTTTCCTCAGTCTTTCAATCTCTCTCTATCTCTAGAAATTATAAAGTATTTCGGCCATCGTCTTCGTCTCTGACCTCACACTTTAGGGGGCATCTGTTACAGGTCAAAATACCTCCTCATCAGCTTAGAGGGGAAGACAAATATGGAAGAAGTACAAAGACCTAAGTTAAACCTATTTATGCTAGGGTAACACCTATGTAGAACAGAACAAGAGCATTATAATGCAGGCAAGCAGTGCATTGGCCGCGTTAGTGACTAGGGCAAAGCTCTGTTTACACTGAAGGGAAGCGTTACCCGTGTTTTAAGTTTGAATTGGGAAAAGAGCGCGGAGAATGATTTGAATCTCCGACTTTCCCTCACAAAGGAGTCAATCCACAAAGGAAACTGCAGAAGCACCAGTTCATTATTGGTCATTGCCATGAGAGACTGAACTCCAAAGGAGGCAAAAGCATAGAGATCAAAGAAACATCTAAGTTTTTTCCATTCCAAACTAGTGGAAAGAGAAGGGCAACAATGGCTTTCTCCCTCTCCTATAAGAAGGAGCTGAAGGCTCTTAATTGAAGGTTGAAGGATTGCTCAAAGTTCTTTCATACTTGTGGAATAGAGAATAGTGTGACATTATGAAGGCCAAGAGTCAAAGAGGCTCCTAGAGAGTTTGTTGACTTGGACTTCTTCACTAGAGAGAGAAGAGAGATTGGGAGATTGAGGAGGGCTTGGTACAACCGATGGTTGTAATCCTCCTTCTTGCAAAATCAATAGAAC
The DNA here is from genome assembly GCA_034641835.2 of Pinus albicaulis. Taxonomy (NCBI): domain Eukaryota; kingdom Viridiplantae; phylum Streptophyta; class Pinopsida; order Pinales; family Pinaceae; genus Pinus; species Pinus albicaulis. The sequence goes on from CM076569.1 coordinate 602,980,775, forward strand.
TGTGTTCGTTTTTTCCATTCAATACTTAATGTTATTATTGTTGTTTCAATATTTACTTAGTATGATATGAATGGCTCAGATGTGTATAATCTAGATGTTTATTGTTGATTTAATTGATAGAATACTTGTTATATTAGAAGTTATGCGGGTGCTTTGACTGATTGCAGGTCTCAGATTTGGAGCCGGTGAAGAAGGACTCTTACTTTGCTGCACAGCGTTCTCCAAGAGATTCCAAGACCGTCAAAGAGGTAATTCTCTATTGTATTCCTTCAAGTTATTTCAAGCTAATATAAACATACTCATGCCATCTTTGTGAACAGCATAGCTAATCTTACTGTCTGCCTCGGGCACCGGAAAGCCCTGAGAGGGATATACGAAAACCAACCACCCAAGCAGTTTACCCTATAGCACAAATTTGTACAATTCATCTCGATTTGGTCAGAAAATTATTTTGAGAAAAAATGTCGCTATGTGCAGCAAATGACCTCAAAACCCTAAAAATGATGTCAATCACCTCCTTATAAAATATGATGAATTGACCTCTTTTATATGAATTGGATCATATAGTGTTATCTCTCCTCCTTTTAATTTCCTCTCTTCACTAATATTTGCTATGTTTGCTTTTCTTTTGACAGAAAACCCTAGTTTCACACAAGAATGAGTAAGGGGACTTGAGTTTGAAAGACCAGAGGGTGAAAATAAAGAAAAATTGAGGGTAGGGAATCGAGGGGGATGGGGGGGGGGAAAAAAAATCTGAAAAAGTTATGGGGGTAAAGGTACATGTTTTAAATAAGAAAATGGAAGTGTAATTTCTCAATTTGAGTGAGAAAGAGGGGTAAAAAGAGGAAAAACATGCACCCTAGTCTAGAAGCACAACAACTAGCTAGGGTTGTGAGGGTAAATGATAAAATGAGTGAGTTTGAGGTGGAATGGTGAGAAGTGATTGATGAGGGTAATTAAGGATGTGAATGCGAAGAAACAAGAGGAATTTCTTTATCCGATGAAGAAAAATCCCATGAAAGTGCAAAAGCGCAACGAAAAGCACAACAAAACCATAGAGCAAGGATTTTAATCACTTTTATGATGAAATTGACTACATAAATGGTTTTTCAAGGCTCCACTTACTTTTTTAGAGATGACTTGAAACAATGAGATGACAAATAAACCCTATTCTTTCCTCCTTATGACTCCGAAAAACAAAGCGCATCAACCCTCGCCAGTGCATGTAACAATATATCAAACTAATAAACTAAGAAAATTGGTGATGGATTCAGACTTTTGATGTTTGTGGCAAGTGTTACAAATCGTAGAGACAAGATATTGAATTTTTTGTAAGGATAGAATCAAGTCTTGAAATTCTTTATGCTCCTTTATAACTCAAAAACTTGTTTTTGGCTTATGCAAAAACATGATATCATGTGTACTTTTAGAGAAAATGACTATTGACTAATTTGACATGCAACATTATTTCTTCAAAAGGAAATGATTCCCCCGATTCTCTTTGTTCCATAATTTCTAACTCCCATGATGATGACCAAAATGGATGACATGACTCCCTCTATTTTCTTTTGATGATCGATATGATGATGACCATCGGATGTGAATCCTAGACCATAACCTAGATGATGACCCACCGACTCTTTTGATGACCCAGGACAGGGGGAAAAATGGCATGATCATGATGGATGATGGTGACCTTGAACAAGTGGAGGGAGTAGCAATGACCTAGACAATAACCAATGACCATATGACAACAAAGAGATGTCAAATTTTATTTGAAAATATAATGATTTGACCCTAAGACCTTATCAATCACATGGAAAGAGTACATTTGATCACTAGTGACTCATATAAACTAACAATGTGCATGGTATTTTCTACTTTCCATGCGAAACTTATTTAGTATCACATTGGAATACTTGCACCGAGAGACAAACAGTTACACGTCTCCTTACCATACTTCCAAACCAAGGAAATAATGCATGAGTCCCATGTTCTTCATCTAGAATTATCTTGTAAGATCCTCCTTTCAATATTTTATCATCTTCTCATCACTGGTTAAAATAAAATCATCGACATATAATACTATGATAAAAAATTTACCTTCAACAAAAATTTGGTAAAGGTTTGCATCTGCTTCCCTCTTGGTGAATCCCAACCTACTAAAATAGATGTTGATCTTGGTGTACCAAACACAAAGTACTTGTTTCAATCCATACAATGCTGTCAGTTTTGAGTTTGGACACATGTGACTCTGTCGAAGGTCTCGATTTTGTCCTTGTTTGTTCAATGTACACCTCCTCCTCAAGCACTCTCATTAAGGAATGTTATTATCACATCCATCCCGATGGATCTTCCATCCCATCAGGTCGTAAGTGCTAGATACTGATCCGATGAAGATTACCTTTCTACTGAGAAAAGGTCTCCTCATAGTAAATTGCCTCCACTCGAGAGAACCCCTTTTCCACAAATGTGGCCTTGTGTTCTCAATGTTTCCATCTCTGCTACTTGCTTCACCTTGTAGATCCATCTTGAACCCACCACTATCTTGTCCTCTCATCTTGGGACCACTTCCCAAACACTATGTTTGAAAATGGAATCATATTCCCTCTAACGTGGCATCAAACCATACCGGTTGTTGCATCTATTCCTCAAATGAGGATAAGTTCCCAGATCTCTACAATCTCACTCATCATATCCATGTAGCTTGTGTACTGATCCCAGTGACCTCCTCTTCGTTCACTCCGACGTGGGTGCTCCCACATTTCTCTCTAGCATCATGTAATAATATCATCACTTCCCTATTGTGCTTCCTTAATTCTCCCTAATGTTCTCTGCATGAGTGCATGTCTCCACTCTCTTCTCCTCTACTTGTGGCATACAAAAACATCCTATGGTTCTTCTTTCGCAGCTGCAGAAATATCCTCTCATATGAATGCAATTGAAGCTCCATCGAAAGAGGGAACACCTAATGTCCTTCCTCTATCGAACTTTGCATCTCTATGAACAATTGTCATCCTTAGATATGGCAAGTACACCCAATAGTTGTGAGGTTTATCGCATTTTTACCTCAAAAATATGCCCAACTTTATTGTCGGCTTTAGCTTTTTTTCCTCGATTCCTTGGAACATGAAAGTAAACTAATGATCCAAAGATTCTCGAAATGTGACACATCCTGGTTTCTTTCCCCTAAAGAAAAACCTCTTCTAGTGTACCTCATCCCGAGAATATGATGCAAAATTATGTTCTCCACATGTACCATTGTCTTGGCATGCTTCATCCCATAAGTGTAGAGGTAGGCCCCGATCATGCAACATCGACCCATGCACCTCCCTCAAAATAATTTTGTTCTTCCTCTCGTACGCCCCCATTCTATTGAGGGTTATTGGGTGTTTTCGAACTCTGTCGAAATTCTTGTCTTTTCACATAAATTTTTAAGATCATTCAACACATATTCACCACCATTATCGCCTCCTAACATACTTCAATCCCATGCAAGTTTCTTTCTCAACAAGTACTTTAAATTAAAAAGAAAATGGATAATTTTTTGTCTTTCTTTTGCATGAATAAAATCTAGCACTTACTGAGGGAAACCATCTACAAATATAGCATAATACTTTATGCTTTATGTTATCACCAAGAATTGGTCATCTAACAATTCCTAATGAGATGGATCAAAGTACACCATGTAGGACCAATTTTACCATAGTAAAAATTGTTTTCACTATAAGAAATGATATAATAAACCATATTTTATTAAGTTATTTTCCCTGGGTTAAAACAAGGAACCCCGTGAGGAATAATTCAATAAATCCTTATTTATTTGATTTTTTCTCTAAGAATAATTAATTAAACCATTTTTTAAATAATATTCTCTGATATTTAACCCAATTATGAGAAATAATTAGATAAATCATTATTTATCTTATTTTTCCCTAGGAATAATTAATTAAATCATTATTTAGTTATTATTCCTTGTTAAATTTGACTAAATCATCTAAGAATAATTAAACAAATCATTGTTTGTTTATTATTCTTTAACCATACATTCTTAAAATGATAAATAAATAATTTATTTGTTTATTATTTCTAAATAAAAGGAATTTAAAAAATTTTAAATACATTTTCCCTCCAACAAAATATAAGAAAATATTCAAAGCGGTTAGATCTAGATCTTGGTTAATAACATTTTATTATTTTCCATTATCAAGAATAACTCAATATTTTGTTATAAATAGAAATTTTTTCCATTCATTAGTCACTTTCGATAGTTTTCATTATCGCACTTGGACTCATTCTCATTGTCGCTACAATTTTATTTTGCTTCTTGAGCTCCCACTGAGTTCAACATAAATTTTGGGGTTTCTACACCATTGAGAGAGAAACTTCTAGAAATGAAACATTGAAGACAACCAAGAACCCATCCTAATGAGGGGGACTGGTAACATCTATTTTTTCCCTTCGCCAGTGCAATAATATATGAAATCGTTCATTAAGCCTTGTCTTGTATGTTGATGCATGGATTAATTACTCGTTTTTCTTCTAATTGCTTATTGAATTTTAATGCATAGATCCTAGTTTTTTTGCAGCATTTGTTCTAATTATTCATTAGTATATCTAAAGAGTTATGCAACGATTTATGTTTTTTAGGGTCGTTTGTCATATACATCTAAAGTAGGCTCTTTTCGTACACATGCGTTAAGAATTCACGCTAACACTTGGTGATGGAGGTTGTCGATAAAGGTTCACAAACATAAGAGTGAATCATTTCAAGGATCGCATGAGCCCTACAATCTTGATCATTGAGGGTGTGTTTTGTGTACTTACCCAAGTTACACATTTTTCATGTATTTTGTTGTTCTAGTTCTCCATTGGGGAGTCACACGGTGATCTAATGCTTGCTATTCAAGGCTCCATGATGCAAATGACCAAGTATTCTACACAATAATTTTCCAACATCCTTAATCTGCACCTTCTCTTCCTTTGTTCTCACAGTAGCACAATCTACCACATCCAACCTAGAGGGGGTTCTTCACTCAAACCCCAATCTACTTCACTTATCCTGTGGATATGTGCCTTAGATATGCCTTTCTTTTTTTGAATATTACATCATAGCCACGAGCCTTCCAACATCGTGATGAAAACTAAGTTCTTCTTTAGAACCGAAATAGACATTACATCCTTGAGCCTAAAAGCGGAGCCAAACTCCCTCCCGAGAAGTAATTTTACTCGATACCAATCACGCTACGCTTCCCATCATCTCCCATATCGATGTGCATCCTGAGGTATTTCTCCCCTCAAGTCACTAAATAATTATCAGCTTCCCATTATATGGAATGAGGCACCAATATCCAAATACCACACTACCTAACCATCATCGTGCTTTCCATGCATGCAATGAGGGAAAATCAAGCTTGTATTTTCAATCTAGAGCTTCACCTACCGCTCCTCCTAAGGGTTGCTTGCACTGACTTCTTGTGTGGACACTTTGTGGAATAGTATCTAAGTTCATGAAAGTGAATGAACTCTTTATTTTGAACAAGCATTTATTCTTTCCCCTTGACTGGAATATCCTTTGGATTGAGACTTATTCCCTTTCCATTTGTTTACCTTTCGACCAAGGACACAATTATCCTCATCTTCAACCTTGTATGAATTCTTGTCTTTATTTCTTTGCCTTATTTATTCTCGCACCATATCGAACCATTACCATCGCCAAATTGGTAGTTTTTATCTACCATTTATGGAATCTTGATAACTCATGCAGTTGCTTTGGAAGGTCCAAAATAGCTAGAGTTACTAAATATTCTTCAAGGGACGATAACATCGACCTTGCCAAGTTCATCATGACATTGTGTAAACTTGCTTAGATACTCCAGAATTGTTTCATTCTTTTTCTTCTTGATACCGCAAGGCTTGTCCTTGAGTGCCACCTTCTTATGGTCACTATTGTTCTAAGACAAATATGTCAATTTTTTCCACATCATGAAACAAATCTCTTTACCATGGTGATTGGAGACAATATGATCTCTAACTCCCTCTAATATGATTCTCCTCACTTTAGCCACATCCTTCTTCCACTAAGTGATATCTTGGGCATCAGATGCAGAGGGTTTTGCTACATTTTTATTGATGTATTCTAGTAGCCCATTTTCATCCAATACTTCCTCCATGCAGATCTTCCATGCCACAAAATTTGTGATTCCTTCAAAAACATAGAGTTCGATCTTGAGTCCATTTAAATACATCTTACCAGTCCTGGAGAAAACCCGCAACACTGATATTCCTACAAAGAAAACTTTGAATTCTCTTCTCTATTGTTAATCTAGCTCCAATAACATATATAAATTAATTTTAGATTCAAAAATTTCGATGTAATTTACTAAAACATAAAGACTCAAATCTACTCACTCATCTATGAGAAGAAAAGTCACAATCGAGAACACATATAAAAAACATGCATCATTATTTCATTCACATTCAAAAATATTTATCTAGGGGGAAGAAATTGGTCAAGACCTTTCTTTCCATATATGTATTGCATTAATCAAAGAATATGGATGCATACAATATTCTTGCTCAAGATTGAGCATAACTTGCACAAGTATCTTTCTATCCTCTTCACGTCGATGGATTTTTTTCCAAAGACTTTCAGCCAATTTTCCTAGACTCCAAATGCATATTTCTTGATGCGTTGTTTGATGAGGAATTATCTCCCTATCAATTAGGGGAAATTTCTCTATTGAGAATTTCTCAATTCAATTAGGTCCTTCTTGTATCCAGCATGCACCACTCGTACAACTTGAAAAAATCTACAAATGATAGTACACTTCCCCTTGAACTCCAATCTCAACTACATAACTTGAATTTCATGAATGCATGAGTTCATTTAGTTTGATTTATTAGTTAACTCATTTAAACATTGAAGTTACACCCTCCCACCTGCTAGATCCCCTCTAGTTCCTCCAATAGTTGGAACTAGTTTAACTAAACTTAACTCAATTTAATCGAATTAAATTGTTACAACTAAAAATTAACTCAACCGAGGCTCCCAAAATTTAGGAAATAGTGTACAAAACTCAAGTCTATCCCTCAACTCAAATTGACTAAAGCTAATTGAGTGAAAATAACTCGAGTAACCTAGTCAAGCTATCTAGTGATGTGGAATTTTGATATTGTCCAAATTTAATTCAAGGGAAAATTAAATTAGGAATTTATTGATACATTTTCAACACCTTAGTCCTCTTTTTCAATTCATCAAGTTAATTTAAGTGCTTCCCTCGCATGTTTCAACTTCATGCATTCACACCGGTCCATGAATTTTTCTATAGCAAACCCCATTACATACAATTGTACTATATTAATATCCCTAATACTATATGAGATCTTCTTAATAAGTCTTTGAGCCATTTATCATATTATCAAACAAATTCATTTGTCATGTACTTTATTTCCTATAGTTTTGTGGTGCTAAGTGTTTAACGTCTTGTTCCTTGAAAATTGTAAGGAGGATAAGAATTGATCACATATTTTGTTTTATTTTTATTTTCATTTAGATTCATGAACCATGTTACGAGCTCATTTCCTTAGAGCTACCACTAACCTGGGCCATTTTCTTATCATCATCATTGATGTCGTTTGTGGTCCAAAAATTTTTTTAGAGACAAACCAATGTCTTTTCGAGTCTTCATCCACCTTATAGATAGATATATCATTCGTGCCCATGTTGTAGGTATTGGTTAATTTCATATGAAGTTGTTCATTTTGATTACTTTCCTTTGTCATTTCTTTGTTTTCTTTCTCACTATCGATGGTGTTTTGGTATAACATCTTGTCTGTGCTGGGAAAACCCTATATATATATTCTCTAAACCAACTTGCTTGTGGTAGTGACTCTGATTCGATTCCAAACTTTTAGCTTCTACAATGGATACGTAAATCTGTGGAAAGGGGGAGATATAGTCGTGAGATAGGTCATTTGGAGAACTATTTTTTTCTAATCCATTTTTATTAATTGATTTCTCTTAATTAACATTTTAATTTCATTGAAGGTTTCTTATTTGTTCTTTACTACTAGATGACGGGTATTTCAAAAATAATTTCATGACTCAAGGAATTATCTAATGTTGAGGACTTGACATAGATCTAATTTCTTGGTCAATTTAGTGTGTCCTAAATTGTCGCATTAATTTGTCAATCCCTGGATTCGTGATTTGACTGAAGTGTGACGCACTATAAATGTGCAAGATAACTCTATCTCTTACTTTTTGTCATTTTTTTAAATTTTTTATTTATCTTGGGGTTTTTATCCTGGTTGGTTTCCTAATGTGAGATGGAAATTCTAAAAGATAAGTATGGATGTAAATTTTCAAGGCAATGATGTCCTTTGTAATGATTTCCCAAACTTCAAATTTCAAAAGAGCTTTAAAACATGAAATGACAAAATTAATTCCTAAAAGAAAATGAAAATGTGCCACTATATTAGTCAAATAAACAGTGAACTATTGATCATGAAACCCATTACCCTTGCTGCTGTCTAAATACAAAAAAAAATTTGTACTCAAAGAAATCCAAGAATTACGAAGCAAAGTAAAGCTAAAATCAAATTACATCATCTCATATTCTCGATCCCTCACCATTAGTCTCGCTATGGCTTTCGTGAGGTAATCATAAAAAAAACTCTGAGCAATCCGATATCTAAATTCGTGAAAAATAAACTAATATCAAATTACACACTCATACTTTCAATCCCTCACCATTAGTCTCGCTATGGCTTTTCGAGGTAAATCGATAATGACATGAGCAATTTAATATCTAATCTAACTAATGAAGCAAAATGTACAAAACTCAAATAAATAAAACAAAGTCATTGAATTTAAAGCTAAGAAAAATAAATCAGCGGTATGACAAGACTCGATTCCATGTCATTAGTCATTATAAAACTATGTGCAAATGCCCGAAACACTATCGTAACTGGAACAAAGACACCGATCAGTTAACGATGATGAAAAAATTATGGACAAAAATAAAACGTTATATATCACTAAAGGATGTAATATATACACATGAATAACTATGGCAGTAATGAATGCGAAGAAAACAAAAGCATGAAACTATACAACAATAAACAAAACCTCGGCTTAAAATAGTGGCCTCGCACAACTTCTAGCAATCACTATCCAAACCACAAATTATACTTATGAATAGAGTCTTCTCATGTATTCAATATGCAGACATAACAAGGAAATAATGTCACAAAGACAAAGGCTTTCTTTGCGACCAAAATTACATTACCAAAAAACCTAACTACTATGCGTGATGAGAACACGTTATTTATAGTAGAGGATTACACAACTGCTTCTCTACAATTCATACTGATAAAAAGACACGTGAACAACCACGTCCAAAAAATATAAACATTATGGTTGCTGTGAAGATTAAATCTATGTGAGTGTCTATTGATTCTGCTTATGGAGCGGTCCACGGTGTTGATATGTCCCCCGAGATTCAGAACGGCCACGCAAGTCTTCACGTGGTGAAAAATAGAGTTCTGTCACCGTGAGACTCTTAGGTTGACCACCACTTGACTACCTTTTACCACGGCCTTCTTTGGTGAATTCGACTGAGCCAATAGGACTCAGTCCATATCCACGTCATTTCCAAATTTCCCATGTGGCTAGATTTGCTTGAAGACACCTACAATATAGACTTTAACAAAAATGGTTGCGGAAAGTTGAAGCGGCTGCGGAAAGTGACAAGATTCCATAGCTTAATGAGAAAAAATCTAATTCAAACAGCAGACACAAAACATAGTTAAAAACCACTTTAAATGCTCTTTTATGATTAATATGCAATGATGTTGATGACTTAGGAGTGTCCGGGATAAATGGAAAAAAGTCTAGAAAGGTGTATAGGAAAGATGCAAGTTTGGGACTCAACCTACCCCCATCAGCAGGGTGTTGTATGTCCTCATGCAACCAAAAATTTTTAATCATCCTCCTCAATCCAGTATGTTCGATACCTCCTCGGTGCATACATCTCAGCTCCTCTTTCTCTTTCTTTTTGTGCCATAACATCCCTGCTTCTTCATCAGCATCTAAATTCCCCGATTAATCGGTGCTCTACTTATCTTCCGGCATTTCTTCTTCAATTTTCCTATTATTTTTGTACCACGTCCTCAGATGTAGCATGATGTTGTCATTAATGATCTTGTCCAATCTGATTTGCTCCTTTAATGTTTCATTTTAATTCTTAATATGTCTATTTAAAACCTCCAACCTCAAAGACTTCTTTTTCAACGATTGGACTAGAGCTTCTTAGCCGTGTGAGGCTGAGTGGATGAAGTGTCGGGGATCCATGGCTATCCTTTCTAAGGATTCTATGTAATCATACACCTCTTCATCGCTTTTGGATCATATCTCGGTTTCATTTTTCTTTGGGTACGTCTCCTCAAAATGTCATGGGAGGAGAACCGACTTCAAAATCGCGGCCGAAAAAGGACTCACATGGTCAACGTCTTGAGGACTAGTTTCAATCGTTTGGCTCGAGAAATGAGGTGGACTCAAGGCCGATTTGGAGAGATTGTTCGGTGTTCCTTCTCCCAAATCAATAAAGAAATGGGGGTCCTTTGTGCTTTCTCCACTTTCCTTTAAGCTTGTTGCTTCTTCTTAGCATACTGTGGACTCACCTGTCTTTTTCCTTTTGTTTTTCTTTCTCTTTTTTTGGCCATGGATGACTGCGTTCTCGAAGGTGAACTAGTCTCTCGCATAATACTTGATGAGTCTTCTTCTGATGAATGGGTTTGATATCCACTCAATGCTTCTTTTTCTTTTCGATTTTTTTTGGCTTTTTACCCTCGTGGATTTTCCTTCCTCCTTTTTAGACAAGCCTCTTTCCTCTCTACTAGTTCTCTCAACGTGTTAGTAGGAGTGCTTTGAGTTTCATCACCGTTCTCTTTCTCCTACTTCTTTTTGATGTGTCGCCTTCGTGGGGTTTCTTTGGTTCTTTAAAGAAATTTCTAAGTAAAAATCGCTCCCCGTGTGTCCTTTTTTTCTTTCAATTGTTTTTCTATCAAAATTTTCACGAGACCGTGTGAGATTCAAATGTGATTCTACGTCCCCTAGATGCTTTTTGGACGGTCACGGACATCTTTTTCAAACTATGTAATAAAAAGTATGGCGATTGAGGGTCTCGTTGTCTAGGAAATTCATCAACAATCGGGTATGATACATATACATTGACCCAAAACGTCCCTCACAAGTGATAAACTTTTGAATAACCAACGATGAACCTGCCCACTCTTCTTTCTAAAGCATGAAAAAAAGAATCTCTTTTTGAAAATGGTAAGACATCCATACACGTTACGTAGGATCACTCTCTGTGCTTCTTTTCGACAATGCTCTTGTTCTTGAACCAAAGATTCACCTTCTTGAGGAAGTTCGTAGTAGCTACTATGGATGCCTCTAGCCCATCTATGAAAATTTGAGGTCCCTCAATTTCCACCTCCATACTGCTGAAAGACCTCGCAAAATTTTTTTGTTACCTCCTTTATTGTAGCCTTTAAACTTTTGAATAAACCGAAGCCATTTGCCTTTTCTCAATATGTCTTTGACTTAGCAAGTATCCTTCCATAAATTTGGGTCCCTCCGGTTCTTGCCCTCAACAAATGACCCATCCTTCCTTCGTTTCTTTAAAGCTCGCTCTGCGTGAGGAGGGTTTAGTGGAGGTAAGATGGCTGAATTAGTTGGAAATGAACATGGGTTTATGAAGGAGACCATGACCGAAGCGGATATCGTGAGAATGGGCAGATGAAAAAGTTTCAAACGTAGAATGAAATGAAAATGAAGGGGAAGGCTATGAGCACGGTGGGGAAATGCAGCTGCAGGATGAGTCAATAGAACGAGTAGGGGAGTAGAGTGCATCCTGAAATATTTGAAATTGGGTGGTCGCATTAGACATAGTACACTTAAGCAACTGGGATTACGTGATTTTTGTGCGTGCTAAGAGAAGCCGTAGTCAAATCAACCATGTTCCATAATTACAAGTGAGTATCAAAGTATAGCCGAACATGAGTGAAGCACCTGGAAGCTTGATTATGAGGCCGTTTTAAAAATGAATCGCAAGGATTGTGGGGGAATCGTATAGAGATCGTGGAATGGTATATGGAGTTGTCGCCCATGTAAATCATTGCATATAATGGAGCTATGGTTTATAACTATGTGGAAAAATGTGCTTGAATGCTATTTGAAATAAATTTTTACTCATACCTTGGAATTCTTTGCCATTTTTTCATTAGTCTTCAATCGGTTGCTCCTTGTTGATGCTTTTGAATGCCTCATGTCTTCATAATATGTCTTCATTCCCGTATTTGATTTCATGATTATTGAACTAACATCTCACCGTAATCTTTTTGAAAAACAGCAGGTGGTCTGAGAAACGCTGTCAGTTACGGTTTAGAAACTGGTGTCCGAATCGATGAAACTGACACATCAATTATTTGGGTGAATGGAGATGGATAGATGATAACTGACTGAATGAAAATGGTCATGAAATAAAATTTTTATTGGTGAAATGAAATGAAATAAATGAAATGGAGTGAAATGAAAGGAAGCGGAGTGGAATGAAGTGGAATGGAATGAAGTGGGTTGTCATAAAACTTTGTGAAATAAGAGAGAGAGATTTTTTGGAAAAATATAGGGGTGTCAGTGTCTCGATTTTCACCCCTACATTTTCTTCGTATAAGACTCGACAATCAGATGATTGGTTTTTTAGGCTTTATACAATATATATATATATATATATATATATATATATATATATATATATATATACATTTTATGAACTAAAAGAACAAAGGGCGCTTATATCTGTGGAGAAGAAGGATTCTTCTTCACCGTCCCTATCGCAACTATCTTGAAACATTTTGACAAATTCCTCTTTGGAGAGTGGCTTATGATAGTATTTTTAATCGGTACATTCACAATAAGAGGAGTTTGAGATTCATCAATGGTCTTGATTCTACCGACTCCATTGCTAAAGATCTTGTCAATCTCATATGGCCCAAGCCAATGAGTCCGAAATTTTTTCCTTGAAAATCTTTAAACATGGAATCAAATAGCAATGCCCAATCTCCTTCTTGAAACTTCTTTCTTTGATGTATTTATCATGCTATTTAGCTCTTTGATATTGAACTAGATCAGCTCTTAGAATTGCATCTTGTCCGATCTCATCTAGCTCATTCAACTCGCTCCATTCTATGCTTTTGGCTTCCGATAGATCCATTCCTGATCGAATCGTTATCTTGAAGGTTTTGACTTGGAACTCAATGGGGAGTAGGACTTCTTTCCCATAAACAAGTTCATAGGGAGAATGTCTTGTTGTATTTCTCCATGTAGTTCTCAGTAGGGCCCACAAGGCTCTGAAGCCTTTTCTGCCCAATCTCTTCTATGTAGATGAAATGGGCTTTTGGTGACTGATACTTTCGAGAACTTTGTTTGTAGACTCCACTTGGCCATTTGCTTGTGGATGGTAAGGGGTAGATCTTCTGTGCTTGATTTTTTATTCTTCCATCAGCTTCTCCACCAAAGTTGGATGTGAATTGGCTTTCCGATCGTCACAATTTCTCTTGGAACACCAAAGCGAGTAAAAATATCCTCATAAAGAAAATTAACAACTCAATTTTTCAGTAGCAAACACTAATGCTTTGGCTTCCACCCATTTAGTAATATAATCAGGTACAAACCAATATATACTTTTCTTAGATGGTGGATTAATAGGTCCAATGAAATCCAAAGCCCATTTTTTCAAAGGGGTTCGATGAGTACACTGTGGTTTGCAATGGCATTTCATTTGAAAGGGTAGGTTTCCCTACTCTTTGCGAACTGTCACACCTTTTGACATATTGTTTTGCATCTTCGAAGGGGAGGCCAATAATATCCTAAAGAAAGGATTTTTATAGGCTGTCCTTTTGTCACAAAAGTGTCCTGCCGCATGGCTCATCATGACATGCCTTAAGAATATGCATTTCATCTTCCCCCGACATCTCTCTCGATCACAAGATCCGCCCCTCGTTTTAAACAATTGTTAGAAATCCATGAATATTTTGAACTCTCTCCGAATAATCTTTCTTTTTTTTTACTTGGAAATAAATGTGGAGGCAGCTTTCTCAGTAACCAAATAGTTACAATATCCGTATACCAAGGGGTCCTAGTAGTTACTCGCAAACAAATATTCATCAGAAACTTATCCTCTACAGAGAATCTTCTTTAGTATTCTAATCCTAGACAAGAAATCAACTATCGTATTTTGTTTTCCCTGTCTATCCAACACAAGTAATATTGAATTCTCAAAAGTAAAGCTATATTGTCACTCCGCCATTAGTAACAGGTTTGTTCATTAGATATCTAATCGCAGAATGATCGCATGAATAAAAAGTTTCATAGCCTGTTATATAATGTCTAAACTTATTGATTGCATGAACAACGTCTAAAAACTCTTTTCGATTCACATGATAGTCTCAACTCGTGGGAGTCAAATTTTTACTCGGTATAGTAAATGGCATAAGGAATAAATATTTTTGACCCAACACAGCTCCCGTAGCATCTGTATCTAACAGCATCCGTAGAAATATGGAAAGGGAGTTTCCAATTTGGTCCTCTCAAGATAGGTGCTTGGATATTCTTGTTTTTAAAGTTTCAAAGGGCCGATTGACAATCGATGATCCCATTTGAAATTCATAGCTTTTTTGTAAGTAGTTTGAAGAGTGGAGATGCTATTTTTAGTGAAGTTTTCTATAAATATTCTATAGTATCCAAATAAACTTAGAAAACTTCTAACATCTCTTTGACAATTTGGAATAGGAAACTTGGAGATGACTTCAAATTTTGATCTATCTCAACCTTAATAAATATGATGCCCCAAAACAATACCTTTTCAGAAAGAACATCATAAAGCATTTTTCATGGCTTAATGAAAGGTTTGTTTCTTTACATCTTATAAGGACTTTTTTCCAAATTTTCTAATGCCTCTTCAAATGAATTACTCATAAACCGTAAAATCATCCATATAAACCTCTACACAATCATGGATTAGATCAGTAAAAATTCCTAGTATCGCTTTCTTGGAGATATTGTTGCATTACATAACCCAAAAGGAAGCACTCGACGGGGCAAAGTTCCCCCATGGACAGTGTAAATGTGGTCTTATCTTGATCTTCGAGTGCTACACTAATTTGATTATAGCTACTAAAACCATCCAAAAAATTAAAAGTAATTTTTGCTGCAATGTATCTAATACTCGATCGATAAAGGGCAAAGGAAAGCGATCCTTCAAAGTTGCTTTGTTCAATTTCTCGTAATCAATGCATGCTCTCCATTTACCATTCTTTTTAGGTACTATAAACCAAAGGATAAAACCCATCGACTATCCGAAATTGGATAAATGAAGTTTATACATTGAGATAGTTTTTGGAGCTCTTTCTTTCACTATCTCCCCAAGGTTTGGATTCATCCTTCTTTGAGGTTGTCTAATTGGTCTACATCGTTTTCCTCAATATAGATATGATGAATGCAAGTCTTAGGATCAATACCCTTTTCATATCAAAGATACTCCCATGCTAATGCAATAGAATGTTTTTGCAAGATTTTTAGCTAGTTCTTCCCGTTATGACTCTTTCCAAATTTTTGTTGATATTCAATGTTTTTCCTGGAAAAAAATCAATGGTAGAACTACCGAACTCTTCCATAGAGTAAAGGGACATTTGTCTTGATGATAATATTCAATGTCATATTCTAACTGAAATTGTGTGGGGTCATTCATTCGAAAGATGTCTTAAAATTTTCTAATGTGTCTAGAATTTGGACTATCCTCACCGATTTCGAAATGGTAAAGACAGGGTTGTATAGTGTCCTCATCATCGACCCATTCATTTTCTCCTACTTCTGTGATTGCTTTTGACCGGAGGATACAAATTGAATTTCTTTTGTCGCATTACCATTAGAAATGTACATATCCCCGTATCTACAACTAATGAAAGCATCATCCTGTGGCTATCAAGGTCTTCCTAAGATAAGTGGGTGCCCTCCTAGATTACTCTTGGGAGTCAAAATCATAAAATCTCATCTGATATTCCCAAGAATATAAGGAGACCGAAATATCTTCTAATACACCATCCTGGTTTGATAATTGATCGATTCACAAGTTGCAGAAAGTAGGTGTAAAAAGAAGATTAGGAAGTTTTAATTGTTTCCATAGTTCTGCTCACTCATAATGTTGATAGCAACCCCCTAAGTCAATCAATGTGTTTGGAATTTCTATCCCATTTATATGTGTCTTGACAATTGGACTACCCGGATCTACATACTTCTACATGGTAATTTTTCCCATCATGATATCTCGCAATTTTTCCTACCATGTGGATTCTTCTTGTATCCTCTTAGTTTCTCTCCCTGGTCTTTTGAGACCTGCAACTCCCTTTGATTGTTTTTGCTAGAATAGGAATCTCTCTAATGGCTTGTAGCAATGGGGAATCTTGATACAAACATTCTTTAATTCATCTAGAAAATCATAGTTAGGCAACAAGATTTGTTTTTCCACCCCTTTATCAATTTCTTAATCTTTCAGTGGAAAGGAGGTGTGGATGAAGATGCAGTGTTGCTCAACTATAGGAGCTGAGGAGTTAACTTTTTCTTTTCTTTTTTAAATGTTTGAGTTTTGAAGAGATGCTTCCTCGTAACCTCTTTTTTGACTTTAAGAGAGTCCTCCCCGCAGTGTATCTTGCTCTTGGACATCTATAGAAGGTTTTTTCTAAAACTCTACTATACTCCGAGTTGTACATCATTGAGAGGAACAATCATATAGGTAGGGAAATTGTTGTCCTTCTATCATGTAAGTATTCGGGGATTTTTTATTGTTAGGATTTGGAAATGGTTGAGCTGGAAGTTGATTTGTCTTTTGTTGGAATGGAAGCATGAGTTGAGGATTTGGATTTTGTTGAGAAGGTTGTTGTTGTGGAAATGGCAATGGAAGTTGTGGAGCTTGTTGATTTTGAAAAGATGGAGGATATTGATAAAATTGAGAAAATCTCCCATAATGATTTTGCATACCTTGTACCCATGACTGATATGGATTTTGAGATTGGGGCCAAGGTTGTTGCCAAGGATTCCAATTTGGTGGGGTTGAAAATTCATAGAGTTATTAAACCCTTTGAGTTTGTTGCCTCCCCGCTAAGGTCTTCTCGTGCAAAAGTGTGAGAGAGATTCTAGCTAAATTTGGATCTTCTTGAAAGACGACTTTTGAGTCCAGGAATTGGAAGGACAATCCTTGGTCTCATGATTCTCTCGAGCAAATCATACATGTTTCTACAACTTTGGCATCCAGGGACATTCCCTTAAAGCATGTTTCTTCCCTACATTTTGGACAAAAGATGGCTAGAGCATCGGCTTCGTCTCGTTTGTTTTGAATTTTAAGGGTGTCTAGTTGTTCACTAAGGCTCCCTAAGATATCAGCTTTTGAATTCATCAAGCTGCATTGCCAATCTCTCGCCCTACTTCATCGATCCAGGTTGGCAGATTTGTTTGCCCTAATAAGAGAAGGATCTCTAGGCCCTTTTCCCGTTTTATATTTTCCTCGAGAGATGGACACATAGTTTTATTTATTTCACTTGAGAGTGGAAGTTGAGAAATATCTCCTTTCCCCATCATGTTTAAAATGTCTATCCATTCATCTCTGATGGCTTTTAATAGAAGGGCTTTCAAAGTTTCCTCATCTAAGTTGCTCATATTTGCTCTTTTTAAGTTGTATTGAAATCTTTCAAGTAAATCCTTTAAATTTTCTTCTTCTTTTTGCACCATTTTGAATACCTCATCCTTGTGATTGGTGGGCATGCAATAGTCTAGGTATCTATCCAAAAATGTTTGTTTCATATCATTCCAAGTCCTAATGGATTGGTTGTCTAATCCCATGAACCATTTCAAAGTGGCTCCCTTCAATGTTGAAGGAAACAGTTTGAGTTTTTGAGAGTCTTCCATATAGTCATAAGTTCGGCGCACGACTTCAAACTCAAACGTCAAAATGTTTCAGGATCCTCACTTCGCAATCCATGAAAGTTGGGGAGGACAGATGGTGAGATGTTTTTCATCGTTGTATGAGTTTCCTCATCAACTATAGGGAATCCAAACAAGTTGTCTCCTTCCCTATTTCTTTCATTATTATCTCGACCTCCACCATTGTTGCCTCCATTATTTCCTCCTCCTCTACCTCCAAATAATCCATCTACTACTTCCTCTGCCATGATAGTTTCTTCCGAGTCCTCCCGGGTTTTCTTCTATCAAGGGAGGATGAGAGAGAGTTTCTTCCTTTCTTTCTTCAGTGACTCTACTTCTTTAATTACAATATGCTCTCCTCGTAGAAGTAAAGAAAGGGTCTTCTTCTTAAATGAGATTTGGTAGATAGTGTAGAGAATCCTTCTAATTCAAAACGTCTCTTGAATTTCCGGGTGAATATTAAGGCTAGGGGTAGATGATGGTGAATCTTGTCTATGCCTTGAAGAAGATGGAGTTGTGAAAATCAAACTCTTGGCTCTAGCTATAAACCTTCCCCTAGAATCTCTTGCTCTATGCATGTCATTTTTTTTATTTTTAAGTTGGGCTAATAATTCTCTTTCTCGATCTTCCAGTCACACTAGGTGCAAGAAGAGAGCATACTTAAGAAATATTTAAATCAATAACTCTCTTTTTCTGATCCTCCAGATCACACTAGGTGCAAAGAGGGAGAGCATATTTCAAGTAAAGTTATCAATTTTTCCCTTCTTTTTTTATTGTTTTTTTTAAAAGTTGGCTACCTAGTTACACTTCTCGCAATGCCGCCAAAATGTTTGGTCAATTTAGTGTGTCCTAAATTGCTACATTAATTTGTCAATCCGGGATTCGTAAGTCGTACGAAGTGTGACACACTATATGTGCAAGATAACCTATCTCTTACTTTTTTTTCTTTGAATTTTTTTATTTATCTAGGGGTTTTTATCCCAGTTGGTTTCCCTAATGTGAGATGAAAATTTTAAAAAGATAAGTATGGATGTAAATGTTCAAGGCAATGATGTCCTTTGTAATGATTTCCCAAACTTCAAATTTCAAAAAGAGCTTTAAAAACATGCAATGAAAAAAAATTAATTCCCAAAAGAAAAATGAAAATGTGTCACTATATTAGTCAAATAAGCATGAACTATTGATCATAAAACCCATTACCCTCTTCTCATTGCCTAAATACAAAAAAATCAGTACTCAAAGAAATCCAAGAATTACAAGCAAAGTAAAGCTAAAATCAAATTACATCATCTCATATTCGATTTCCCTCACCATTATTCTCGCTATGGCTTTTTGGAGGTAATCATAAACAACTTGAGCAATCTGAGTATCTAAATTGGCAGTAAAATAAACTAATATCAAATTACACACTCTATACTTCAATCCCTCACCATTAGTCTCGCTTATGGAGGTACATCGATAATGACATGAGCAATTTAATATCTAATCTAACTAATGAAGCAAATGTACAAAACTAGAAATAAATAAAATGTATGCTAGAAATTTAAAGCTAAGAAAAATAAATTAGCGAAGACAAGGTTGATTCCATGTCATTAGTCATTATAAAACTATGTGCAAATGCTCTGCCCGCCAACGTAATCGGAACAAAGACACCGAATCGCTTAATAGCATGAAAAATTATGGACAAAAATAAAACGTTAATACCATAAGGGATGTAATATATACACATGAACAACTGTGTACAATGAACGAGAAGAAAACAAAGCATGAAACTATACAAAGAATAAACAAAACCTCGGCTTGTGCCGAGGCCTCTCGCACAATCCTCGGGAAATTAGCTATCAACTCACGAATTATACTTATGAATAGAGTCTTATCATGTATTCAATATGCAGTCATAACAAGGAAATAATGTCACAAAGACAAAGGCTTTTCTTTATACCCCAAAATTACATTACCAAAAACTAACTACTATGCGTATGAGAATGCGTTATTTATAGCAGAGGATTACATAATTACTTCTCTACAGTCTGCGCTGATAAAAGAAACGTGAACAACCACGTCCATAAATCTAGCATTATGGCTGCCGTGAAGATTAAATCTATGGAGAGTGGTTGTTGGATTTGGCTTATGGAGCAGTCCACAAGTGTTGATATGTCCCCTGAGATTCAGGAACGGCCATGCAAGTCTTCACGTGGGTGAAAATGCAGTTCCTCGCCACCGTGGGACACTTAGGTTGACCACCGCTTGACTGCCTTTGACCACTGGGCCTTCTCTTGGTGAATTCGATCGAGCCAATAGGACTCGGGCCCATATCCACGTCATTTCCAACTTGCCCATGTGGCTAGATTTGGCTCCGAAGACACCGCAATATAGACTTCAACAAAATGGGTCGCGGAAAGTTGAAGCTGCTACGGAAAAGTGACAAGATTCCGCAGCTTAATGAGCAAAAATCTAGTTCAAATAAACGTATACAAAACATAGTTAAAAATCCACTTTAAATTCTCTTTATGATTAATATGCAATGATGTTGATGACTTAGGAGGTCCAGTATAAATGGAAAAAAGTCTAGAAAAGGTGTGCATAGGAAAGATGCAAGTTTGGGGACTCAACACTAAATCATAGTGTTTCTTATCACTGAACAAGAGTCGTCAACTTCCATAGCATCTACTTGTTATCTTAGGCTTATCATTAGACCTTCATTCTCCGTCAATGCAGGCAGTGCTACGCCTCTCAACTTGTCTGAGGAGTCTCATGCATATTTGATATCAAACTCTTGATTTTTCATTCTTTTTGTATGGTATTTTTCTTCTGTAATTTTCTCCAATTCTTGTTGTATTTTATCCCTTTATATTTTTTTATGTTATTCTATTGCTTGTATTGTACGCCATGTAATATTCCTAATTAGCTTTTAGCTAGTTGGAGTATTAATTTTTTCTTTTGATAATAAGATAGGTGAATAAGTGGGTAGAGAGACCCATAAATATCTTTAGTAGGAATAAAACCACTTCTCATGTGAATGAGGATCATTGTATCAGCTAAATAAAGCAACTTTAGATGTGAAAAGGGTCTAAAGCATGTGGACAGGGTCAAAGTTGACCAAATCAACATCGTTGTTATGGAGATAGTGGAGGATTAATGGAGGGAAACACAATCATAGAGGAGGAGTGTATTTATGAGAGTAGCTTCTTTAATGAGTGGGACCTAGGGTGAGGAAGCTCACCAAGAATATAAGGAA
Source organism: Pinus albicaulis (assembly GCA_034641835.2). Lineage (NCBI taxonomy): Eukaryota > Viridiplantae > Streptophyta > Pinopsida > Pinales > Pinaceae > Pinus > Pinus albicaulis. The sequence goes on from CM076569.1 coordinate 603,002,053, forward strand.
GAGGATGGAAGCCATAGAAGACATTCAAAATATTGATATGGTATTGGTCTTTTATGAATTTTTGCATGTGTCAGCTATTGAGCTAAGTCTATTGTGTTGTTTAGAAAAAGGGTGTTTCCGAGTGGAAATCCCACCCTCATCCTCAAGGGACATTGAGTGCCTAATCACGAGAGGTTCTCTAAGCATAATTTCTACTATCCGGCTTTAGGCCAAGCTCCATCCTTCATCCACAACACATTATCCTTCATGATTGTGTTTTTTTGCAAGGTAGAATTAGTGGAGGGTTGATAGAACCAATTTATGAGCTTGTTTTCCAGTGGAGGGAGAAACCCTTCATCTAGGAGGCTAGTAAAGAAGTTCTCAGAGCTTTATTCCACCATCCAACATCAGGCCAAGCAACATCATTCACCCACAGTGGAGTATCCTCTAGAAACTGCGTTATTTTGCAATGGGAGGTCAAGTACCCAAGTTCTTGACCCTATTTTCTAGTGAGGGGATCATCCCTTCATCCAGAAAGGTTGCAAGGAGGGGTATCCACCATTGTCATATCAGATCAATCATATCCCATCGTTGTTCCAGTTGCAGAGTGTTATTTAGCCCTAGGGCCACATTCTATATATTTTGCATTTTGAGTATTTCTGGAAACCCTTCTTGGGTTGTCTTGGAATAGTGCTAAAAAGCCTAGATATTTGATCCCAACATTTTCTAAGAACCATATTAGTAGATCCATATGTTTAAATTTAAAGAAAAATTAGACCCTAGCAAAAATTGTGACATTTTAGCCTCCCTCATCCTTGTATAGCAGTTGTTCTTCATGTTTTTTGTACTGGGTCTCTAGAGGCTTTTTTTGCCTAACTTGAGTGTCTTTTTCCTCAAGATCTTGTATACATTTGCTGCTATAATGTATAATAGAATGGCTATATGATCTTTTCTCATATTTATGTGTTGATGTATCATTGCATTTTACAGTTTCTGTTTTATATTCCTATTTTTTTCATTTTGGAATATTACAGTGGTATCAGAGCATGATCTATGGCTCAGCTTGTGGGCAATACATCTTATGACACCAGAAGAAGAAGAAAGAAGAATAGACCCCTAATGATGGAGGGAGTGATTTTTTCCTCATTTATTTTTATATCTATGAAGTACCTCTCCATGGAGGTTAAAAAAACGAGAAGGGAGAGGCAAAAGGAGACCTTGAGAAGGTTTCAAGATGGGGAAGGTCCAAGCACTTCCTATTAGAAACAAAAGAATTCAGTATTGCATAGAGATCCAAAACAATCTACTATTCCCACTTTCTTGGAAAAGAGAGTTGAATGGCATGGAGATTGACGAAAATTAGATCATGAGACTCTAAGTGGTTATCTTGCAGAGTAAAAATCTCAATCAAGGGCTTTCAAGGAGAATCTAACTCTCCAATGATTCATTCATATCAAAGAAGAATGGAGACCCTACAGCAGCAGTAAAAGAAAAAGACATAATAGATTTCTATTGTCTACATTTGATGGGTCATCCAAAAGCACAACAAGGCCTTGGAGGAAGATGTTAAATGCATCCTTCCTCCTACATCCAGTAGAAGAAAGAGAGGTTGTTGATATTGCAACATTGCACATTGAGGGCGAAGCAAATGATTGGTGGTTCTGCCATTTGAAACATGCAAGAAGGACTTCTTATGCATATTTTACTCAAATGTTGATCAGGAAGTTTGATAAGGGAAAATCAGAGGCAATTCCTATTGATTCATTTCCCTAAGTTGATGAGAAAACACATGAGGACCCAATGGAAGATGTTAGTACTATCACTCTGGAAGAAGAGCAACTTCCACCACCACTAGCTGCAAGAGTACTTGCATCAGGAGAAGGAACACTTTCATCTTTGCAACATGGTATTGATATCTTAACAGTGTGAGTCCCATGCATGATACAAGAGATGCATGAGGAAGAGGAGATAGATACTAGTGCTGGTGCAATAGTAGGAGAGTATCCAACACCATCTCCAGCAGTTGGAGAAGACATTACACCAGTAGGAGTAACCCTTGTAGTTGTACAAGATGTTCCCAAGTATCAACTTATCCAAGGTATGAAAACATTTCCACCCCATATTATTTTAGCTCACTAGATGGATAGTTGTGGGGACATTCCATTAGGGAAATTGCATGACCAAGGGTTGAAGCACATTGCTGATTTGGAACAACAGACTATCACTGTGCAGAGGATCCTTGACTAGTTTAACGAGGAGATGTATAGCCATTCTGTTTTCTCATTGTTGAGCGGCACACAACACTTTTGGTTTGAATGTAGAGTTTTGGAGGATATGATGAGAATAATCCTAATCAATCCAATTTATAACTATGCGTTCAACATTGTGTATGACCCGGAGACAGAAGATGCACCATAATGGAGATCAACAACGCTGTCATTGAACAAAAGTGATGAGTAGGGGGCCCAAAAATTATTGGAGCATTCTGATGACCATTCCACTTATATAGAATTGGATAGGAAAATTATTGATGAGACAAATCTTATGATGGATAACATCTCCCATTATTATGATAGATCTTTCTTGATGAGTAGCTCACAACACAATGAGAAGATTTTTCCTATAGCATATCTAGAACCTTATGGGTTCTACCAGGTCATTGATGAGTTGTCTTCATGTATATATCTCCAGAGGTTTCACTTCAACATATCATGGAATGCTAAGATAGTCATCATATTTGGAAGTGTTAGTCATCTATATTCTAAACTATCACTAGATGACTATGGTTTTTCTACAATCTGCTGAAAATAACATTCCCTGAATATCATTTTTCAAGAAATCTCAATGCCTTCATTATTTTCCATTTAGCCTATTTTCACTATCTCTCATTTTTTCCTCTTTTAAATACCCTCATGGTCTAAAAATCTCATTTTTAACCCTAAGACCCTCATTCTCACCTTTTTCCTTGACCTAAAAACCCATTTTCCTCTTAAAACCCCTTGCCCTTCGTTCATTTCCCTTCTTCTATTAAACAATGTAAAAACCCTTTTTTACATTGTTTTAAAACTAAAATTTATTCATTTTACCATTCGGGACCCACACTCTTTTTTAATAAAACCATGTTTATATTAAAATGACCCAATGACATTATCATACCTGACACCCATTATATGCTTTAAGCCCTCACTTTAAAGCCTTTAACCCCACTCTAAAACTAAACCCTCCGTCTTCGTATAACTCGATCCCCATCATATATTAACCCTCCCCGCTCTAAAACCTTCACCTCCAAACCCATATAACCATAAACCTACATTACATTTAAGCACCTTCGCTTAAACCCTTACCCCGTGCCCCACCTTCCTAGACCTATCTGTTAGCTCCCTGTAATTCCAGCAGATTGGTGAGACCAGAACTGCGGAGAGAACACTTGAACCACTTTGGGATTCTAGGATCTAGCCCTCCTGAATCCGGAGAGGGATCTCTCCAATAAAGTGCAAAGATTGATTTATCTTTAAAGGTTTTATGGGTATGATTTTAGGCTAGTTATTAAGACCGATGTTTTTTGTTTGTTTTGGATGGTTAAGGATGATTATTAGTTGAGTGGAAAGTCCTAAATGGGAAAAGTTCCAAAGGTGTGAAGTTGCAAGCAATCAGAACAAGCTTTGGCTAAAAAGATAGATATAACGCTGGTTTTTAGTCCATTGGGCTATAGAGTCTTAAAAGGGCTTTAATTGTGCAACAATTCAAGAGTGATCCAAGGGGCAAGTCATCTATATCACAAGATCTTTTGAGATAAAATGATGGAATGGAAACAATAAAGTGTTGGAGGGGTGGAAACAGAAAATAATTTCAACTAGGATTTATAGTCTGTCCAAACAAGAAAAGCCTTTTAAGCAACTGTTTTAAACCAACCAAAGGGCAGGGCTCACCATAAACCTCTTTGGAAAAGCTCGTATTAAAGATAACTCAAGAGACAAACAATCCAGTAATCCGCATAATTACTTTCAGAAAGGATGAAAACAAATAAGAGAAACAAAGGGCAACTTAAGATCAGATAAGATACTTTTAAATCTAGTCTGCTTTCAACATACACTTAGGGAAATTTTCAGAATTACCTTTGGAGAAAGAAGCTAGAAAATAGGGCACACCATCACTTTTCTAGTCTAACTTTAATAAGCAAATAATGAAAACAACATTCAAGAACAATGTTTAAAGCAAACAGTAGGACGAGGGAACGCCAACATTCCTAACTGCTTAAACTGTATTGAATCATTCTTAAATAAACAAATTGGAGGAAAACATTGAGATAAAGCTTATCAGTCAGAGAAGGGTACTATAAAAAGTAAGTCCTAACTCTATGCTTACTGTTCTTTATCAGAGAATAATGGACAATATGACATACATGAAAGGAAAATACAATAACATAGAAAGAAGCACTTCACCAGTGATATAGACCAGGATCCCAAGAAACAACTTGTTATTGATGTCAAGCCAGTTACAATATTCAAGTCCGATGTTTCAGTTCAGCAATCATCTTCACTTCTCAGCCTAACTTATTAGATCACAAATAGAGCTCCAAGAGCCTTTGAACACTATTTACAAGTAGAAGTTTCGAGCACAAGTATATTTCAAAGTTCTGCAACCAACATCGTTTCATCTTCTACAGAAGTATTTATAGAAGAAATGAAGAGGTGAGATGGGATAAAAGATGCTCAAGGTTCAATTAATATAGATTAATACTTCTCGACCTTTGAGCAGCTCAATGGAGAAGTTTACAGATATTTGCTATGCATTAATTGTTTTACATTAAGAATTAAGCTTAGTGGGATGATTTTGTTGAATTTAAGGCTCTGTGTCATCTTGTAATAACTCTGCTGATATTATTTGCAATAAATCTTTTGGCTTGAATTAACTGTTCGGCTGTCGTGAGGCAAATATCCTCTGTTCTGGTCATTACTCAGCCTCTGTTGAATGCTGTGAGGCTACAGGTGGCATTAGGTAGCTGAGAGGAATCAATTAGCCCCTGATGTGGCAGTGGAGGCATCCTCTGTCTGATAAATATTTTTTATTTGCCTTTAACTGTGTTTAATTTAGTGGATTAGGCTTTTGATTTTCGATCTTAGTCGTAATCCACCAAATTTGCGATTCTACCTTCAATTCTTCATCTTTGGTTTGATTTGGTCTTCAACACTGATACTCTCTATTTTAATCATGTTTCAATGTGTCTTGTTGATGTGCAGGTGCCACAGAGGGTTCATATGGCATCAGTGCTCATGATGCACAGATGAAACGTGGCGTTGAACCCTTCGTAGTAATCCTTTTTGATAAATGAAAGCCTGGAGGATCGTCATCCTCGGATTGTATTTTCTTTTAAATTTATTTTGAAAAACTTTAATACCTACATAAAACCAAAAAAAAATTAAAAAATCCTGCATATATGGGTAAGACTGCTTTGGAAGTTTTGGTTTGGAGCATAACTGTTGGATGAAAGCATTTGACGGTGGAGATTCGCTTGCGGGGGTCAAAGGAGGCGGTTCAGAAGAATGGTGTAGAGATTAAGTTATGGCCATCGATATTCGCAGAGATAAAAAGTTGGGAGCAATAGTAATAAGATAATGTGAAGGGGTCACATTATAATTACATAGTCGAAAATGTAGAAAAATACAAAGGAAAAGGAGAAAAATCCCTTTGGCGAAAGAAATGCATTGAAATGAAATTTGGGGTTTCGCAAATGATTTTGGGCCATTGGATCATATTTGGCCCCGGAGATCAATGGTTAAGATTGATCTGAGAATTCCTTCGATGAAGGCGGAGGGCGATAGCTCAAACACGATATTGAATGCTGGCTGTTGATCTTCAGAGATCAACGGCGGATATAAAACGCGATGAAAAACAACATAAATGAGGGAAAGCAGTTTCAGAGGGAAAAATAACTAGTTTCGCGTGGCCAAAAGGGGAAAAGGCAGTTTCACCTTTTCGAACGCGATATGCATTCCTGCCTGACATGTGGCATTAGAAAACCGCTTATATCGCGTGATTTTGAAGGATTAAAAAACGTGCTGAAAGTTACGCGAAACTATGCACCAGTCGTTAGATCTGGGTCGTCAGATCGAACGGTAAAGAGTGAACGCGATATCGACCAGATGCGTGGCGGATAAAAGGCAGGGTGGTTTTATTATGGACCGTCCGATCAGGGGATCGACAACAGAGATCAAATCTAGGGTTAAATGGGAAAAATAAGCGAGGCGGAGAAAGGTTTAATATGGGTCGTTGATCGGCAGAGATCAACGACTGAGATTGGCTAAAAAACATTACACAGTGGGGTATATGAATTTTAACCAAAGTGGCGATGTACAATCTGGACCGTCGGATCTGGATGTATGGACAGTCCAGATCCAACCAGAAGGTTCACGATCGGAGGAGGCGAGGGATAAGCAGCGCCGAAGCGATTGACTGTGGGCCGTCGATCTGTGGATTAGATTGACGGTGGAGGATGGATCGGAAAGCGGCCAATCGTAGGTGGCAAATAAAATAATACACTGCGCCAATGGAAATCTCTGATGCGATATAGCGCTGGCTGTTTGATTGGTCCAAGATCAACGGCGGATAAGGGCTCCAAAAAACGAACGGGCGGGACCCTTTATAACATATGAAAACCAAAAATTTATGAAATACAAAGGTTTTATGGTGTTGGGGCGGGTTATACAATGAGGCTTGGTGCCCGATTGCAGGGCCTTTGGATATATGAACAAGTGAAAGGGACCGGGGTTATATGTAGAAAGGTGCCAATTGGAATCGGGAGAAAGGTGATGGTCTTTCAATCTACCCATTTCGTAAATCTCCGATGTGAGATTCGCGCGAATCGTCAATCGGGAAAAAGATCAACGGTTCTTTTCATCAAAAACATGGACTGGAGGGTTTTAATATAAACATAGGAAAAAGTGGGTTTCATGATTTTACAAAGGGAAAAAGTGATCGGGAATGGTTTATTTGCATTGTTTAAGCATCCGATTGCGGGCCTTTGGGTTTTGTGAAGCGGCAAAGGGATCGGGGGTTTATACATAAGAGGGCCCAATTAGCATCGGAGTTTTATAAAACAAAAGGACTTGCGCACTCTGATTTGTTCTGATGCGATAAGAGCCCGATGGGTATAGCGCCTGGTTATAGGGCGTGGGCATGTGGTGGGAAAGTGGTTAGAACTTAGCCCAAAGGGGCTTAAGCCTATAGTCAAAAAGCTTATTTTTCATGAATTTTTCAAGGTTTTTTGATCGATTTGGGGGTTTCGGCAAAGTTTAAAAATGAGTTTTAAACCTTGTAAAAGGGGTTTTATTAAAGGAATAAGGGAAACAAGGGAAAATAGAGGAAATCCATGGGGAATAAAGGGGTAAAAATGAAGGTCAATTTGAAGTGAAAGGAAGGGGAAAATGGGGGAAAAAGGGTTTTTTGCAGCAGTCTTTTCATCATGAAAACAACAGATTTTCATAATTAAGAGGGAAACAACAATGAAGATTTTAAACAAAGGGCTTGATGTGTTCATGAGTCTTCAAGAGATAACATTTTTAGCAATAAAAAGTGTTTCTTGAAGGCTCAAAAAATGATTTAGCCACCATTTGATATGACATATTTTATAGGTGGCTAACAATGGCTCCACTTGGGGATGGTTCCTTCTTGAAGGCATCAAGAATTTCAGACTTGCATTCTCTAGGGGGCTGATCAGTGCCTCATCCATTGGGATACAACTTTATTTCCTTGGATGATCTTCTTTTACTCTGAAAATATTAGCAGCTATGAAAAAATAATGGAAATTCATCAACACAAGCTTTCTACCTACCCAATCCTACTGATCTAACATTTTTTCTTCTTTAGAGTGCACTTGGATTGGCAAACTCTCTTACAACATTTTATTCTTTTGAAAGAAAAAAAATCTAATCTATTTCTACTTCTTATTTCTCCATGAACTCAGATTAAACAGTTGAGTTCATATGCTTCTCTACCTAATCTACTAATCTGTTAGGATTAAACAGTCTAACATATTTTTATTCACTAATTTCTAAAATAGAAATTTAAAGCATACAAGTCAGGTTTGAACAGTCTAACTTGTAGCTGATCTATGGCATGAAAAAAAAGCTGCACATAGATATTATTTTATAGAAAATTAAATCAAAATGGAAGTTTTAAGATCTGAAAGTTTCTCAGCACAACCTTCTCTTTTCTACAGCTCTATTTTTGAGTTTATTTGAGTTGTTTTTTGCTTGTTATCTGGTTCAGATTTTGAGCTAATTAGAACTAGTTTTAACTCTGTTTTTGACTCAAGAAATAAATAGATTTGAGTCATTTCTCTTTTGAAAACTAAGGTTCGGATTTTTGAGCTTGTTTGAACCTTTAAGTTCTAGCCTAATCTACCTAACTGATAAACCAAGATTAAGCTGTTTGGAAAATTGAATTCACTAACCTATCAGTAGTAAATTTAAAACTAATTAGTCATGATTAGGCTGTATGACTAACTAAAAGTGTGTTTTCAAGAGTGGCACTTGAGCTTGCACACTTTCAGATTTTTTTTTCTCTTTTTTGGTATGGGGTTGTACCTTTATTGTTTTTACAAATTGCGCTCTTTTCTTTCTTCTACTATTTTTGTATTTTTTTTTTTCTAACTTTGATTGAAATGATAGGTGAAATATTTATAATGAGAAAAAAGATAAAAAGGCTTTCAGAACATGATAGGATCAAGAGAAGTAATGTTTAAGCATCCTGCCATTGACAGGACCTCTAAACAGTTCAGCTCCATTCAATTCCTGCAAGAAAAATGTTGTGTAACCAACTCCAAAAATAGAAGAAAAGAGATATCAACGCCTTAGAAATAAGCCACTTCGAGGGGGAAACCTCCAATACATTACATAAATGAACAATTCTTGGATGATACAAATCAAAAAAACCTCCTTCTATATATAGGAGTCCATGGGGCCACAATATAATCCTAGTGGGGCCACAATGTAATCCTAGCCGACCTAACAACAATAATGTAAGGGCACAATAATAACAATATGGGGGTTACAGGGGTACAATAATAACAATAAGGGGGGCTACACTAACATAATAAGGGGCTACACTATTAATATAGGGACTTAACATGCCCCTCCCCTTCAAACAAGTGTTGTCCTCAATGCTTGATTATTTCTTGATGCTTCTGTATAAAATTCTCATCCTCCCATGTGAAATATTCTACAGGAAAGTTCTTCCACTTGCTGAGATACTCTAAAATTGATCGTACTTGTCGAGTTCTTGTTTCTATGACTGCTTCATAACTTCTTTCGATGTGATGTTGATCTTCTTGTTGTTTCATTAGATTCTGCACCAAAGTTGGGTTATCCTTTAAGAGTTGGAGAACTTGTTGTTGATGCTTGCTGTGATATTCCACTAATTTATCATCCATATTAGCTATTATTTGATCCTTCAAACCATCCAAATTAGCCTCCATTTCTACTTTTAAACCATCTATTTCATATTCGATTGCTCTTCGTAAGATCGAAACTTGTTGCACTTGGTACCGTAATTTTGATATCTCATACTGCAATTCTTCCTCTTCATGCATCATTGTATAGATTTATGAGGGCTTAATGGGTATGGAATTATTTTTTGGAGGCATTATATAAGCCAATGCTGATAAATATTCTTCAATATGCCCTTGGAATCACTTCAAACTTCTTTTTCAAACAAACATTATGAAATTTAAAAAAAACAAATACACACCTTTTTCTTGCTTTTGAGAAGCTCGATATTGAAATTGGATTATCTACGTGATTGCAGTACTTCAATATCTAAATTTTGGTATCGATGTAGCCTTCTGAATTATCTTTCGAATGCCACAGGTTTGACCTGATTTGGATTCTCCAAGACAAAGTTGTGTCCAATCTCCCACAATGACCTAATTATGGACTCGTTCAGTAGAGCGAACGTGTACGACTTGCCACGTGTCACTGTTTCATCCTTTGTCTTTGAAATTGATAGCCAAGAAACTACAGTTTGTTTACTTACAACCACTTTTTATAGTACTCCAATCCGATTCCTAGAGAGAGAGTTATTGAACTTTTCCCACGATCACCTCTTTGAGATGAAATTCAGGAGCCTGAAAAAAGACCTAATTTCCACAGATCATATCTCCTAAAATATTGCGAACCAAGTTCTGAAATTTTTAGAAAATCTTCCTCAGGATTTTGGCTTCACACCCTAAAAATTTCAGCTTCTGAAACTTCATAGAAAAAATGTTATAGCAAAAATGCCACGATGACCTGTTTGGAGCAGCAAAACCCTAGAATCCAAAGCTCTGATACCAAATGTTGTGTAACCAACTCCAAAAATAGAAGAAAAGAGATATCAACGCCTTAGAAATAAGCCACTTCGAGGGGGCAACCTCCAATACATTACATAAATGAACAATTCTTCGATGATACAAATAAACAAAACCTCCTTCTATATATAGGAGTCCATGGGGCCACAATATAATCCTAGTGGGGCCACAATGTAATCCTAGCCAACCTAACAATAATAATGTAAGGGCACAATAACAACAATATGGGGGTTACAGGGGTACAATAATAAAAATAAGGGGGGCTACACTAACATAATAAGTGGCTACACTATTAATATAGGGACTTAACAAAAAAGGCATTATTACCACCCGCAGAATGAATGAGATAAGGGCCAAGCCATAAGTTGTCAAATTTCCCATGCTTGCCCTTGTCTTCTCTCCTTGAGTCCCACTTTAAAAATTTGTCCCCAACAATGAAATTGTTGGCCTTTGTTCTTCTAGCAAAAAGATTTTTTATGTTATCCTGCTTTTGTAATGCTTTGTTATAAACCTTCTCTCTGGTTTGCTGAAGATGAATAGTCTGATTAATCCTTCTGATAATGTCATTATCTTCAGACTGAAACTCTTGAATCAACTTCATAACTGGTACAGCAAGGCTGGTTGGAAAAATTGCATCAGTACCATACACAAGCTGGTAGGGTGACATTCCAATAGATTTCTTTAGTGTCAATCTGTCAGCCAAGAATTGCATGAACTAGCTTTGTGTGCCAAGAATTTTTGTTGTCCTCCAACAACTTCTTGATTATGTTCACCAAACTCTTGTTTGAGGATTCTGCTAGCCCATTACCTTGAGGGTAATAAGCACTATAATGGCCCAATGTAATCTGATATTTGTGACAAAATTCAACCATCTTCTTGGATCCAAATGCAGCTGCATTATTAGTAATGATCTTCCTAGGACAGCCAAATCTAGAGAGGATATTAGTCTCCATGAATTTTATGATGAATGAGTCATTGGCCTGCCTAGAAGGGAATTCTTCTATCCATTTGGTGAAGTAGTCTATTGTAGTGAGAATCCACCTATGTTGGGCAGATGAGGGTGGATGGATTTCTCCTATGAATTCAAGTCCCCACTGTTGAAAAGGAGCTTCAACAGTGATTGGATACAGAGGTAAGGGTAGCAGCTTCATTTTTCCCTCAAAAAGTTGACATTTATGACAGGCAATGATCATCTTGTGTACATCAAGAAAGAGAGTGGGCCAATAGTAACCAGCCCTTAGGATTTTGTTGGCTGTTGTCTTCCAATATAGGTGGCCTCCACATTCTCCTTCATGGAATTCGTGCTTAACCTTCTCTGCATCATACTCAGGCAAACATTTAAGCAATATCCCACCTGCATTTCTCCAATAAAGACATTTATCTATAATGAAGTAGTTTATAGCTTTTAGCTTCAAAAACCTTGCCTTTGTTTTTGATAAACCAGGAGGTGTGTTCAAATTAAGAAAAACATAAAGAATATCAACATACCAAGAGGAATTCATAAAATGGTCTTCAACAATGGGAGTTGAAATTTCCTCTTGTTCATCTAAAGCATTTATCATATTAATATCAAGAACTTCAAAATTTGATTCAGCCATTAATCTAGCTAGACCTTGGCCTTTGATGAGTTTAATGGGCTTGATCTCTAAATCATATTCAAGAATAACAGCTATCCACTTACCTCTCTTACCATCTAGGTCCTATGTTAGAATGTCCTTCACAATTGAATTTGGGACAAAGGAAATGATGTGTGAGTGAAGGATGTATACTCTGAAATCTTTTAAAGCTTTGACCAAAGCAAAAGCTTGCTTTTCCATGATGTTGTACTTTAGGGGTGCATCCCTCAATGCCTTGCTAAAGAATGCAATAGGCTGCTCTTGTCCTTGTGGATTTTTCTATAAAAGGACAGCAGATATTGTATGTTCTGATGCAAATGAAAAAATATAAAAATATTTTAAAAAATCAGGACTTATTAGAACCGGTGTTTTGGTTAACGCTTGTTTCACCAGCTCAAAGGACTTCTTTGCTTCCAAGGTCCATTTAACCCCTTGTTCCTTTTTCAACATGTTTTTAATGTTTCTAAGGAGCTCAGCCATGTTGGGTATGAACCTTCACAAGAAATTAATCTTTCCAATGAAAGATTGGAGTTCCTTGATGTTTTGAGGATGAGATATTTGCAATATGGCCTCAATCCTCTTTGGGTCTATCTTTATACCTTCTTCTGAAATAATGTGCCCAAGAAGTTTACCTTCTTGGAGACCGAATAGTGTTTTCTTTGGGTTTAATGATATCCCAAACTTTCTGCATCTCTCGAATACTTTTCTCAAATGTTCTAAGTGCTCTTCATCTGTCTTTGAAAACACAGTAACATCATCAAGGTAAATAATGTTGAAGTAGCCTAATTCCTCCGAGAATGCTATGTCCATGGCTCTCTGAAAAGTTGCTCGAGCATTCATTAGACCAAAGGGCATTTTCACATACATGAAAGTGCCCCAAGGTGTAGTAAATGTTGTCTTTAATTGATCATTAGGGTGAACTAAAATCTGATTGTACCCTGAATAGCCATCAAGCAAATAAATTATTTTAGAACCAACTACCCTTTGTAAAATATGGTCCATCTTGGGTAAAGGCTAGTTTTCCTTGAGTGAAGCTTTGTTTAAATCTCTAAAGTCTATAAAAAGCCTAATCTCTCCTATTTTCTTCCTAACTGACACTAGATTAGACACCCACTCAGAATATCTACTAGGAACAATAATACCAACTTCATACATTTTCTTGATCTCCTTCTCCACCAAAGGTAACTGAATAGGATTTATTCTACGCAGCTTTTGTTTAAATAGATTTTGGTTTTCCTTGAGAGGGATTTTGTGCTGAATTATTTCAGTGTGATAGGATTTCAGATCTTCGTAATTCCATGCAAAAACATCAGAAAATTCTTTAAACAGCTCCATGTATTTGAGTTTAATGTGAGCTGGTAAAGTCTTAGACAATTTAATCATCATTGGTTTTAGTTCACTGCCTATATTAAACTCTTCAACTTTAGTCTCTATAGGCTCCAGTTTTGGCTTCTTGGCCACATCGTTGAAATCAAACAACTCTTCTAAAGGGGATAGACCCTTTGGCAAACTTTGATTTTCAGACTGCAGAGTTTCTAAGTCTTCTGTTTCTAACTCTGCAGTCACTTGTGTTTTGTTTTCAAGTTTATTAGATAGTAGATTTACATCAACTATCTTAGGAGACTGTTCTTCTTCACCAAGAAAATTTTCTTCACTGGGGCAGTCTGTTTCATAGTCTGAATCTGAACTAGGTAGTTCAAATTCATTCCTGAACTGTATGAAGTCTTCTATTTGTTTGTCTCTGTCAAACACTTGCCAATATTTCTCATTATCAATAATATCTGGTCTGAATTTAATCTGAGTTGTACATTCTTTGGTTTCATATGGAATTAAGCATGTTCTAGTAGCAAAAGCTAAGCTGTGGGCCTTGATATTTTTTCTTCTCAGGACAAAAATCAATTGGGATTCCGCAAAGGTTTTCAATAAATCCACGACATCGTTTTGGTAGGCTCTAAGTCTAGGGTGATTAGCATTGTATTCCCCATTGACTTGCCTAATGATTAATTCTAAATCCCCATGCACTTTAATTCTTTTGGCTCCTAACTTTTTCAACAAATGTAAGCCTAAAAGAACGGATTCATATTCCACTATGTTATTAGAACACTGAAAGTTTAATCTACAGGAAAGGCTTTCTGTGTGGTTGTTTTTAGTGTTGCGTATCCAAATACTTGCACCAGCATTGCTCTTGGTGCGGATCCATCAAAGTGCATACTCCACAGAGGACTAGTTTCAGGTTCAACGGTTTGACTATTGTCCTTTGCAACTATCGTGCTTTCGGATTGTTCTTGAGTATCAGCATTTAGTTGCATTCGTTTTAATTCCTCAGATTTTTCATTTAATTGAGGACTGCTTTCTTGATTCTCGAGGTTAAAAAGCGATGGACGCATGATCTGTAGTTCAAGACCTGTGTGTTGTTTGTTGTTATTCACGGGTTCAACAAACTATTTTGACACTTCTGTTACATCTTGCTCCTCCTCTCTATCAGCCATTAATTCAGTTAAAGTGACTTGTTCATTGAATGTTTCATCATTAAATAGGATAAAAGAATCAAGGCCCGTGTTTACAGAATACAGAGGAGAGTTTTGTGGCCTGTCTTGACTAGTAACCATGTACTGCATATGAGACTCCCTGTAAAGTCTTCTTGTCTGATTGAAAACAGGGATGGTCGCATAGGTCATGTCCATCTGCATAGTTCCTTGTAACTTAGCTCCCCAAGATCTAGATAACAACATTCCATACTTTGTGGGCACATCAGCCACAACAATATCCATGACCAAACATTTGGCTGGAATCTGGGCTAAGTTAACGCAAAGGTCTTTAATTAAACATAAACATTTTACTCTGCTTGAGTCAAAGGAGTAAAGGTATTTATAAGGTCTGGTGATTTCTAGACCCAGGCTCTCCATTACAGCTTTTGGCATTAAATTGTGAGAGGCTCCTGAATCATGCATAGCATTGTGAAAAATCTTTTTATGAACGTTTAAAATTACATAAAAGGGAGGAACAGGTCCCTCTTGATATCTACCTTCAATCTTTGGACCAAAAATAAGCTCAGGCTGGTTATTGTTAAGATTGACTGTGTCATTATTCTCCTCTATGTTTAAAGCCTTCAAAATTTGGGTTCTATATACATTTTTGGCAGCTAACTCAGTAAGGGGAATAGAGATTTTCTGCTCTAAACTAAAAGGCATCTGATTCTTTGAAGTGCTTGTTTCAGCCTTGTTAACTGCCACTCTATCAACAAAATCTGTTTGCTGATTTGCTCTATTTACATTTGACAAAATTATTTCCACAGGATTACCAACTAAGGTATTAGTACTACTAAGGCCTGCACTCTATTTTTTGTTGTTTTGAGTGCCTTTCTTTTTACCTTTATCAGAATTTCGAGCCACTGTTTTTTCCTTTGGTTTTACAATTTTGGGTTTATTTACAGTGCTATTTTGTGAATATTTTTTAGAGGTTTTGGTTTTGGGAGTTTCTTGATTGGTTTTACTTCTGAGGTCATACTCCTTTTGAGACTCTATGATAACATTTTCCATGTCTTGATAATAACCTTCATCATCATCTCTTTTGTCATCATAGGGTGTGTATAAACCCTGTTTTCTATCATAATGGACTTCAAATTCATCATTATATACTCCGAACATATTGATATCTTCTTCCTCTGTTTGATCTATTGTGTCTTCAACCTCACTCACATAGTTTTGATGGAATAGAGGAGTGATCTGCTGATCATCCTCCCTTGGTCTATTTTGAGGCTAGTTTCTTCTAAAATTCTGATTCTGGTTATGATTTCTATTTTGAGGAGTAGTTTGGTTTTGACTTGCTTGTGCTCTCTCAAGAATGCTCATTTTCTTCATCATCTCCTCCATCATCCTCTCCATATTTGAGCTAGAAGTAGAATCTATAGATTCCTCTTTAAAGGACACTTTCTTCTCATTTCTCATTCTTGCTCTTTTCTCCATTAAGTTGAATTCCAAAACAAGAGCCCCTTTTTGCATATCTTCAAGAGTTAAAGGGTCTCTCTCTCTCAGCTGATAGGCCATTTCAGGGTCAAACCCTTCAGGAAAATTGTTTAATGCTGAGCCTTGTGGAGGTTTTAAATCTGGCGGAAGGGCATTATACACACTATTAAATCTAGTGCAGTAAGCTTGTACACTTTCCCCGGTGTTTCTGTGTAGATTTTTGTAATCAGAAAGGATTTGAAGAGGATTATTCCTTACTTCCCATTTGTTTAAGAATGTCTGATGGAAGCCTTGGAGATCATTTATACTGTGGGGGGTGAAGCCTTTAAGCCATTTTCTTACTTCTCCCCCTAAACTCTGAGCAAATAGTCTAAGTTTGACAGATTCATCATCAATTTCATTTCTGTCAAAGTAGTCATTCATTTTATCCACATGTTGTGATGCAGTAGTAGCATTACTGGCATCATACAATGGTATTTTGGACTGATAGTCCTATGGAAGATTGACTAAGGGCAAAGGAAGGACCAACAGGGCATACCATGCTGCCATGATATGTGGTGGAGGTGGATTTACAAGAGGTGGATTAACAAAAGGGAAAGTGGGCTGAAGTGGAGTGGTTTGGATAGTGGATGTAGGATGAACAGATGTGGATGGACCAGGAATAGATTGCTGAGCTGATCTTGGATGAGAGACACCTAAATTGTAAAGGAAATGTAAATCAGGTGGTGTTGTTTCTCTACTACCAGGATGTTCACTCCTTTCTGGAGATGAAAGTGAAGACTCTAAATCTAGCTGATCTAAATCATCAAGCGACCTTGTTCTAAATGGATTTCTTAAGTCTACTTGTGATTGTGGTAGAGCTGCAAGATTTTCAGGAACTGAATTAGCTCTTAACGGTGATCTGAAAACAGTTGAAAATTTAATCTTAGGAGACTTCCTAAGTATACTTTCAGGGTTATCAACTATCTCAGGTGGGTTAGGGTCAGGGTAAGCTCTAGTATGAATCTTTCTAGGAGCCACTATGCTGTTTTTCAGACCCAACTTAACAAGAATAGTTTAACCAAATATGACAATATTTAAGAGGTTAACTGATCTTTAATCAAGAAAATTTTAATCCTAAAATCCTCTTACTGAGTTTGAATAATGCTGTAATGATAATGGTTCTTCCTAGTGGAGTCTTAAGGTCTGTTTAGGATTGTAGAGTTTCCAAGTGGAATTTTTTAGCTCTTTTGGAGGTAAAAGGTTTTATGGTCCACTACCATGTTTATTGAATACCAATCTGAAATATTTTTGGGTTTTTCTGAGTTTATTTCAGTCCTATGGGTTTTGAGAGCGGCCTGAATTTGTTTCAAAACTTAGCTATGGTTAAGAGACAAAGACAATCTACTCTTATGGCTAAGCTAGCTGATCCTTCAAGGTTTGATAAAGTATTATGAGAATCCTAAGGTTTTAATATTTTGTCACTAATTCAAACAAGTTTTATCATGATTACCATTTTCTTGGTAGTGCTTGAAAAGGGCTGCTTTGAATCACTGCACAATTTTCTTAAATTTAGGATATTACTGACTCCTAAGTTGTACTTAAACTATCTTTTAACTCAGAAGATCCCTAGTGGAGTCGCCATAAATGTTAGTTGCTGGTGGCTCAACTGGCTAATAGAAAAAGTGTCATTAAATCAAAAGGTTTTTCTGAGGTCTTATGAAAATATCTAGGATGAAGTTTTACTCAGAAATCCCCAGCTGAGTCGCCAGAAATGTTATTTGCTGGTGGCTCAACTAGCTAATATACCAATGGTTCTTGAAACAAGGACTTTCTGGAGTCTTAGGTATGTATAGGTATAAATGAACTCAAAAAATCCCCAGTGGAGTCACCAGAAATGTTAGTTGTTGGTGGCTCAACTGGTTAGTATGCCAAATGTTCTTGAGACAAGTGTTTTCCTGGGGTCCTTAGACTTATTTAGACTGTGATTAACTCATAAGTCCCCAGTGGAGTTGCCAGAAATGTTAGTTGCTGGTGGTTCATCTGGCTAACAGAACAAGTGTCGTTAAATCAAAAGGTTTTTCTGAGGTCTTATGAAAATATCTAGGACGAAGTTTTACTCAGAAATCCCCAGTGGAGTCACCAAAAATTTTATTTGCTGGTGGCTCAACTGGCTAATATACCAATGGTTCCTGAAACAAAGACTTTCTGGAGTCTTAGGTATGTATAGGTACAGATGAACTCAAAAAGTCCCCAGCGGAGTCGCCAGAAATGTTAGCTCCTCGTAATTCTAGCAGATTGGTGAGACCAGAACTGTGGAGAGAACACTTGAACCACTTTGGGATTCTAAGATCTAGCCCTCCTGAATCCGGAGAGGGATCTCTCCAATAAAGTGCAAAGATTGATTTATCTTTAAAGGTTTTATGGGTTGATTTTAGGCTAGTTATTAAGACCGAGGGTTTTTGTTTTTTTTGAATGGTTGAGCATGATTATTAGTTGAGTGGAAAGTCCTAAAAAAGTTTCAAAGGTGTGAAGTTGCAAGCAATCAGAACAAGCTTTGGCTAAAATGATAGATATAACGTTGGTTTTTAGTCCATTGGGCTATGGAGTCTTAAAAGGGCTTTAATTGTGCAACAATTCAAGAGTGATCCAAGGGGCAAGTCATCTATATCAAAATATATTTTGAGATAAAATGATGGAATGGAAACAATAAAGTTTTGGAGGGGTGGAAACAGATAATAATTTCAACTAGGATGTATACTCTGTCCATACAAGAAAAGACTTCTAAGCAACTTTTTAAAAGCAACCAAAGGGTAGGGCTCACCATAAACATCTTTGGACAAGCTCGTATTAAAGATAACTCAAGAGACAAACAATCCAGTAATCTGCATAATTACTTTCAGAAAGGATGAAAAAAAATAAGATAAACAAAGGGAAACTTAAGATCAGATAAGATACCTTTAAATCTAGTCTGCTTTCAACATACACTTAGGGAAATTTTCAGAATTACCTTTGTAGAAAGAAGCTAGAAAACAGGGCACACCATCACTTTTCTAGTTTAACTTTATAAGAAAATAATGAAAACAACATTCAAGAACAATGTTTAAAGCAAACAGTAGGACGAGGGAATGCCAGCATTCCTAACTGCTTAAACTATATTGAATCATTCTTAAATAAACAAATTGGAGGAAAACATTGAGATAAAGCTTATCAGTCAGAGAAGGGTACTGTAAATAGTAAGTCCTAACTCTATGCTTGTTGTTCTTTATCAGAGAATAATGGACAATATGGCATACACGAAAGGAAAATACAATAACATAGAAAGAAGCACTTCACCAGTGATATAGACCAGGATCCCAAGAAACAACTTGTTATTGATGTCAAGCCAGTTACAATCTTCAAGTCCGATGTTTCAGTTCAACAATCATCTTCACTTCTCAGCCTAACTTATTAGATCACAAACAGAGCTCCAAGAGCCTTTGAACACTATTTACAAGTGGAAGTTTTGAGCACAAGTATATTTCAAAATTCTACAACCAATATCGTTTCATCTTCTACAGAAGTATTTATAGAAGAAATGAAGAGATGGGATGGGATAAAAGATCCTCAAGGTTAAATTAATACAGATTAATACTTCTCAGCATTTGAGGGGCTCAATGGAGAAGTTTACAGATATTTGCTATGCATTAATTTTTTTACATTAAGAATTAAGCTCGGTGGGATGATTTTGTTGACTTTAAGGCTCTGTGTCATCTTGTAATAACTCTGTTGATATTTTTTATAATAAATCTTTTGGCTTGAATTAACTGTTCGGCTGTCGTGAGGCAAATATCCTCTGTTCTGGTCATTACTCGGCCTTTGTTTAATGCTGTGAGGCTACAGGTGGCATTAGGTAGCTGAGAGGAATAAATTAGCCCCTGATGTGGCAGTGGAGGCATCCTCTGTCTGATAAATATTTTTTATTTTCCTTTAACTGTGTTTAATTTAGTGGATTAGGATTTTTATTTTCAATCTTAGTCATAATCCACCAAATGTGTGATTCTACCTTCAATTCTTCATCTCTGGTTTGATTTGGTCTTCAACACTGATACTCTCTGTTTTAATCATGTTTCATTGTGTCTTGTTGATGTGCAGGTGGCACAGAGGGTTCAAATGGCATCAGTGCTCATGATGCACCGATGAAACGTGGCGTTGAGCCCTTCGTAGTAATCCTTTTTGATAGATGAAAGCCTGGAGGATTGTCATCCTCGACTTTTATTTTCTTTTAAATTTATTTTGAAAAACTTTAATACCTACATAAAACCAAAAAGCAATTAATAAATCCTGCATATATGGGTAAGAATGCTTTGGAAGTTTTGGTTTGGAGCATAGCTGTTGGATGAAAGCATCTGACAGTGGAGATTCGCTTGTGGGGGTCAAAGGAGGTGGTTTGGAAGAATGGTGTAGAGATTAAGTTAGGGTCGTCGATCTTCGCAGAGATCAACAGTCAGGAGCAATAGCAATAAGATAATGTGAAGGGGTCACACTATAATTACATAGGTGAAAATGAAAAAAAATACAAGTGAAAAGGGGAAAAATCCCTTTGGCGGAAGAAATGCATTGAAATGAAATTTGGGGTTTCGCGGATTATTTTGGGCCATTGGATCATATTTGGCCCCGGAGATCAACGGTTAATATTGATCTGAAAAGTCCTTCGGTGAAGGTGGATGGCGATAGCTCAAACACGATATTGAATGCTGGCCGTTGATCTTCAGAGATCAACGACGGATATAAAACACGATGAAAAACAACATAAATGAGGGAGAGAGGTTTCGTAGGGCAAAATAGCTGGTTTCGTGTGGCCAAAAGGGGAAAGAGCGGTTTCACCTTTTCGAATGCGATATACGTTCCTGCCTGGCACGTGGCATTAGAAAACCACTTATATCGCATGATTTTGAAGGATTAATAGACGTGGTGAAAGTTACGCAAAACTGCGCACCATCCGTTAGATTTGGGTCGTTAGATCGAACGGTGGAGAGTGAGCGCGATATCGACCAGATGCGCGGCGGATAAAAGGTAGGGTGGTTTTATTATGGACTGTCCGATCAGGGGATCAACGATCAACGACAGAGATCAAATCTAGGGTTAAATTGGAAAAATAAATAAGGCGAAGAAAGGTTTAATATGGGTCGTTGATCTGCAGAGATCAACGACTGAGATTAGCTGAAAAACATTACACAACGGGGTATATGAATTTTAACCAAAGTGGCGAGGTACAATTTGGACCATCAGATCTGGATGTATGGACAGTTCAGATCCAATTGGAAGGTTCATGATCAGAGGAGGCGAAGGATAAGCAGCGCCGAAGTGATTGAATGTGGGCCGTCGATCTGTGGATTAGATTGACGGTGGAGGATGGATCGGAAAGCGGCCAATCGGAGGTGGAAAATAAAATAATACACTGCGCCAATCGAAATCTTCGATGTGATATAGCGCTGGCCGTTTGATTGGTCCAAGATCAACAGTGGATAAGGGCTCTGACAAATGAACAGGCGGGACTCTGTATAACATATGAAAACCAAAAATTTATGAAATACAAAGGTTTTATGGTGTTTAGGCGGGTTATACAATGAGGCTTGGCGCCCGACTTCGGGGCCTTTGGATATATGAAAAAGTGAAAGGGACCGGGGTTATATGTAGAAAGGTACCAATCAGAATTAGGAGAAAGGTGATGGTCTTTCAATCTACCCATTTCGTAAATCTCCGATTCGAGATTCGCGTGAATTGTCGATCGGGAAAAAGATCAACGGTTCTTTTCATCAAAAACATGGACTGGCGGGTTTTAATATAAACATAGGAAAAAGTGGGTTTCATGATTTTACAAAGGGAAAAAGTGATCGGGAATGGTTTATTTGCATTGTTTAAGCACCCGATTGCAGGCCTTTGGGTTTTGTGAAGCGGCAAAGGGATCGGGGGTTTATACATAAGAGGGGCCAATCGGCATTGGAGTTTTATAAAACAAAGGGACTTGCCTGCTCTGATTTGTTTCGATGTGATAAGCACCCGATAGGTATAGCACCTGGTTATAGGGTGTGGGCATGTGGTGGGGAAGTGGTTAGAACTTAGCCCAAAGGGGCTTAAGCCTATAGTAAAAAAGCTTATTTTTCACGAATTTTTCAAGGTTTTTTGATGGATTTGGGGTTTTCGACAAAGTTTAAAAATGAGTTTTAAACCTTGTAAAAGGATTTTTATGAAAGGAAGAAGGGAAAAAAGGGAAAATAGAGGAAATCCATGGGGAATAAAGGGGTAAAAATGAAGGCCAATTTGAAGTGAAAGGAAGGGAAAAATGGGGGAAAAAGAGATTTTTGCAGCAGTCTTTTCATCATGAAAATAGTAGATTTTAATAATTAAGATGGAAACAATAGTGAAGATTTTAAACAAAGGGCATGATGGTCTTCATGAGTCTTCAAGAGATAAAATTTTTAGCAATAAAACTTGTTTCTTGAAGGCTCAAAAAATGATTTAGCCACCATTTGATATGACAAATTTTATAGGTGGCTAACACTATCTACGATCAGGACCTCGACCACCGTTGGATCAGCTCCTCCCGTTCCAACGACCCACAAATATTATCGCATATTCAAATGCCCGAGAGTTAAAACCTTTCAACCATGTAATATGGGCACTATTCCCGCCGTCACATCCATCACGCATTGCTCATCCTATGGTATCGTGCCCTCGCCATATATACTGCCAACCCACTCCCTCACCTTGCAAAAAACCACCAAACCACCTCCCGCCATGACCCAAAACCATTGACCCATTCAAATGTGTTCAAGCCCTTGATCCTCTGTGTTAGACCTTTTCAAACACTCCAAAAGCCCGAACAAACGCAAAAAACCCATAACGCAGGTTTTAAACTAACCAATTGTTTTTAAAAGTGCAGGTAGCCGATGTATAAGTGCCAAAATTGCATTCCAAAGTCCAAAAATTGTTTAAATAAGTCTTCTAGGTAATGATCCAGAGTGTCTTGTTTCATTTAAAGGATTTGGAGCACAAGAAAGGAAAATCACAGACAAATCAAATATGAAACTGTTAAAGAACGGTGGCATTAAAGTATTTCACAGTGACAATGTAGAGATGAGGACAAATATAAAGAACACAGTCAGTAGAACAATAGAATGGATTAAGAGATTAATCAAAGGTTAAAGGCAGGAAAACAAAATTAGAAGACATGGATAAAGAGATCAGAGATGAAAGTAGATTAAAAGCATGAAACAGAGAAAATAGACTTAAGGAGAAAACAAATCAAAGCTTATGAGGCAAATCAAAGGATAAATGACAAATCAGAGGTTAAATGACAAACCAAAAGCACATCAGCAAGGAATACATATCTGAATGACTAAGGGACTCAACCTTTACTTCTTTAGGACACATTTTTCCACCTACAACCTTATTTCACTCAAATAAAAGAAACTACAATTATTGAAAATGTCAGAGATATTTTTAGCAACTTAGAAGTTATTGAAAGAGTTAATATTAGAGCCAAAAAGTCAAAAATATCCTAAAAGTTAGCTCAACAGTTAAGTTAAAAGTTATTATTACAGTAAGTCAGTCACAGATATTTTGGCTTGGGCCTTGCATGGTCTCGAAGGTCAAGATAAAATTTACTCTGTAATAAGTACAATCTGAAACCCTAGCTTAGGATCACCTCCTCGTCTGCAGATAAATAATGCAAGTATGTTTCATTGTTATTGTTGGTTGGTTGATTGGTGATTGTTGAGCTAGTTGATGAGTTGCTAAGATGGATTTGATCAGACTTTGAGCTGCAAATATTGTTGCAATGGAGTATTATAACTGTTTTGGACATGAGTTATACAAGCACGTTCAAAAGATTCTTGAGCTATGTTAATGGTGTGTTACCTTTCTTTGTAAATGTTTCCATTCCGTTTTCCATATTTTCCATCATTTCTTTGATAAAAGAACAAAAAATTTAGACTAAGATATGTTGTCTTGGCACCTTAATTCTGTCTGATTCTTTCATCTTAATGTTTTCTTCTGCAAGGTCTGATTAGAGAATTTAGGGGTGTCCTGATCTTTAGTTCCACCTAGCTTGTTTCCTTGAAGTTTACTTAGTATATTCTAGCCAAACAAGTCTATGGTTTGCCTTGTCCTTTGGTTTTGCTTAAACTATTGCTTTAAAGGCCTTCTTTGAATTTTGATTAAAGAATTCTTAACTGCTCATTAGTCTCACTAAAATTTTTTCTTGAATGTTTTCTTTGTCTGAAGGTAATAATTAGAGAATTCTTAACTCCTCTCTAGGATTACTGGACTGTTTTATTGAAGTTTACTAAATATAGTATATCCAAAAA
Organism: Pinus albicaulis; assembly: GCA_034641835.2. Lineage (NCBI taxonomy): Eukaryota > Viridiplantae > Streptophyta > Pinopsida > Pinales > Pinaceae > Pinus > Pinus albicaulis. The sequence goes on from CM076569.1 coordinate 603,026,288, forward strand.
AGTTTATGTTTTCCTAGTCCTTTGGTTTTTCTTAAATTGTTTCTTTAAAGGCCTTCTTTGAAAGTAATAATTAGAGAATTATTAACTGCTCTCTAGGATTGCTGGATTGTTGTCTTAAGGATTACTTAGTAGAGTTTGGCCAAAGAAGTCTAAGGTTTGCCCTGTCCTTTGGTATTTCTTAAAAAATAATCTTAAAGGCTTTTCTTGTTTGAATTATAGTTAAAGGATTATTAATTTCCCTTTAGTTTTACTAAATTCACAACTTCTTGTCATTTCATATTTCATCTAATCTAAGAGATCCACTTGATATGGTTAGCTTGCCCTATGAAAACCCTTATAGATTTGATGTAAAATTAAAGCCTCTTATGACTCCATAGCCCAATGGATTAATGCTTCTCACAGTCTATCTATTCAACTAAAACACTCAATAAATTAATTGATCAAACAAAAAAAACAGTCCTAAAACTTCATAACTAGCCAAAAATCAGAAAACATAAGCATAAAGATAAATCATTTGCAAACACAAACATAGAGAGAGCCCTCTCTGAGTCCAGGAAGGCTAGGTCCTTGGCCTACGAAGTGGTTTTATGTGGTTCCCTACATAATTGTTCTTGCCAATCTTGAAAATCATGGGGAGCCATCATAATAGCGACCATACTAGGGAATCGTGAGTTATTTTAAAGATTAATATTTCCTCAAAGAACTAAAATAATCCCTTCAAAATTTAGATGAATCAAGTGTTAGAAAAGAATGGTGTCTGGTTGTTGATGGTGGACAACAACAACGTCAAAACCATTAAAAATCCTCCACCTGGTGACTCCACTGGTTTTTAGTAGTTCTGCTGACTCCACTAGTTTTCTATAGACTCCACAGGGAAATTATTGAGAAATATTGATATCATCAAACCTCAAAAGAACCCAGTCAAGAATAATTTTTGGATTAAGTATTTCTTTTACAAATTGGTTTTTTTTTCAAACTGCTATAAAATTTCAACCTCTCTGAGCCTTGGGTCTAAATTCTGGCTTCTAGAAGAATCTGTACCAAATCCCATCCTGACCCAAACCCTCCTACAATATTTGATAATCCAGAGCACATCCTAAGGAAAACTTCTAGATCTAAAAATCCAATTGTTATGTAATATTCCTAAATTAGCATGCAGCTAATTAGAATATTAATTTTTCTCTTGTCATTTAATTAGATGAATAAATGGGTAGGGAGGCCCATAAATCTCTTTAGTAGGCATAAAATCCCTCTTAATGTGAAAGGTGTGAAATCTATCTCCAAATAAGATCGTCTTTCATACTTAGAGGATTTTTATTCTCTAATGATGCAAGTAATGGGTCTCCTACCCATTTTATTCACCTTCTTCATAAAATTGACAAAATTTAATGTTCCTCAAAATTTTGGAACATTACAGTCCTCCCCTCTCAAAATATTGTTTTCCCTCAAGCAATTGTAAGGATGAACTGAGTCTCTTTCTTCCCTTCCTCCTGTAGCATCCTTATGTAATGATCTCCTCAAGAAAATGGATGCCATATCAGCAATCAAGTCTCCAACTGTCCCTCCAACATATGCAATCTAGCCTTGGGGTGAACACTCCCAAAACAACTATCATGTAGAAACAAGTATCCATGAAGGAACAAGAGATATCTAAGGGCCTCCTTGAGGCATGAGATCTGATATATAATAGGACTTATCATCCCTCATATGAATCTCTCATCCCCATGCGATCAATCATGAAAATAAGCTGCCTTCCAACAAGACAACTCATGGAAAAACCACCCTCCACCTTGAGCTCCAGAAATGAAGGTGGGCTGAAATCTGATCATGGCAAGCACTATAACTTGCCCCATGCTGTCCTCTCCCCCACTTGTGACAAGTGTGGAGTTTATGTTGATCCTGGGCTGCAAATGCATTGCCCTCAAATGGCAAAATGAAGATTAATTCCCCAAGAATCTCTCCTCCATCAATGAAAAATCATCTGGCCCAAGACATGTCATCTATGATGAATAGGACAAGATCACCATAAAATTCCCCCATGATATGTTTGATTTAGGTTATACCATGTGCAGCAAGTGAAAACAGTGCCTCATAGGGTTATAATTCAACCTCATCCACCGCAACTGCAGAAAATAACATGGCAAGCATTGCACAACATCAAATATCACATCTACTACTAAATAGAAAATAGATGAGTGAATCAGCAACATAAGGTCAAACACCTACCCATACACATAAAATGGATGGATAACATTACCAAGCCCATGGATTACCCACAATTAAGAAAATATGTGGTTGTAACCATGCCTCCTCTCATGTTCCCTTTAGAACATGCAATGCAGAAAATATGGGAGTCCTTCCTCATCAAGGACACATTCACCCATGTGTCTCTCCTCTAATCATGTCCTCCATTAATATAACAGAAATATCAGCCAAGGAGACCATACTCAGCAATAAAATGAGACAAGTACTGAAGGTTTCATGTTATGCAAGGATGTACCAACAGTCTCCCAAGTAGTCACAACGCAGTTTCCCAAACTGCTGCTTTGAGAAATGATATGGCAAGTTTTTTTCAGCTCATGAATGATAATGTATGTTCTTACATCTGATAATGCATGGCGAGTGGCTGAATATGGATACTGAACATACATGGAAGGTAACACTTGCCCAAGGCCATATAAAATATGGCTGTCTCCATCACATAGTTTGGCCCAATTTTGCTCATGGAGCAACATGAAAAATCTGCCCCTTTGAAAAACTATGCACTGCATCATAATGATAAGAGTATGTAAATCAGCAAAGGTACACACAAGAATCTTACCATAGGCTGGAAGTGAGATGATAGATGGATCTATGCATGTGATCCTCCTCCCAAAAGACAACATTGTGAGCTCATGCAAAAAGGCTCCTGCCCATGCCAATCTTTGTTCCTTGACATGCTCCTTGTCAAGAACAACTCTGTCGATGCTGCTGCAAATATGAAGCTTCTCCCAAGAGGGAAATGCCTCCCAATCAATCCCAGCTAAGGAGTGATCCCCTTGCACTGTGAGAGTACCATCCTCTACTCGTGAAACACCATCAATCATGTGAGAGAAAATCTGCTTGTGCTCTCTCCCATCAATGCCAAGCAACTCAAGTGCTTGTTGCCCTATTATGCTCACATCATAGGACTCATGTGATGAAGGTATCCTGACTGATATATATGTCATATCAGCAATATGTATCCCTTCTCCTTTCTACCCAATGATGTAAAGATCCTGCCATCTCTTCTCCATTCTTTTGGTACTCCTCCCATGAGGGCTACCATCCTCCCAAACCAATTTTTTCTCCTTGCATTTCATGAGAGTTTGAAATGTAGATCCTTGGAGACCTCTTAGGGAAGGCCTCTCTCCCATGACTATGTTGGACCTATGAAGATCCAAATGTGATGGAGGTGATGTCTCCTCTCCACCCATGTTCAACGGCGTTGCTGGTTCCTCCAATGATGTAGCAGCTGTCTCCTCCTCTAGTTCACAAATTGTTTCATGATTCTCCATGGAGATGTCATGGTTTACTTCATCCTCCAAAATTTTACACTCCCACCTCGAAGGCTAAATTCAAATCATCAAATATGTATGAGGATGAGGGTTCTTCTCCTCCTTGAACCCTTTGCACAGCGCAATGCAAACATGAGGCCCTAAAGTGGCCATGTGATTTGATCCTGGGACCTCCTCATATGAAATTCCACCATCCTTAAGATTATTTGCTGAAATAGAAAGTGGAACTTTACTTATACCTTGGTGGATCTTGGGACCTTCTTGTGTGGTTGCAATGGCTTTTCCTCCAATGGCTTCCTCAACCATATATGTTGAAGGCTTCTCCTTCAAAGTTGTACCAGCATTGGTACAATCGTCCTCCCATGGTGGTGTGAGCTTCTCTTCCTTTGTTCTTTCTCCATCAGAGGTTTGGATCAACCTTTGAACAAAGACTGCAAAATAACTCACCCTTGAATGGACCAAGGGTTTGAACCACCAAACAGAGGTTTCCTCCTCCTTGTGCAGCACTACCATCACCACTGCTTCTTTCTCTGTCACTGGATGTAGCAATAAAAATGCCTCCAGCTTCTCCTCCCAAGTTATAGCTGAAGTAACCCCATCAAATGTAGACAATAGAAGCCTATTGCCTCTAATTTCTCCTTTTCCATAGGGCCTTCTCTCCTCCATCTTCTGAATAGACTGTGAGAATGCTATAGCTCCCCTGAATGCTACAGAATGGGATTTATAGTCACCCAGGTACTTGCTTAAGATCTGAAAATCCAAGCATCTGCCATGCTGGTCTTCAAGAGAATAGGAAGTGCATGGACCTTCCTCTTCTCCCCTTTCCTTCTCCTCCTCCTCAGGGAGTCTCTTCTTTAATACAAAATTAGATGAGATGAGTCTCATATTCTTCATCATTTTCCTCTGAAATCAAACTCACAGGTTGTGCCAGTTCGATGCTCTGATACCACTGTAATGTTCCTTTTTTAGAAACATTGTCAATCAACAAGCAAATCTATTCCAGAGATAGACTGAAGGGGCATTTACTAGATTTGTCACCTTTGAAAAAAGGATGAGCTCCAGAGGCTACCTGGCCCACTAGTAGACTCCGTCTATAGAGTGATTGTCAAGGGACAATATCCCCAAGAGGGAAACACAACAAGATTGGGAATCTCTTAAGATAACCCGAACATTGCAGCTACACCAATAAAAAATACATCAAATGGAAAATAGCAGTGAATCATATACACATGAAATGTTGGGGAATACAATGGCCATCATATTAAGACATAGCAGCATAAAATATACATCATCTTGAGGAAATGATCACTAAATAAAGGAACAACAAGCCTCAAGAAATCTGTACACACAAATATGAAGAATACTGCTGAATATATCAAGCCCTAGGCCATGAGTGCGCAGTTATAGGAGGAACTGCTGTATAAAATATGGAAATAAAAAGATATAGCAATGATAGGCTCAAATAAAGTGGGGGAGCAAGATCTCAACCCCTAAAAATACAATACAACAATCCTTTAAGAGGATTGGCTGAAATCTATACAAAATGGAATTTTGCAGAAATGCCAGAGTTGATGGGCAGCAGAAACTCAAGAGCTGGAAATGGATGGATAAGGCTGAAATAGCTGTTGTAGATGAAGTGCCCTTCTCCAATGAAAATCTGAAGTGAAAGGCTGATCCTTTCACCCAAGACTTCCCCTCAAAATCTGTTAATCCCTCAGAGCAATTATCCACCCATGAAAACGCTGTCTAAGAGAGGGATTGTGCTGCCTTTGATGGAAAGTGGTTGGCCTGATGCCAAAGATGATGGGATATGCTCTATAACCTCCTTTTCTGATCTCACAATTGATGGAACCTCTCTCCACTGAAAAACTAGCTCCGAATGGTGTGTGGAAACCTCCCCGGCAACACCCAGCAACACTGCACAATATCTACTGTAGAAACTACGCTGATGTAAATGGCTGAAGCTATGGCCTGAATGCTTGAATATGGTAGATGGAGTGCAATCCTTCATGAGCTCCTCAAGAAGGAGAGGAATTCATAAAAAGAACTCCCTCGTGCCCGAATGCACCATAGCTCTACTGAACAGCAAGAGGCAACAAAAATTCTCTAAGAATCGAATGTAAAATGATCAAAAGATTCGCTCAATGGCTACCTTGCTCCTCTTTTAAACAATGAGCCTTCCCTCCACGGGCCCTACTTCGAATTAGGGTTTCATTCATCTAGAATCTTCCCTCCTATGTTGTCCCACATAGCGCTTTCCAACTCATGTCAACGCAGTTTGACTTGGTCAACCTTGGCCAAGCATGTATGCAAAAACCTCCTTTCACACATGGAGGTGTGAAATCCAGCTCCAAATAAGATCCTCTTTCATACTTAGAGGATTTTTATTCTCTAATGATGCAAGTAATGGGTCTCCTACCCATTTTATTCACCTTCTTCATAAAATTGGAAAAATTTAATGTTCCTCAAAATTTTGGAACATTACAATTATTATATGAGGAGTGGATCCTAAATAAAGACAACTTAATGTGAATGAAGATCAATCTAGCTAGTCAAAAAGAAGACACCTTAAGTGTGAAAAGAGACAATGCATGAAGATATAGTTAAGGTTGATCCATTCAATATTGATTCTGTCAAGATTGAATAAATCAAACAGCGTTGTAAAAAGATAAGTAAGACTAATGGAGACAACATAATTTTGGTTGAGGAGCCTTAGCATGGAAGCAACTTCATAATTGGGTGGGACCCTTGGTGAGGAAGCTTATTAACTATATAATGAAGGGAATGGAAACCATATGGGGCATGATTGATGCTCATATTTTTTATGTGGTCTGTTTAGAATTTCTGCATCATTTTTCTATTTAGCTAAGTTTTCTACATTGTTTAGTGCAAGGGTTTTCTCATGCGGGAATTCGCCACTCTTTCTTGGAGATATTGTTTAAAAAATATAAGGAGAGCATCCTATGCTATATTTTCCACTATCTGGTGTTAGGCCAAGTAGTCACTTTTAGAAACAACATAGTCCCCTGGAGAAACTGCATTATTTCTTAAGGTATTGTAGTGGAGGGGTTCAATCCCTTGTTTTATGAGCTAGTTTCCCAGGAGGAGGATCAACCTTTTCCCCAGAAATATAGTAGGAGAGTATACTAAATTTATTTGCATGATCATCCATATTTATGTAGTGCTTTAGCCATACAGCATGATTCATCCATAGATCTACAGCAAAAAAATTCATGTATATCATTTATGTCAAGAAACCCTTCCCGGGTCATCTTGGATCTATGTAAAAGAGACCAGATCTCTATTTTTATGTTTCATTGATTAATATAATAGTAGATATATTTTATCTCTATATTTCAGAGTATAAACCCTTAAATAACTGTGTTGTCTCTTTCTGCAGGAATTTATGTTTGTAGTAGTCTTGGGGTTTCAACATTTTTGGGCTTTTTTGAGCATGGGAGGCATGTTTAACTAGGAAAAAGTCATTTGTTTCTGATTTCCTTTCAGATATGGTTGTAATAATGTCAGATCTAATGGATCCATGGGTTGAATTTTTTTTTTTAATATTTTTGAAAAATGCGTTTTTCATGCATGTATTGCTGAGTTTTCCCATTTGGGAATATTATAGTGGTATCAAAGCCCTAATATTTTCTCAGCCTGTGTTCTTCAACCATTATGGATTCTTAATATGGGAAGGAGAATATCTGCAAGAGATATCAAATAAAACCCTTATTTTCCGGAGGAATGAGGTTCTCAAAACTTGTCTTTCAAACTCTGCAGGGTATAAGCAAAGACATCAAAGAAATGAGGAGCGAAAGACAATGAAGTCCCTCAAAAATATCTACAATATATATACATGAGGAAATATCTACTTCCTCATATTATGGGTGTGAGCATTCAGCCACATCATCATATTTACAATGCTCTATCAACCACTTTTTCATGAAAAAGAAGAGGAAGAAAGGAGATGTGCAAAAAAAGGAGACTCTTGGTGATTATTTGCAAGAGTATGAAGCTCAATCTAAGGGGTTCAAAGATCACTTGAACTTCCAAGGGTTTTGAAAGATAGAGGAAAGAAGCACAAGGAGGAAGCAGCATGGTGTGGGTAGATTCTTTCTATCTACTTTTGATGGATCACCTAAATGTCCATCTAGGGCTTGGGTGAAGGAGCTAGACACCTATGTGCAACAACATCAAGTTTCAGAAAAAGAAGACATCAAAGTAACAGTTCTGCATCTTGAGGGCAAGGCTTATGCTCGATGGTTGTTTGAATATTTTTCCTTAAAGAATGAAAATACATCTACTTATGCAAAGTTCATTAGAAGAACAGTGGAAAGGTTTGATGAAAAATCTTATGAAACACCTTCTATGGAGTTTATCAAACCAAATGAAACAAAACTTTAGCATGGGTTGGAAGGATCCATAAACTCAGCTCCATTTCAGAAAACCATTGAAGGGGGAGGAAAATTTTATGATGCCTTTCCAAAGGCAAAGTCCCCATTGCATAAAGAGCTTTCTTCTCAAGAGGAAGACATGGAGATTCCTCCTTCAAAAGAAGACCAAGATCTAAGGTATCTTATTGATGATGCAGAATTTTCAACAATTGAAGAGAAGGAAGAGAAGGCTAGATATAACAATACAGTCATGAAAAAGGCACATCTAGGACCTCATGAAGAGGAAGATGGAGCACTTGCTCCAAGGAGGGAAACTCTTGCACTCTTGCAAGGAGTTCCAAAGAATCTCACATATGGGGATCATGGCACAAGCCATGTGCAACATGTGCCATCATTATCAAATGGTGATATATTGAAGATAGAAGAATATAAAAGGGAGGGCAAGCATCATATGATGAGGAGTATACACCCCTCTTTATTTCATAAGGATGATACACAAAGAAGGTAGGAGGATCTATGCACTGAAGGCAAGGACAAATATGTCCACACACATATGCATCCTGCTTTATGCCTTGATGTCTCTTTGCATGGAGGCATTACACTAGCGAGACCCCCTAATTGGAGGAAAAATAAAGTTTTCTTTCAACTCTGTGTAGCAGTGACATATTTAGCTAAGGAATGAGCCTTGAGGGGAGCTACCACTGCGCTGAGAACTAATGATGGATTCCAAGAAGAGCTGAATAATTTTCTGAAATTAAATTTTCCATCTTCCACTAATCTATTTGTGCTGGAAAAGAAGAATTCAAAAATCTGTGTTGACATGAGTATGGTGTCAAGAGACCACTCCATAGCCTTGGAGCAGCAAAAGATACTTCCATATATAATGAAGATTTCTGAATATGACAAGAGGATATTACCAGTCTTATATGCATGGGAAAAACTATGGAAGCTTTGGAGGAAAGAAACCTTTCGAAAGATTGTTGACTTCCATGAACTTCAATCTTATCTTGAGCAATATCAACTGCAAGAGAGGAAGAAAAATAAAGTTGATAGTACTCCAACATGTGACTTTGGCATCATGTATGACAAAGAGGAGAGCCATGTTATGACAGGGGCTGCATTGCATATTTCTACAGCATTGTCATTGTTTAGGAGCCTATATCCTTATTGGGAGTCCCAAATTTTGATGGAATATTCCAAGGACCTCTTCACATGTAAGGTTCGTGATGGGCAAGTGATGGATGGGAGGTATGAAGTAGTTGATGGAGTCATTTATTTCCAAAATCAGATCTACTTAACTAGAGACTCCAAGCTCAAGGATAAACTACTTAATGCAGCCTATGAGATCTTGCTTTCTAAATCCATTGGATTTATTAAAGCATACCGTACCATCTTGGAGGGATTCATGTGGGAATATTTCTAAGGGGAGATGCACTCTCATATGAGGAAGTGCATAGATCACTTGCTGGTTAGGGAGGAACATATCTCTTGTGAAGAGTTATCATTGCTACCTCCTTATTCATTGGGTGTGAGAGGAAGCTCATCCATTGGCTACCTCACTCATTTGAATCAAGTGTATGGTAAAACTTGTATTTTTGAACATCATGATGTATCTACTATATGCTTGTATTTTCTTAACACTCATGTCCAGGACTTTGCTCTAAGAGGGAGCACTTTTTCTTAAGGGTTTCATAAGCCACTTTGGGCCATGAACAATGGTGATGTTGGTAATTCCTTGGAATATCTTGGAGAGATGATGTACTCTTCATGGTGTGATTAATTAACACCAACCACATACACATTCTCCAAGCATGAAAGAAGGATGGGGCAGCAAATAAGTGTTGGGAAAAACACTTGTCATATCATATTCTATGGTAGTTAGGAGTAAAACTGCGTTAGTTGCACTTGAGGGATCATTGTACTTCTCCTTTACTACATATGGCAGCTAGCATGACTCTAATTATGATTCCATATGCTGAAAATGTTCTTATCTTTGTTGAAGACATGGTTGGAGGAGAGACACATTGGTTGGATGTGTCCTTGGGGAAAGAAATTCCCCACATTTTTTGCACTACATGTTCCAAAGGGAGCATGGGAAACTAAGTGGCCACTATAATAGATCACTTGTTTCTTTATGAGGTGGACCATATGATTGATTGGAGCACTTGGGACATGCCTCTCATGAGAAATTGGGAGGATTTTTCCTATGCATTACCAAGCTGGGAGGTGATTCATTTCATTTGGATGATAGCATGGAGGTGGGAGTCCTTCATTGATGATGAAATTCCCCATGATTGTCATCACTTCTATCTTGAGGAGGCCATTTATTAGAAAGAAGGTTTCCATATAAACCTTCCTTTCTTTCATGATGAGATCCATTTGTTTTATCCAGCAAAGGCCAACTTGCACACTTGGGAGGAACGATTGGGAGATAAAATTATTGCAGAAAATCTGAAGCAATGGTGGAGACTGTTGGATGAGGAGTCCATAAGAGGAGGAGGGGATTTTCTGCAACACCCTTGCAGTTGCTTGAGGACAAGCAAAATTTGGGAGGGGAAGACTATAATATTGCTACATTAGCATGCAGCTAATAGGAATATTAATTTCTATTTTAAAATCTAGTTAGATGAATAAATGGGCAAGGAGGCTCATAAGTTGCTTAAGTAGGAATAAAATCCCTCATAATGTGAAAAGGGATCATGTTAACAACTAGATCAAGCATCCACGTGTGTGAAAAGGGTCTAAAATGTGTGGAAAAATTCAAGTTTGACCAATTCAACAACATTATTATTTGAAGAGTGGATCCTAAATAAAGACAGCTCAATGTGAATGAAGATCAATCTAGCTAGTCAAAATGAAGACACCTTGAGTGTGAAAAGAGACAATGCATGCAGATATAGCCAATTTTGATCTAGTCAAGACTGCTTTAGTCAAGATTGAATAAATAAAACAATGTTGTAAAAACATAAGTAAGACTAATGGAGACAACGTAATTTTGGTGGAGGAGCCTTAGCATGGAAGCAACCTCATAATTGGGTGGGAACCTTGGTGAGGAAGCTCATCAACTATATAATGAAGGGAATGGAAACCATATGGGCATGATTGAATATTATATTTTGTATGTGGTATGTTTATACTTTCTGCATCCTTTGGCTATTTAGCTAAGTTTGCTGCACTGTTTAGTGCAACGGTTTTCTCATGCGGGAATTCCCCACTCTTGCTTGGAGATCTTGTTTAAGAAATCTAAGGAGAGAATCATGTGCAATATTTTCCACTATCTAGTGTTAGGCCAAGAAGTCACCTTTAGCAATAGTGCAGTCCCTTGGAGAAACTATGTTATTTCTTAAGGTATTGCAGTGGAGGGTTTCACTCCCTTGTTTTTTGAGCTAGTTTCCCAGGAGGAGGATCGGCCTTTTCCCCGGAAAGATAGTAGGAGAGTCTACTACCATTTATTTGCATGATCAGCATTATTTATGTAGTGCTTCAGCCATAATGCGTGACTCATCCATAGATCTGTAACATAATATTTCATGTATATCATTTTTGTCAAGAAACCCTTCTCGGGTCATCTTGGATCTATGTAAAAGAGAATAGATCTCTGTTTTTATGCCTCATTGATTAATATAATAGAAGATATGTTTTTTCTCTATATTTCTAAGTATAAACCCTAAAACAATTTTGTTGTCTCTTTCTGTAGTAATTTCTGTTTGAAGTAGTCTTGGGGTTTCAACATTTTTGGGCTGTTTTGAGCATGGGAGGCCTTTTTACTAGGAAAAATTCATTTTTTTCTGATTTACTTTTAGATATGGTTGTAATAATGTCATATTTAATGGATTCATGGCCTGTATTTTTTTTTAATAATTATATTTCTGAAAATGCGTTTTTCATGCATGTATTGTTGAGTTTTCTCATTTGGGAATATTACAGATTCCTTCTCTTGGGAGATCATCAAGGAGGGATTCTGAGCACATTTCAGATCTTTGGCACTAGGCCAACCTATTCCCATAATTTATAGCACATTTTGAGCTGGGAATTGTGTTATTTTTTAGGGTAGTTTAAGAGGAGGATCTATTGGCTCTTTTAGAGTGTTTTCCTCTAGCCGTAGGGTTCAACTTTTCATTGGAGGAAAACCTTGATTAGATCTACGTAAGATATATATTATTTAGGCCTTCTATCTCATGAGATTCAGTTTGCAGTAACTCTTCAGTCCTAGGGCTATATATCACCATTTGTATTTGCGTGTATTTCTGGAAACCCTTCCCTGGTTATCTTGGAATTGTGTAGAGGAGACTAGATTTAAATTTTTCAGCTCTCTTTAATAATATATCAGCAGATCCATTTTTCTCTCTATTTATCTAGCATAAACCCTCAGTAAACTGCACTGTCACTTACTACATTATTTATGTGTTGTAGTATTCTTGGGGTTGCATTGTTTTTGGGATATTCTGGGTGTGGGAGGCTTGTTTAACTCATCTATCATGATTTTTTTCTAATCTCCTTTTGTATTTCGTTACTATGATGTATAAAATAATGGATCCATGGGATTTTATTAACTATGATAGCATATATTTCAGAAAAAATGCGTTTTTAGTGCTTATATTGATGATTTCACTATTTGGGAATATTAGTGTGGTATCAGAGCATAATCTTAGCTTAGCCTATGAGTTTCAACCAACATGTTATAAGAATAAGAAGAGAAGAAAACAAGATCTAAAATTATGGAAGCAATGAGCTTTGTCTCATCGCTTTTCAGATCTATGAATAACCTCTCCAAGGAGGTCAAGTAGATGAAAGAAGAGAGATGTAATGAGACCTCTAAAGGGTTTCAAGAAGAGGAAGGTCCATGTACTTCCTATCAGTAGAAGAAAGAGTCAATGTTGCATAGATCAGCTCCAAAGCAATACACTATGCCCTCTCCTTTTTAGGCAGAAGAAAAAATGCATGTAGATGGAGGACAGTTGGATCATGAGATCCTAAGTGAATACCTTGTAGAATATAATTCTCAACCTAGAGCTTTCAAGGAGACTCTAACTCTCCCACAGTTCATTCAGTTTAAAGAAGAAAGGAGACCTTGCAGCAATAGGACAATAAAGGGCAATGGATTTCTATTGTATACCTTTGATGGGTCATCCACATGCACAGGAAAGGCTTGGGGAATGAAGTTGGATGCATTTTTCCTACTACATCCAGTGGTATAAAGAGAAGCTATTGAGATTGCAACACTGCACCTTGAGGGTGAAGCAAACATTTGGTGGTTCAGCCATTTGAGTCATGCAAGGGTGACTACAACTGCATATTTTACTCAAAGGTTGATCAAGAAATTTGACAAGGATAAATCAGAGGAGAAAAGGCCTTCACCACCACTTGCTGCAGGAGCACTTGCCTCAGGAGAAAGAACACTTGAACCTTTGCAAAGTGGTCTTGATCTCTTGAAATTTACAGCCCTATGCACTACTCTGGAGATGCATGATAAGGAGGAGACTTATACTAGCATTGATGCAACAATAGAAGAGAAACCATCATCATAAGTAGTTGGGAAAGTCATCACACTAGAGGAAGGAACCCTTGTAGCAGTAAAGATGTTCCCAAGCTTTAACGAGGTATGCATATGTTTCCACTTTCTATTATTTCAGCACATCTTATGGAGAAGTGTGGGAATATGCCATTACATGACCTAGGGTCAAGATACACTACTGATTTGGACCAGAAAACTATCACTGTGATGGGGAGCCTTGATTTGTTTGAGGAGGAGGTGTACATTCATCCTAGTGTGTCATTGCTGAGTTGCACACAACTCTTGGGGTTGGAGTGTAGGTTTTTGGAGGATAGGATGAGCATTGTCCTAAACAATCCAATGCATAACTATATGTTCATCATTGAGCATGAGCATGAGACAACCAATGTAGCATTATGGAGATTAGCAGTGCTATCATTGAGAAGTAGTGATGAGTTGGGGGCTAAACTATTATTAGAGCATTATGCTGACCATTATGCTTGTGTGACTTTGGATGGGCAAATGATTGATGAGAGACATATTATCTTTTGTTATTGTGATGGATATTTCCTAATGAGAATTGTACATCTCAATGAGAAGACTTTGCCTTCAGCATACTTGGATCCTTATGGATTCAACATGGTCATGGATGAGTGGTATTCACTTGGAGATCTCCAAGCGATTGCATTTCAACATCCCATGAAATGCAAAGATAGAAATCTGATTTGGGAGAATGGTATCAATGGAGAAGTACCTAGATGGAGCATGGTAGGAGACACCCACATTTGGATGAATGGGTGTGGATGGTGAGAAAGAGGCTGGTGAGTCACATACATATCTATGACACAGGGAAGAAGGTGGCATGGTTTCATTGGCTACTCTTGAGAGAGTTTGGTCATCATGTGACATATCCTTCTTCTAAGGGTATGTTGGTGGGTGAAATTTGGCATGGCACTTGCATCATATGGCAGCAAGGAGTTTGAGTGCATTGTGTTGATATGAAATTCTTTGTGTCAATCATCATATTTTCACCACATTATTTGTATGATGGAGTTGTGAGGGGGAAGCAAGAGTTATTTTTTCATTGTCTACTCTTGGGAGAGTATGGATAGAATTTCTCCCATACTTGGCATGATATTTCAGGAGAAAGGGATGCCACAATCAAAGTGCAAAGAGGCTACCCTTCAGCATTGGAGGATCAGGAGGTACTTCCACATAGGAAGGAGACTTCACACATAGTAGCATGATGATGGATGAATTTTGCATATGGCATGCCAAAGAAGGGAGTCATGGAGTGGAAAGAGCCTTATCACTAAGGCCAAAAACGTTGTTACTTGGGAGTATGCATTTATTGATGGAGTGTTCCAAGGGGAGTATGCATCCCTTCATTTTTCAGATCTTTATTAGGAGATTCTCTTTGGAGGGCTCATCTATGGACCTCACTTTGAGCCTACTAACTATACATTGTAAAAAATGTATTTCCGTACTTATTGATCATTTCATAAAGTATTTGCATCTTCTCACCATCTTCTTTGGGTTTCATGGTCATTCTCGGAACAACATTTGTAATGGAGATTACCCTTCTTCGCATGACCTTGGGCAAGTATGGTTTTATTATTATTATGCTCAGCTGATATATAATGTCATTTACTACCTCATAGTAGATGAGCAAACATGCACAACTAACAACTTCATGTTGGAGGACAACTTGCCACATGATGTTCTAAAACGATAGTTGGTAAAACTGCGTTATATCTAGTGGAGAAACCATTGGGACCATCCAAACTTGCACAAAAAATTCAACATTTTTCTAATCTAGATACCATATGGTGATGATGTACCATTCACTTTGTATAGGATGGTTTGGGCCAACATGATTCATGAATCTATGGAGAGGATCTTTGAAGATCCAATCTTATCCTTGCCTCTTGAGGGCAACATTGTTGCAGCCCAAAATCAACAGCTACTCTACACTCATCATAAGTGGAGAGAGAGACAGCGTGGGGTAGGCCATTTTGTCTACCATGTTTAGTTATGCAGCCCACCTATATTGCTAGAGCCAAAGGTGGAGGAGAGTTTTCATTAGTTACCATTTTGGAGGGTGGCTCCTTTTGTATGGTTGATAGCTCGGGGATGGGAGACTCACATGGGAATGATACTTCCCAAAATATTTCAGATTCCATGCCTCAAGAAGGCCTCTAGACAACACATTTTTGTGTCCATGAGTGTTTTTCTTCTACATGATGATAGCTATTTGGGATGGTCACCAAAAGCTAACTTGCATATTTGGGAGGGGAAACTTGGAGATGTATTTATGAGACAAAATCTTGTTCCTTAGAGGATTTTATCATATGAGGATGCTACAAGAGGAGGAGAATAGGCTCTTCAGTTCTATCCTTATAGTTTCTTGAGGGCAAGAAACATTTGGGAGGGGAGGACTGTAATGTTCCTAAATTAGCATGCAGCTAATTGGAATATTAATTTTGCTCTTGTCATTTAATTAGATGAATAAATTTGTAGGGAGGCCCATAAATATCTTTAGTAGGCATAAAATCCCTCTTAATGTGAAATGGATCATATTCATAGCTGGATAAAGCACCCTCATGTGTGAATAGGGACTAATGCATGTGGACAAGGTCAAGTTTGACCAAGTCAACAGATCTGGTATGGAGGGAGTGAATCATCAATAGAGACAGGCCAGTGTGAATGTGGATTATTTTAGATAGTCATATAAAAGCTGGGTTGAATACCCTTAGGTGTGAAAAGGGGCTAGAGCAGGTTGACTAGGTCAACTTTGACCAAATCAAACAACGATGTTATGGAGGAGTGGCATTAATGATGGAACAACACAGTTTTGGAGGGAGATTATTTGCATGATGATGGAAACCCTAATGAGTGGGACCCAAGGTGAGAATGATCACATTGTTTATAAGGAAGAGGATGGTAGCCATATGAGGTTAGCTTATGATTATTATTTTGATATGTCTATTTAGACTTTTGCTCTCTTGAACTGTTTAACTAAGATTGTTGGTGTTGTTTAGCACAGGGTGTTCCTGGTCGGGAATCCCACCTCTTTCCTTGAGAGGCCTCTTGGGAGAGTATTGATCTATAATTTCCACACATTCAGTATTCTAGACAAGCTTCTGTCTTCATCTACAGCACAGTTTCTGAAAAATATTGTGTTGTGTTGCAGGGTTTTGCAGTGGAGGGTTGATAAACCCACTTTCTGAGTTAGTTTCTCATAGGAGGAAGGATTCCTTCTCTTGGGAGATTAGCAAGGAGGTATTCTGAGCACATTTCAGATATTTGGCACTAGGATAACCTATTCCCATCATTTACAACATAGTTTCAGCTAGGAATAGTGTTATTTTTTAGGGAAATTTCAGAGGAGGATCTATTGGCTCTTTTAGAGTGTTTCCCTGTAGGTGAAGGGTTCAAATTTTCATTGGAGGAGACCCTTGAGGAGATCTACATCAGATCAATATTATTTCAGCCTTATATCTCATAAGCTTTAGTTTGCAGTGACTCTTCATTCCTAGGGCTGTAGATCACCATTTTTATTTGGGTGTATTTCCGGAAACCCTTCCTGAGTTATCTTGGAATTGTGTAGAGGAGACTAGATCTCAATTTTTCAGCTATCTTTAATAATATATCATCAAATCCGTTTTTCTCTCTATTTATATATCATAAATTCTTAGTAAACTGCACTTTCACTTATTGCAGTATTTCTGTGTTGCAGTAATCTTGGGGTTGCAATGTTTTTGGGTTATTCTGGGTGTGGGAGGCTTGTTTAACTCATCTATCATGATTTGTTTCTAATATCCTTTTGTATTTGGTTACTATAGTTTATAAAAAAATGGATCCATGGGATGCTATTAACTATCGTAGCATATATTTCTGGAAAATGCGTTTTTAGTGCTTATATTGTTGATTTCCCTATTTGGTAATATTACATGTTAACAAACCAATTCACAAAACAAGTTCCCTACCTGAAAACCTTAGATACTTACAGAATATCCTATATGACTCACCCCTAGAACAAAGCTTTTCTAGGACTAGATATTAGAGTTGGATAAGCCAGATAGTTTTAGACCCATCCACCTTATAGCAGAATCCTGTTGTACTAACTTCAAACCCCATTCATACACCCATTGCTCACCCTCCTCCATTAAACCCTCTACCTCCTTTTGTAAGCCCTCCACTTGCTAACCCTCCTTTGTTTCCCCAACCAAAAATCATGGCAGCCTGGTATACCCCATTAGTGTTACCACAACCTTTATTGCCTATACCACAGGACTACCATTCTAACATCCCACACTTCGATGGAACTCAACCTACAACCATTCAACAACATGTAGATAAGATGAATGATGATTTTGATTACCAAGAAATAGAAGATGAGACCATTAAAATGAGAATATTTTCCCAAAGTTTAGGAGGAGAAGCCAAGAAATGGTTCAAAAACTTAACCCCTAATAGCATCCATGACCTCCCTATTCTTCATAAAGCATTCATAAATAAGTGGGAAATAAATAAAAATCCTCTTAAAACCCTGTTAGAGTATGAGAACCTTAAAAGAAATGCAAGAGAAAGTATTCCAGATTACTGCACTAGGTTCAACAGTGTATATAACGCACTTCCTCCTCACATGAAGCCCCCACAGGGTTTAGCCCTGGTGAAATTTCCAGATGGTTTTGATCTAGAGATGGCTTATCTATTAAGAGAAAGAGAACACCTTACATTAGAAGACATGCAGAGGGGAGAAGTATGTGTAGAAGCCAATTTGATTGCCAAAAGAGCCAGAATGAGGAATGAAAAAAGAGTCACATATAGGGAAGAGGTTTCACCTTCATCATTTGATACAAAGATGGATAAATTTTTCAGAACCATGGAAAGGATGATGGAAAGAGTAAACATGAATGAGAGAGCTTACCCCAAAGAAAACCAAATAGCTCCTCAAAATAGAAACCAAAACCAAAACTAAAACTTTAGAGGAAATCCCCCTCAAATAAGACAAAGAGAGCAAAGGGAACTTGATTAGCAAATCAGGCCTCCTTTCCAAGAAAACTATGCTGATGAGGATGGGGAGGTAATTGAAGAACCAAAACATAGTAAAATAAATCTAATGGTAGTAAATCATGAGGATACTATTTTTGTCACTGAGGAGGAACAAGGTGTGCTTTCCCCAATTCAATTTGAAGAAGAGAACCTAGAATCTGATGACTATAAAAAAGGCTTCAAAAATGCTATAATGTGTTGTGAAACCAACTCCAAAAATAGAAGAAAAGAGAGATAAACGCCTTAGAAATCAGCCACTTCGAGGGGGAAACCTCCAATACATTACATAAATGAACAATCTTGGATGATACAAATGAAAAAACCTCCTTTCTATATATAGGAGTCCATGGGGCCACAATTTAATCCTATCCGACCTAAAAATAGTAATTTAAGGGCACAATAATAACAATATGGGGGTTACATGGGTACAACAATAACAATAAGGGGCTTACACTAACAACAATAAGGGACTATACTAGTAATATAAGGACCTAACATGCTCTTTTCCTTCAAAAAGGTGTTTTCCTCAACACTTGAGTAGCTCTGGGTGCTTTTGTATAAAATTCTCATCCTCCCATGTAGAATCTTCCATGGGTAATTTCTTCCATTTGATGAGATACTCTGACATTGATCGATTTCATAGTTGTCGAGTTCTTGTTTTCGTGACTGCTTCAGGTTCCAATATGGTTTTACATTCCTCATCAAGTTCTGGAAATATTTTTTGAACTGGAATTTTGTCCCCTATAACTTTTTTTAAGCATGAAACATGGAAAACTGGATGCACTCACGAAAAAGGAGGAAGCTCCAATTTGTATGCCATAGTACCAATCTTTTTCAAAACGTTGTAAGGGCCATAGTACTTTGGTGATAATTTATTATCCTTCTTAACTTGCTTGAGGGGCATTTTTTTGTATGGTTGTAGCCGTAAAAATACCAAGTCTCCCACATCAAAACTTCTCTCACTGCGATGTTGATCTGCCTGTTGTTTCATTCGATTTTGTGCCAAATTTAGGTTATCCTTTAAGAGTTGGAGAACTTCTTGTTGATGCTCGATGTGATCCTCAACTATTTGAACCCTAGCATTTTCCCTTAAAGAAGATATGATGGATGGTGGATGATATCCATAAAGTCCCATAAATGGGGTCATTTTTGCTGTAGTATAGAAGGAAGTGTTATACCACCATTCAGGTAGAGCTAACCACTTGACCCATTGTGCTTGCTTATCAGATACAAAACAATGAATATATCCTTCCAAAAATTTATTCACTATCTCTGTTTGACCATCGGATTGAGGATGATAAGATGAGATATGAGCTAGTTGAGTACCCAAACAAGAAAATAATTTTGTCCAAAAATTTCCTGTAAAAATGGGATCTCTGTCACTTACAATAACCTTTGGGTTTCCATGTAACTTTTGAATTGTTTCCATAAATGCAGTAGCAACTGTACTCGCTTTAAATGGATGAGATAATGCACAAAATTGTGCATACTTGGTATGTCTATCAACTACCACCATGATGACACTCATTCCTTCAGACTTAGGTAAACCTATGATAAAATCCATTGAAATCTCCTCCCAGCGTTGACTTTGAATGGGTAAAGGTTGTAGAAGACCCAGGGTCTTAATTGTCTCTGTTGGGGTTCCTATGTTTTGGCAGATTTGGCAATACCAAAAGATAAGACAACATGAAACCACTTTGGAACCTCAGGATCTAGCCCTCCTGGGTCCAGAGAGGGATATCTCTATAAAATGCAAATGAATATATGTCTTTGAAGTTCAAATTTAAGGTATTAGGATAGTTATATGGCACAAGGTTTGTTGTTTTGTTTGTTTGTTTGGTTGTTGGGAAACATGAAAGAAGGGGCCACTATAAGACAAAGGTGAGCAAAGAAGGATTATGGCAATAGGGAGACAATTCAAAGAGAACTCAATTCCATTGGGCAATGGGGTCATAAAAGGGTTTACTTGCAATTCAATATCAAGGCTTTCAAATGGGCTAGTCATCTAAAACAGAGGATCTTTTAAAGATGATAGTGTGGGATGAAATGATAAGGAATGAAGGTGAATGACAAGGAAACCTTCCGAGGTGACCACCTTGAGAGCTAATCCACGGACAGGGCATGCCTTAACCGTCTGTGATCAAACTTCTAATGAGGCTAACTCTTCAGACAATAGAAATACTTAAGATTTAACACAAAGGTGAAGCCTGAGATCAGAGAAAGACTTTGAACTTTCAATGCTTTAACATTCAACGTAAGGGATCTTAGAAAAGCTTAACTGTTAGAAAAGGACCCTAGTGAGACAGAATCAACTCTAATCTCCCAGTATCCTAATTCTTTCAATTAAAACCAGACCAGAACATCTAAGAATAGACTCTAAATTCATGCATCAGCAAGCAAGGAAAACCAACTACTATACTGGCTAAATTATCTTTAATTTGTTCTCATATAGCACAATTAGTAGAAAAAATCAAAGATAAGAAGAGTAGGAAGCATTAGGGTACCATACAAGGATAAATCCTAAGCCAGATTACTAATTTCTAATCAGAGAAATGGAATATGATGAATTACAGAAGGAAAACAGAGACAAAGATAGAACATATCATCGCTTCTTTAAATCAGGATCGAATGAAAATTCTTGTCATATTAGAGAGAAACACCAGTCATATACAACATCATCCAACAGCTTGATATTTAGTCTGAAATCATATCCTCAGCCTATTTTACAATTGATACACACAGAACTCTATCTCAAGAGAAACAACTTACAATCCACGGTTATCCGAACAACAACCTTTACAAATTATTCAAGAGCTTTATAGCTAAAGAGAGGCAGAGGTGTTAGATGGAACTTTAAATGAAACATTAAAACATAAGTAGAAGGGAGTTCGAGGCCCATTCTGTCTTAATATCTCTGCATTGACTTCAGTACTCTTTGGATGAAAGAGTGGTCTTCGATAGGCTGATTATAACTTCATAAGTATGTTCCTTGATGTACTTTTCAGCTGTAGTACTCTGGGGCAAGTAAGGCAGTTAAATGAATTTTAGGCCTGCCATGTTGTGTAACAAATGCTTGGGCAAACTCAAGACTGTTGTCAGGGTGGTTATCTTCTCGAGAATGTTGATGGAGAATAAAAAACATTATGTGGACTTTGTCCTTTCTTGAGAAAGAAAATTATGTTGATGTGGGACACTAATAGGATTTGTTTTATGTGCTTCAGGCCTTATTAGGCCTTCTGTGTCATTCATAAGATCTTCAATCTGTACATTTTCCCTTTAAACACTGAATTAAAGCTTAAAATTTTCAATAACGGGAATTAAACCTCTTTAATCTTTCACTGATACTCTTTGCCACTTCTTTGACTGTCTCAGTGTGTGGAAATGCAGTTTAAGGGCGCTGGAGGTTTTATAGTGTTAAACACTGGTATTTCAATGAAATATTTCGTTCAAAACCTTCCCAGGCATTCTCTTTGCAATATCTGGATCTAAAAATGATATCCTGCGCCCTGTGTCACTATGATAGTGACGGTGAGCAATAACGTTTTACGCCGTCTGTAACCCTGAAAAAAGACAATAAACATGTTAAGGAAATCCATGGGAGTGGAGGTGGATACTGTGGAGGCCCACGTAGATTCTAGCGCAGCAGTGATGGATTCGGTGGATTCAGTGGAAACCGGCCGAAAAATGTTGTGAAATGGTGAAAAAATAATCTGATGGTGGCCTAGTGAAGAAAAGGTTCTGGACCGTTAGATTATATGGGTAGATGATAATCAACAGTTGAAATTTTCTGGGGGGATTGCTTTGGAAGGTTAGGCGGAGAAAACTAACTTTAATGTTAAAACACAAAGTTTTATCCTTTGGGCGAAATACACAAGGAAATAATGACAATCAATGAAATGGGGCTTTGAATGGTGGGACCGGCATGGGCGGAGGGTGATTGAGTGTGGACCGTTAGATCTCAGGAGGAGATCAATGGCTGGGATCATCCAATGAAACTCTGTGGAAGCCCGATGGACAGAAATATGAATGAAATACGCGATGCAGTATGAACCGTTGATTGGGATCAGATCGACGGTCGAGATTGGATGATAGACTTTCCAAGGTAGAAAAGGGGGAAGTGGTTTTCAGAGAAAACAATTGTTTTTGCACAAAAAAATCATGGTTTTGAAATTTTCCCAAAAAAACGCGATATAGCTAGCCGCTCGACACGTGGCAAAACAAAACCGCCCATATCGCGCGATTTCAAACTGTTAAAGTTTGGACACAAAAGTTACACGATATGCTTCCTGACCGTTGGATGTGGGGTAATGAGATCTGATAGTGGAGGTAGTAGCATGATAAAGGAAAGATGCGTGGTCGAATGTGAGGGGCAAAGTCAAAAGCGGTTTGAATGTGGGCCGTCCAATCAACGCGATGGATGGTTGAGATGAAAAGGTGGGAGCGTCGATGTACAAAGGGAAAATAGGCTATAATGGTGAGCAAAATGAATCTTGATCGTTAGATCCAAGGGATGGACAGCGTAGATTTAAAGATGAGGCCGAGGCAAAAGGTCAAAGGAAATGGGCGGGAGAAAGGAGAGCCGTTGGATCTTATCAAATGGACGGATGAGATCCAATCGCAATCGGAGAAGGCAGGGGCCAAAACTCCGATGGTTAATGTTGCGATTGCATGTGGACCATCAGATCAAGGTGAGATCAATGGTCACAATTAGATCGGGGATTTCCAATCGAGGGACACAGGGGTAGTGAGAGATCAAATCCTGGCTATTGGTTCTTGTGGATTCAACGACCAGGATGCAATCGAGAGTCGGCCAATCGGGGAGTCGAAGGGTGGCACTTAAGAATTGGTGCGATTGGCAGTGCTGTGATGTTGCGATGGCCGTCAGATATTTTAAGGATCAATGGTGGAGATCACAATCATAGGGGAATGGAGAAAGGCTGATGGCGTGGCATGAGATTAGCGCGAACCATTAGATCTTTACAGATCGATGGTGGATATTGCACCCACAGTCGATAGAGCAAAAACTTCATCGCATCGGGAAATTTCAAGTAACAAAGGAAAGTGCACATAACAAACTCCCGATTGCGATTGACAGTGAACGCGATTAGCGCTTGCGGTTGGATCGTTTAAGGAGATCAACGGCGGAGATCTCGGCGGAGGCCGATAGACCAAAGAACTCTCGCATCAGAAATTTTCCATCTAACAAAAGAAATGTGCTCACCATCAATCCTCCGATTGCGATTAGCGCCTAGGGCTTTAGCGCCTAGTCTTGAGTGCAGGTAACATGCGGGAAAGTGGTTAAGGGGCTTAGCCGAAAGGGGCTTAGGCCTAATATATGGTGAAAGTGAGTTTTAGGCCTAAAAACAACGTTTTTTAAGGCTAAACAGTGGTTCCGGTAGGGGAAAAGAGGGGTTTTTTCACCAAATGAAGGGATTCTCATGGTTTAAAAAGGGGAGTTTGATGGTTTAGAAGACTTAGGAATGGATTTTAGGGGTTTTTAGGGGAATTTTAAGAAGGGAAAAAAGGGGTTAAAATGGGAAATTTGCAGGGATAAAGGAGGCAGATGGAGGCTTTCTTTCAGCACAATTTTTTCACAAACAGTGAGGCTTTTTTGATGGAAACAACAGTGAAGACCTTTTCAAAGGCAAAGGACACATAGAGGCTTCAAGAATGATATGTTTTCAGAGGAAATTTATTTCTTGAAGGCTCAGAAAAATATTTAGCCACCTGTTTGCTTGACAAAAAATTTATAGGTGGCTAACGGTGGCTCCACATGGGGATGGCATCTTCTTGAAGATGTCAAGAACTTTAGAAATATTCTTTGGAAAGTAGGCCAGATGCCTGATCTTTGAACCACCTTTTCTTCTTTGATTCAACTGCTACAAACATGGTGGATATTAAGTCTGCGGAAAACATTCTCCAAACAATATACCTACCCATCCTACAGTCCTAACATTCTTTTCTTCAAGGTGCATTTGAATTTGCAGACCTTCTTCATCATTTTTTATTGAAAGCAGAAAACAAAATAATATAATTCTACCCTTATTCCTCCATGAGACTAGATTAAACTGTTGGCCTCATAGTTTTTCTACCTAAACTAATATCTGCTAGGATTAAACTGTCAAGCAGATTTCTTTCTCTACATTCTACAACAAAAATTTAAAAACAGTCAAACCGGGATTAGACTGTCTGGTTTGTTGTGGGTCCATGGCATAAAGACAGTTGCACATGAACTGAACTTGCAGAAAACTAGAACCAAAATTGTGAAGGCTTTGAAATTCTGAAACTTTGAAGCATCCTTATTTTCCTTATGACTCAGGTTTTGAGCTTGTTAGAGTCACTTTCTTCTTCACTTCAACTCTGGTTTTGGGCCTGTTAGAGCTGACTCTTCTCCTTTCTTAGCTAGTTCAAGTTTTGAGCATATTAGAACCAGCCCTTTCCTTTCTTTTGGATGAGGTTTTCAACTTGTTTGAGCCATTCTTTTTGGAACTTCAGAGGTTCATGTTTTGAGCATGTCTGAACCTCTCTTTCTCTTGTTTTTCTTTTTTTTGAAACATTTTTCTCCTTTTGTTCAAAAAAAAAACAAAACAATGGTATTTACAATGGAAATGAAAACTTTAAACTGGAAATTAGCAGTAGTAATGCTTGAGCATCCTACCATTGACAGGACCCCCAAACGGATCTGTACCATCTAACTCTTGCAGAAAAAAGGAATTTGGACCAATGGTGGATTAGATGGTGTAAGGAACCTACCACAAACTATCAAATTTGCCATGCTTTCCTTTGTCTTCTCTCGTAGAGTCCCACTTAAGCACTTTATCTCCAATTTTGAAGTCACAAGCCTTTGTTCTTTTGTCAAACAAATTTTTAATGTTTTCTTGCACTTTCAGAGCTCTGTTGTAGACTTCTTCTCTTGTCTGCTGGAGATGTATGGTTTGATTTATCCTTACCATGTTGTCCTCTTCTGTCTATATCTTTTGTACCAATTTAATCACTGGTACTCCTAGGCTGGTCGGAAACACTACCTCTGTTCCATAGACTAATTGATATGGGGACATCCCAATGGATTTTTTATTTGTTAACCTGTCAGCCCACAAAGCATGCACTAGCTTGCTATGCCATGATTTCTTATTCTCTTCAAGTAGCTTTTTGATGATGGTCACCAAACTTTTATTTGATGATTCTACTAGCCCATTACCTTGTGGGTAGTAAGCAGTAGAATGACCAAGTGCAATCTGATGCCTGTGACAAAAATCAATCATCTTCTTGTATCCAAAAGCAGCAGCATTATCAGTGATTATCTTCCTAGGTCAGTCAAATCTAGAGAGGATGTGATCTTTAAGGAATTTAATAGTAACAAAATCTATGGAATTCCTAGAAGGGATGGCCTCTATCCATTTTGTGAAATAGTCTATGGTTGTGAGAATCCATTTGTGTTGGGCTGAGGAAGCAGGATGGATCTCCCCTATGAAATCTAGGTCCCATTGTTGGAAGGGAGCCTCAACAGTGATAGGTTGTAATGGTAAAGGGAGGAGCTTTCTTTTGCCCTCAAATATCTGGCACTTATGGCAGGTAATTATCATTTTGTGGATGTCATTGAAAAGTGTAGGCCAGTAATAGCCAGCTCTGAGTATTTTGTTAGCAGTGGCTTTCCAGTTTAAATGGCCTCCACACTCTCCTGCATGGAACTCATGTTTAGTCCTCTCTACTTTAGTTTCAGGCAGACATTTAAGCAACAAACCATTTGCATTTTTCCAATATAAACATTCATTTAAAATGCAATAGTTCCTAGCTTTTAACTTCAAGAACCTGGCTTTAGTCTTTGATAAATAAGGAGGGGCATTAAGGTTTGTGAGCACATATAGGATGTTAGAATAACAAGGAGAGTTTTGAAAATTTTCTTCCACAGTAGGGTTAGGCGATCCTTCATGTTCATCCAAGGCATCTACCATGTTTATGTCAAGGGCTTGCAAGTTAGATTCAGCCATTAGTTGAGCTAAGCCTTGACCTTTGATAAGTTTTGTGGGTTTTATTTCCAGGTCATACTCTAATATTACAGCAATCCATTTGCCCCTCTTTCCATATGGATCTTGGGACAAAATGTCTTTAACCACTATGTTAGGCACGTAGGCAATGGTGTGAGGATGCAAAATATACACCCTAAAGTCTTTCAAGGCCTTTACCAAGGCATAGGCCTGTTTTTCCATTATGTTATATTTTAAGGGTGCATCCCTCAGCGCCTTGCTGAAGAAAGAAATAGGCTGTTCCTGTCCCTCTTGATTTTTCTGAAGCAGGATTGCAGCCACTTTATGCTCTGAGGAAAAGGAAAATATCAGGAAATATTTTGAAAATTCAGGGCTGAGTAATACTGGTGCCTTGGTAAGTGCAAGTTTAACGAACTCAAAAGATTTTTTGGCTTCTATAATCCGCTTAACTCCCACTCCTTTCTTAAGCATTTTAGTCATATTTCGTAGGAGTTCGGCTAAGTTGGGGATAAACCTCCGCAAGAAGTTAATTTTCCCAATAAAGGACTGTATTTCTTTTATGTTTCTCGGGTGACTAATCTGTAGTATTCCCTCAACTCTTTTCGGGTCTATTTTGATCCCCTTTCTGTTAAAATATGGCCAATAAGCTTACCTTCTTGAAGGCCAAATACAGTCTTCTTGGGATTTAATGAAAGCTTGAATCTTCTACATTTCTCAAATACTCTTCTCAGATGTTTAAGGTGCTCTTCGTCAGTCTTGGAATAGACTGTTATGTCATCAAGATAAATGACAATGAAGTTCCCTATTTCCTTTGAAAAGGCTATTTCCATAGCTCTTTGGAAGGTCGCGCCAGTGTTCATCAGTCCAAAAGGCATTTTCACGTACATGAATGTGTCGCATGGAGTGGTGAAAGCTATCTTAAGTTGGTCTTCTGGGAGTACTAAAACTTTGTTATATTCTGAAAATCCATCTAATAGGGAGATCCTTTTTGAGCCTATACCTTCTGTAGGATGTGTTCCATCTTTGGTGAGGGGTAATTATCTTTAAGTGAAGCTTTGTTAAGGTTTCTAAAATCGATGCACAGTCTGATCTCGCATGTCTTTTTCCTTACAGCTACAAGGTTGGAAACCCAATCGAAAAACCTGACAAGCACTATGATTCCCGCCTCATACATTTTCTTGATTTCCTTTTCAACTAGAGGCAATTGTACTGGGTTAATTCTGCAAAGTTTCTGTCTGAAGGGCTTTTGGTTTTCATTCAAGGGAATCTTGTGCTGGATGATTTCTATATCATAGGCCTTTAAGTCCTCATAGCTCCAGGCAAACACATCAATGAACTCCTTAAATAAATCTATGTATTTCTTTTTCATATCTACTGGCAAGGACTTAGCTAGTTTAATCATCTTAGGCTTATCTTTGATGCCTATGTTGCATTCCTCGACATCCAACTCCGTGTGTTCATTAGTGGGTTTCTTCGCTATGTCATTAAAATAAAAAAGGTCCTCTAAATGTGCTAGTCCTCTGGGTATGTTCTTGTCTTTTGACTGCAGCACCTCAATGTCTTCTTTTTCCGCGTTTAGGTATTCTTCAGTTTGAGTTCCAAGTTCTTTAGTTAACATGTTTATTTCTACATTATGGGGTGATTTTTATTCATCGGGGGGCTCTTCACTCAGGAAGTTTTCCTCAGATTTAGATTCTGAATCAGAGAATTCAAACTCATTCATGCCAAGCGGGAAATCCTCTATCTGCTTGTCACCCTCGAAGACCTGCCAATATTTCTCATTATCAGGCACTGCAGATCTATATTTTGTCTGAATGATGATTTTTTTGTCACTAGGTGATTTATGATATGAACTAGCTATGTAGGCTAATCCATTTGCAACAATGTTCTGACTCCTAGGAACAAACACAAGTTCGTATTCTACAAAGGTTTTCAGTAAATCCATGGCATCGTTTCTCTATGCTCTCAATCTAGGATGCTTCGCTGTGTACTCCCTGTTCACTTGTTTAATGACTAACTCAGAGTCTCCATGTACAGCTATCCTTCGGGCTCCTAGTTTTTTCAATAGATTCAAGCCTAGGATGAGAGCCTCATACTCTGTGATATTGTTAGTGCACTTAAAATCTAGTTTGAAAGCATGACTCTTAGCATAGTTATCCTCAGTATTGTGCAACCATACTCTAGCTCCTGCATTCTTCCTAGTGCAAGACCCATCGAAATTCATTCTCCATAAGGGGTTATTTTCATGTTTATCATCAATTTCATCCCTAATGTTGGGTTCATCATTATGTTATATTATGGGATTTGCACCGTGGTGTAGAGTGTTTTGCTCTTCATGATATGTAAGGAGTTCAGAATGGAAAATAATTTGCAGTCCGCAGTCTTGGTTTTGTTCACTCTGAGTTTCTAATTTAGTGCATTGTTCAAAAGTTTCTTCTTCGTTTTCTTCTATGCCTAGAGTGGCCATTATGTTAAAATCTGTGGGCTCTACTCTATTGTTTGCATCTCTATATTCAAGCTCTAGCTCATCTATGGATTCATCATTGAAAAGGATAAAGGAGTTCAGATCTGTATGGACAAAGTATAGAGGTGAATTTTCAGGTTTTTCAAGGCTGCTAACCATAAACTTCATTTGTGCTTCTTTATATAGTCTCCTAATTTGGCTAAAGACAAGGATTGTGGCATATGACCCATCCATCTGCATTATACCTTGCAGCTTGGCTCCCCATGACCTTGATAGCAAAATGCCATACTTAGGTGGCACATCTGCCACTATAACATCCATAAACATGCACTTGGCTGGGATTTGAGTCAGATTCACACAAAGATCTTTGATTAGGCCAAGGCACTTCACCCTAATAGGATCAAAGGAATATAAGTCCTTATAAGGTTTGGTTATTTCTAGGCCTAACTTCTCCATAATTACCTTAGGCATAAGGTTGTGTGAAGCCCTAGAGTCGTGCATTGCGTTGTGAAGGATTTTGTCATGGATATTGAGGCTGATATAAAAAGGAGGTACTACCCCATCTTGAAACTTCCCTTCTATTTTTGGACCAAACAAGAGCGCTGGTTGATCATCACTTAGATTGACAGTGTCATTGTTTTCTCCTAGATTTAAAGCTTTCAAAATTTTACCTTTGTATGCATCTCGGGTGGCCAACTCAGTGAGAGGCACTGAAATTTTGATCTTGGCTATTTCACTTTCCAGATTGAAAGGAGATGGACTCTTTGAAAGGCTTAATTCTGTTTTATTGGCCACCATTTTATTTACAGAATCAGATTGCTGATTCTCACTATGTACAATGTTTGAAGCTGTTTTATTAGGAGAATTAGCTGCAGTGCTAGTGCTACTGGTTTCTAGACTTTGTTTATCAGTATTTTGGCTGTCCTTCTCTTTGTTTTTCCCAGAACTCTCAGCTGATGATTTGTTACTTTCAATAGTCACTTAAGGAGTTTTCTTAAGTCTCTTCTTAATGGTAATCTCAGAGGCTTTTGGTTTGGAAGTGTCTAAGCTCTTTTTGCTCTTGAGTTCGTACTGCTCTCTGACCTGCATAATGGAATTTTCAAACCCCAACCTATAATCCTCAGATTCTAACCCTTCCTCATCCTAGTGTGAGTATGAGGTTTGATTATCTTCTGTGGAATAGGCATGGATCGAGTTGTCTACTTCCACCATGTTTATTGTGGTTCCCTTGGAATCTTCTATTATCCCCTCATCCTCATTAAGGAAATTCTCTTGGAATGGGGGTATGACTTGTTGATCAGAGTCTCTTTGTCTGTTTGGGGGATTGTTTCTCTTAAAGTTCTGATTCTGTTTGTGATTTTGGTTTCTGTTCTGATTACTGACTGTGACAACCATTTTCTCCATCATTTTCTCTAGCCTTTCCATGTTTTTGGATGGACTGTCATATTTGGGATCAGATGTGGAAGCTACAGTGTCATCCCTATAGGTTACCTTCTTCTCAGCCCTCATTCTAGCTCTTTTTTCAATCAGGTTTGCTTCTACACTCACTGCTCCTTTTTACATGTCTTCCAGTGTGCTATAATCTCTCTCCCTAAGCTGGTAAGCCATGTCAGCATCAAAGCCTTCAGGGTATTTTACTAAGGCCATCCCTTGGGGAGGTTTCATATGTGGTGGAAGAGCATTGTAAACACTGTTGAACCTTGTAGAATAGTCATGGACACTCTCTCGTACATTTCTCTTAAGATTCTTGTATTTTGCTAAGATTTGGAGAGGGTTACTTTTGACTTCCCATTTGTTTATGAAGGTTTGATGTAAAGAGGGAAGATCATGGATACTATTGGGAGGTAGGCCTTTAAACCACTTCTTCACTTCTCCTCCTAAACTCTGTGCAAAGATTCTCATTTTAACAGTCTCATCATCTATTTCCATGTAATCAAAGGCATCTTCCATCCTATCTACGTGGTGTTGAGCTATGGCAGACTCTTTTCCAGTGAAATGAGGGATTTTTGACTGATAATCATTGGGTAAAGGCACTAGAGGCTGTGGTAACACTAGAGGGGCATACCATGTTGCCATGATAGTGTTTTGTGGACGTAAAGGATTTGCTTGAGTAGCAAGTATATGGATGACAGAAACGCTAGGACCAACAACACACTGTTGAGCTGATTTAGGATGAGAGATGCCCAAGTTCTGAATGAAATGGATATCAAGAGGTGTAGATGGAGGGGTCTCTCTATCCCTAATGTGCTGACCACTGTGAGATGGTGAACTTGGAGGCTCAAGGTCTGTCTGATCTAAAGCACTGAATGACTTAGTTCTTAGTAAATTGCTTGGTAATTCTAAGTCAAAATGAGTTTCTAATAGAGCTGTAAAGTGTTCTGGTGCAAAATTAGCTCTATAAATGGATCTGATAATAGTTGGATTTCTAGGGGTGGGAGACTTCCTAAGAATTTTCTCTGGGTTGTCAACTATTTCAGGTGGGTTTGGGTTAGGATAAGCTCTTGTATAGATTGTTCTTGAATCCAGTATGTCTGTCTCTTGACAAGGAAGCTTAATCCAATGTGTTTCTTCTAATATGGTTGATGTTGTAATGAAAGCCGGTCTCCCAATGGAGTCTAGTGAAAACCAAGATAATCAGCAGGCCTATTGATCACCAGTGGAGTCGTCAGGTGGAAGGTTTAAAGTGTTTCAAGAAGTCTACTGTCCACCATAGTGATTTAATACCAAACCAAGGCTACTATGGTCTTGTTTGAGTTATTAGATATGATTCAAGGAATGTTTTACTCAAATTTCCCCAGCAGAGTCACCATTATGTTGGGGTTCCTATGTTTTGGCAGATTTGGCAATACCAAAAGATAAGACAACATGAAACCACTTTGGGACCTCAGATATAGCCCTCCTGGGTCCAGAGAGGGATCTCTCTATAAAATGCAAAGGAATATATGTCTTTGAAGTTCAAATTTAAGGTATTAGGGTAGTTATATGGCACAAGGTTTGTTGTTTTATTTGTTTGTTTGGTTGTTGGGAAACATGAAAGAAGGGTCCACTATAAGACAAAGGTGAGAAAAGAAGGATTTTTGAAATAGGGAGACAATTCAAAGAGAACTCAAGTCCATTGGGCAATGGGGTCATAAAAGGGTTTACTTGCAATTCAATATCCAAGGCTTTCAAATGGGCTAGTCATCTAGAACAGAGGATCTTTTAAAGATGATAGTGTGGGATGAAATGATAAGGAATGAAGGTGAATGACAAGGAAACCTTCTGAGGTGACCACCTTGAGAGCTAATCCAGGGATAGGGCATACCTTAATCGTTTGTGATCAAAATCCTAATGAGGCTAACTCTTCAGACAATAGAAACACTTAAGATTTAACACAAAGGTGGAGCCTGAGATCAAAGAAATATTTTGAACTTTCAATGCTTTAACATTCAACTTAAGGGATCTTAGAAAATATTAACTGTTAGAAGAGGACCCTAGTGAGACAGAATCAACTCTAATCTCCCAGTATCCCAATTCTTTCAATTAAAACCAGACCAGAACATCTAAGAACAGACTCTAAATTCATGCATCAGAAGGCAGGGAAAACCAACTACTATACTGGCTAAATTATCTTTAATTTGTTCTCAGATAGCACAATTAGTAGAAAACATCAAAGATAAGAAAAGAAGGAAGCATTAGGGTACCATACAAGGATAAATCATTGGCCAAATTACTGATTTCTTATCAGAGAAATGGAATATGATGAATTACAGAAGGAAAACAGAGACAAAGATAGAACACATCACCGCTGCTTTAAATCAGGATCTAATGAAAATGCTTGTCATATTAAAGAGCAATAGCAGTCATATAAAACATCGTCCAACAGCTTGATATTCAGTCTGAAATCATCTCCTCAACCTATTTTACAATTGATACACACAGAAATATATCTCAAGAGAAACAACTTACAATCCACGGTTATCGGAACAACAACCTTTACAATGTATTCTTCAAGAGTTTTATAGCTAAAGAGAGGTAGAGGAGGTAGATGGAACTTTAAATGAAACATTAAATTAGAAGTAGAAGAGAGCTTGAGGCCCATTCTGTCTTAATATCTTTGCATTGACTTCAATACTCTTTGGATGAAAGAGTGGTCTTTGACAGGCTGATTATAACTTCATAGGTATGTTCCTTGATGTACTTTTCAGCTGTAGTACTCTGTAGTACTCTGGGGCAATTAAGGCAGTTAAATTAATTTTAGGCCTACCATGTTGTGTAACAAATGCTCAGGCAATCTCAGGACTGCTGTCAGGGCGGTGATCTTCTCGAGAACATTGATGGAGAATAAAAAACATTATGGGGACTTTGTCCTTTCTTGAGAAAGAAACTTCTGCTGATGTGGGACACTGATAGGATTTTTTTTATGTGCTTGAGGCCTTATTAGGCCTTCTGTGTCATTCATAAGATCTTCAATCTGTACATTTTCCCTTTAAACACTGAATTAAAGCTTAAAATCTTCAATAACTGGCATTAAACCTCTTTAATATTTCACTGATACTCTTTGCTGCTTCTTTGCCTGTCTCTGTTTTTGGAAATGCAGTTTAAGGGTGCTGGAGGTTTTACAGAGTTAAAAACTGGTCTTTCAATGAATTATTTCATTCAAAACCTTCCCAGGCATTCTCTCTGCAATATCTGGCTCTGCAAACGACATTCTGCGTCCTGTGTCACTATGACAGTGACGGTGAGAAATAATGGTTTACGCCATCTGTAACCCTGCAAAAAGACAATAAAAATGTTAAGGAAATCCATGGGAGTGGAGGTGGATACTATGGAGGCTCGTGGAGATGGCAACGCAAAAATGATGGATGCAGTCGATACAGTGGAAACTGGCCGAAAAATGCTGTGAAATGGTGAAAAACTGATCTGATGGTGGCCTGGTGAAGAAAAGGTTCTGGACCATTAGATTAGATGGGTAGATGATAATCAATGGTCGAGATTTTCCAGGGGGATTGCTTTGGAAGGTTAGGCAGAGAAAACTAACTTTAATTTTAAAACACAAAGTTTTATCCTTTGGGCGAAATACACAAGGAAATAATGACAATCAATGAAATGGGGCTTTGAATGATGGGACCGTCATGGGAGGAGGGTGATTGAGTGTGGACCGTTAGATCTCAGGAGGATATCAATGGCTGGGATCATCTGATGAAACTCTGTGGAAGCCCAATGGACAGAAATATGAATGAAATACGTGATGCAGTATGAACTGTTGATCGTGATCAGATCGATGGTCAGGATTGGATGATGGACTTTCGGAGGCAGAAAAGGGGGAAGTGGTTTTCGGAGAAAACAAATGATTTTGCACAACAAAAGCATGGTTTTGAAATTTTCCCAAAAAAATGCGATATAGTTTGTCATTCGACATGTGGCAAAACAAAACCGCCCATATTGCGCGATTTCAAACTGTTAAAGTTTAGACGCCAAAGTTACGCGATATGCTTCTTCACCGTTGGATGTGGGCCGATGAGATCTGATGGTGGAGGTAGTAGCGCGATAAAGGAAAGATGCGCAGTCGGAAGTGAGGGGCCAAGTCAAAAGCGGTTTGAATGTGGACCGTCCGATTAGCACAATGGACGGTTGAGATCAAAAGATGGGAGCGCTGATGCACAAAGGGAAAATAGGTTATAATGGTGAGCGAAATGAATCTTGACCATTAGATCCAAGGGATGGATGGCAGAGATTTAAATATGAGGCGGAGGCAAAAGGTCAAATGAAATGGGTGGGAGAAAGTACAGTCGCTGGATCTTATCAGGTGGACGGCTGAGATCCAATGGCAACCGGAGAAGGCAGGGGCCAAAACGCCGATGGTTAATGTTGCGATTGCATGTGGACTGTCGGATCAAGTTGAGATCGACGGTCATGATTGGATCGGGCATCGCCAATTGGGGGACACAGGGGTGGTGAGAGATCAAATCCTGGCCGTTGGTTCTTCTGGATTCAATGGCCAGGATGTAATCGGGAGTCGGCCAATTGGGGAGTCAAAGGGTGGCACTTAAGAATTGGTGCGATTGGCGGTGTTGTAATGTTGCGATGGCCGTCGGATCATTTAAGGATAAACAGTGGAGATCACAATAGGAGGGGAATGGAGAAAGGCTGAAGATGCAGCATGATATTAGCGCGGACTGTTAGATCTTTATAGATCGACGGTGGATATTGCACCCGCGGTCGATAGAACAAAAAATTCATCGCATCAGGAAATTTCAAGTAACAAAGGAAAGCGCACATAACAAACTCCCGACTGTGATTGGCGGTGAACGCAATTTGCACTAGCCATTGGATCGTTTAAGGAGATCAACGTTGGAGATCTCGGCAGAGGCCGATAGACTAAAGAACTCTCGCATCGGAAATTTTCCATCTAACAGAAGAAATGCGCTCACCATCGATCTTCCGATTGTGATTAGCGTCCGGGGCTTTAGTGCCTGGTCTCGGGTGCGGGTCACATGTGGGGAAGTGATTAAGGGGCTTAGTCGAAAGGGGCTTAGGCCTAATATATGGTGAAAGTGAGTTTTAGGCCTAAAAACAACGTTTTTTAAGGCTAAACAGTGGTTCCGGTAGGTGAAAAGAGGGGTTTTTTCACCAAATGAAGGGATTCTCATGGTTTAAAAAGAGGAATTTGATGGTTTAGAAGACTTAGGAAAGGATTTTGGGGGTTTTTAGGGGAATTTTAAGAAGGGAAAAAAGGGGTTAAAATGGGAAATTTGCAAGGATAAAGGGGGCAGATGGAGGCATTCTTTGAGCACAATTTTTTCACAAACAGTGAGGCTTTTTTTATGGAAACAATAGTGAAGACCTTTTCAAAGGAAAATTACACATAGATGCTTCAAGAATGATATGTTTTCAGAGGAAATGTATTTCTTTAAGGCTCAGAAAAATATTTAGCCACCTGTTTGCTGGACAAAAAATTTATAGGTGGCTAACAGTCTCCACTTTATTTTGCTAGCAAACCAAACATTCCGCCACAAAATTTTGAATATCATATTTAAGGTCATCCCAAAAAATTTCTTTGTTCACCCTGTGGTAAGCTTTTAAAAATCCTGAGTCTCCTCCTAAAGGAGAAGTGTGCAATTCCAAAATAATCTTTTGTTTTATTTGGAAATTCTTGCAAATATATAAGCGATCTTTGTACCATAAGGAGTCATTTTTCCAACTAAATGTATTAGATATACTAGGATCTTGCTGCAACTTTTGAATGAGATTCCATACTTCTTATAACATTTAGAATCCATTTTTTGTAGACGATTTCAAAGTCATAACCCAACATCTTTGTGACCCATTTTTGCTACTCTTATGAAGATATTCTTTGTTCCAAAAAGCTTTTAAGACTATCATGATCAGTTTTTACCTTGAAGTGTCTTCCCATTAGGTAAGGTCTCCATTTCTTTAGTGCATGCAGTATTGCCAACATTTCCTTCTCATAAATAGTCTTTTGTAAATGTTACACCATTTTTTGGTCATCTAACCTATTATCATTAGATGGACCCAAGTACACCATGTAAGACCAATTTTACCCTAAGTAAAATTGCTTTCATTATGTAAAATAACTTAATAAACCACATTTATTAAGTTGTTTATGGTCTAAACAGGAAACCCCAAAAGGAAATATTAAACAAATCTATATTTGTTTAATTTTCCTCATGGAATAATTAATTAAAAAATAATTAATTATTATTCCGAGTCATTTTTAACCCAAAAAAAAGAAATTAATTAGATAAATCATTATTTATCTTCTTATTTTCTAAGAATAATTATTTAAATCTTATTTAAATAATATTCCTTGTTAAATATGACTAAATCATTTATAAATAATTAAATAAATCATTATTTATTTAATTATCATTCAACCACTTCCTTAAAATAATAAATAAATCATTTATTTATTATTTACAAATAATTATTTCAGGTCATATTTAACCCAAAACAAGGAAATTAATTAGATAAATCCTTATTTATCTTATTATTTTCTAGGAATAATTATTTAAATCTTATTTGAATAATATTCCTTGTTAAATATGACTAAATCATTTATAAATAATTAAATAAATCATTATTTATTTAATTATCATTCAACCACTTCCTTAAAATAATAAATAAATCATTTATTTATTTATTATTTACAAATAAAGGGATTTGACCCAAGTTAAATGCCTTTTCCCTCCAACAAATATAATAAAATATTCCATAAAAGGTGGATCTAGATTTGGTTAATATTATTTTAATCATGCACCAAGATCTAGAATGACCCAATATTTTGTTATAAATAGAAGGGTTTTCCCATTCATTTGTCACCTTTCATTTGCATTAGATCACTCTGGATCTATACTTTTGGTCTGAATTTGAGCCATTATCATTGTCACATTCTCCATTATTTAATTTGTGAGCTCCCTTTGAGTTCTATGTTTGTCTGGGTTTTCTACACCAACAATAGAGAGAAATTCTAGATCTGAAGTGCTGAGGACTTTCAAGAACCCATCCCTTTGAGGAGAATTGGAAACACCTTTCTTTCTTTCCTCTTAGGTGCCCTATAATATAAAAATTCTTTCAAAAATATTATTCTTGTCTTGTCTATTGGATGCATGGAGCAAAACTTTATTTCTACTGCTTAATGTCTTTTTATGTATAGATTTGGATTTGTGCAGCCTTATTTGGATCAACTAACTGTAGATTTGAAGATATTGGCAGCCATAATTGATGTTAGGGCTATTTGTTATGCGTAGCTAAAGTGGTCTTTTTTCGACAAAAGATTCATACTAACAATTGGCGACTCCACACGGGTTTTATTTTGCGACCGCTGTCATTTTATATATTCCTGCATATCCAGCTATTTCAGACCCTAGGGTTTCTCTTCAGTCTTTTGTTTTTCCTATTTTTGTGATTTTTTTCACCTCTAAATCCCTCAAACATTCAAATTTTTAACTCCCATGTGTTTCTGGCCCTATTGCGTAGGTGACAGACATCAGCCGCAGCTGAGACGACAACTTTTTCTGAAATCTGCTGCCGAGAGACCCAGATCTACATGTCGCACTTATCGGCCCAAAAACTACGACCTAGAATGGAGGACGCACTTTTCTGCCTAAAAAATGTGACCTGGATTGAAAACAGGTCAGAACCTGTGACCTGCACTTTTTTCTGCACTTTTCCAACAATTTTTCTGGGTTTGTTTGAAGCTTCTGTTAGGGTTTTCCAGCCTCTGTCTCCACCCGTTTAGACCTGTTTCTGATCTTTTTTACTCAACTAAGTGGAAATATAGCCCCTTAGGGCTTTAGTACCCTCCACTTTTTGTGGAAGAGTTTTAGTTGTTTCAGCCGTCTGAATTTTCAGAGTTTTAGCACTTTTCTTTTCAGATCTGATACCTCACTTTCAGATCCCTTTTAGATCAGCTCTTCCCCCTTTCAAATCACCTCATCTAGTTTTGTTTGGGTTTGCGTCTAGGGTCACCACCTTGTCCCTCCTACCTTTAGCTGATTCCCTCCTTTGTTGCAGCAACCTTGCCTCTGAATCTTTGCTGTTTTCTGCACCTCTTTCCAGCAGATTTATCCTTTAGATACCTGTCCCTCCCGACCTTAGATCTATTGGCCGCTTTTCCATGTGTTTTGACTAGATTTTTTCCCTCTTTTAGACTAGTTTTGAGAGACCCACCTTCTTGGGTGAGATCGATGCATTATTAGCTGTTAATTTTATGTTATTCTAGCATTATATACTGTTATTTGCAAATTTATTTTCAGTTACGCAACACACTTTTTCTTTTACTCTCAAAACGTCTGGGTTTAAAAATTAAAATTAACACATGCCACACACTGAACCTAAGCGAAGAAGAGCCTGGTTAACACCGCTAGGCAAAGACTTTAAAATCAATTGACACTGCACTGCACCTCTTTGCCCTTGTTTTGACAAGCTCATCACTTGATTTTGCACCTCCCTGCCTTTGCCGGTTATTCTTCTTCCCTTTTTTCCGTCATCATTGCACCCCCAAGGCGTCTATCCCGGAGACTTCTTGGCCTTCACCCTCAGTTTCCAGTCGGTCGACTTTCTCCTTCCCGCCATCATCGAGTTAGTCCTCCCCCGAGTCTGCACTCCGACTCCTCTTCTGATTCTTTGGGTTCTCCCCCTACTTCGGGTTCTCCCCCTGTTACCTTCACAATGTCTGGTCTAGGGCCTAATGCTAGCGGCAACCCTAGCCCTAATGCTGGGACTGTTACTAGTGAAACCGCCATGGGAATTACCTCTACTATCCCTTTGCTCCCCTATATGGCAGGTCTCAGTCTCCCTGATTTCAATCAGTTGATCAATGATCCTATTCACCACGATGCTGGTTGGCCTGCTATGCCAACCAAGCTCCCCTCTGACATTCCCAAGTTTGAAGGCCTTGCTGGAGAAGATCCCTCCAACCATATCTGATCTTTCCACATGTGGTGTTCCTCCAATTCCATTACCGATGATTCTATCCATCTTTGGTTGTTCCAACACACGCTTATAGGTGAAGCTTCTAAGTGGTATGTTGACCAAACTGCCTCTTCCCATACCACCTTTGCGACCCTTGCCCACGCCTTCTTATCTTATTTCCAGCTTCCCCCTCGTTATGACACTGGTATCTAACTTTTGACTTATTTCCATCAATCGTCTGCGACCCGCCTATTTGATAATGTTAAGGAATGGTGGAGAAGAAAGAGCCTATGTCAAGCCCCTATCTTTGAAGACCGTGTCTACATGGACTGGTTCCTTAGATCTCTCTTACCCGCCATCGGCAAAGATGTCGCATCACATTTTCCTCAAACCGAAGAAGCTGCCCTCCAAATAGCCTTGAAATATGACCTGATCTATGCTCAATTCGGTTATGTTTATACTGTCCTTCCTGACCTCCCCGGACCCGATGGTGCTAACACATCGAGGGCACCTCATGCCATTGACGATATCGTTGGAGCTCTCTCTCATCCATCCGCTCAACCTCCCATGCGCTATTGTTTTCCTAGGGGAGGGGGCACCACTTCCTGCACTTCTCCCCCTCCCGGTCGCACACGTCCAGGATCCGGCATGCCTCCTCTCTTTGCCCAACCCCCTATTTACCACACTGTTACCCAACCTCATTATCATCCATATCCATAGCCTAGTGCTCCAACTCCTCCAACATTAGCACCCCCGCCTCCCTTGTCTTCTCAACCCCCGCAATAGTAGCCACCACCCCCTCAGGGGCAGGTGTATGCACAGCAGGGCACGACTAATCCTCCTCCCTCCAAAGCAACGAAGGAAGACACTCCACATCAATCCGCTCCCAGTAATCCTGGAGTTAATCCTCAAAATAATGCACCTAACACTCTTAACTAGAAACAGGGCACTTAGCCCAAGCAGGACAAGCTTATTCCCACAAACCAGCCTTGTTCTTGTTATGGTGTTTATGGTCATTCCACTCATGATTGCTCCCTTTTACCACAGATGCGGCAGATGTGGGAGTCTCAAGCCACATTGCGAGGAAAACATGCCTCCCCTACTGCTCCCCCCAATGTGGCCACTTCTCAACCAGCTGTGTTTACCAATCCTTTCCCTCAGCAAAGGTTCGTGGCTACCCAACCACCTCACGAACCGGTAACCACTCAACCTCCTCCATCTGGTACCTCTGATTACCAAATCCTCATGATGAACTCTGACCAACCTATAACCGTCGACCTTAACCTTCAAACTCAGTCCCGTCCATACCCCCAGCCTCCCGCTCCATCTGTCCCTGAGTCACCTTCTTAAGGTTCTACAGAGCCTCTTTTGACAACTAATGGTCCCTTGCATATCCCTCAGCCCAAAGCTGAGGTTCATACCAAGATTCCTAAGGGACCATTATGCCGAAATGCTACTTCTGACCGAGCTGCCCATTCATATAGAATAGTAGATGAGCTGGCCCAATCTCCTGCTGCTATTTCAACGCTGGAACTCCTCCAGTCGTGCCCCTCTCAAAGAAAAGCTCTACTATCTACCCTGGGCACTGTAGATCCAGCAGATGACCCATTTATTGTTTTCGACGCCCATCAGTCAGCGTCTCCTCCTCTTCCTCCTTCCGTAGCTTTCCAAATCCCAGTCAAAATCTGGAACGCTAACATTTCCCAGTTCGTCATTGATGAGGGGGCATCCACCTGTGTGATGTCCGCTTCGATTTGAAAACAACTCGGATCTCCTGAGTTGGCCCCTTCAACGATCACTCTTCGAGCATGGGATGGCCACGCCTCCCAGCCCATTGGCCTTTTCCGCAACTGTCCTATCACTCTTGCGGGCAAGACTGTTTGCGTTGACATTGAAGTCATCGACGCCCCTCTTGATTACAACATTATTTTGGGGCGTAGCTACACCTATGCCATGTCTGTTGTCCCATCCGCAGTATACTGCATGCTGTCTTTCCCTCATAATGGAAAGATAGTCACCATTGACCAGTTGACATACCATGAGCCAAAATCTCAGACTTCCCCTGAGACGATCACCTCTCCCATATCCAATAAGCAAACTGTTGATTCTTTGATTAGTGTCTCTCCCGGCATCTACAAAGACTCCTCTGGTCTTCCTCCTCCTCCTAGCTCCGACCCCAGCTCATCGAATGTTTGCATGATGTAATCGTCTCGGGCTGCTCTTAAGCCACCTGCTTCAGCTAGTCAGCAACTGCGCTCTCCAAAACCTGGTCTTAGCCCTTCACCTGCAGCTGGTATTCATTAGCCTCTTTACCCTCCTAGAATGGTTCCTCCAAGCCTTAGCCATTTAGGAGCCATCCCACCTAGCCACTACCCCTCTGGTCAGATACCATTCCTAGCTCCCCCACTAGGAGTGTACATGGTAACTGTCATGGCTACCCTCTCTCTTCCTAACCTGACCCTTGGGATTCTCGTCTGGTACCTTGATCCTCCAGCCGCAACCCTGCCTAGTCAACCCAAACCTTATCTTTTTTTGACCCCGGTTCAACCAGTCCCCATGACTTCTCCCGCTGCAATAGTGCCTCAGTCACCTCAACAGAAACCACCTCCTGTTGTGACCGCTTCGGGTAAGAAGGGCAAAGCTCGCAAGGGGGCATCAAAGGACAAGGCTACCCCAACAAACCCTGCCCCTCCTCGACCTCCAAAGCATACCATCCAGTGTGCTTTGTGTGATGTTTCCGGTCACGCCACCCATACCTGTCCTGAATTGCCTCATCTCAAGCCCATAGTTAATGTCGTGTTCCCTGCATCCACGGTCCTGGAAGTCTCTGTTCCTTCCGCGACCGCTGCCAAGAACCCCAAGAATATTCACACCAACCACCCTTGTGCTTTGTGTGATCTTCATGGCCATTACACCCACCTTTGTCCCCGCCTTGAGGACTTCCGCACCTCTCTAGCTGCGGTCCGCCAATTCGAGGCCAAGCGCAACGAGTCCACCTCTCCCCTATTTGCGCATTTTTCTTCGGCAGAACTACCAGGCATGACTGCTCCCATTGACATTCCCCCTCTTAATGTCAAGATGACGAAGCCTTCATCCACCATTTTCTACCTATCATCATCCATGAGAACCTCGGGGAACATTCCCTCTAAATCCTCCCCTGTTGTTTCGCTTGACCTTCCTTTAGTGATCACCCTGGGCTCAAGATTGGTAGATCCTTTATCTGCTTACTCTTCTGTCACCCCTTGTGACGATGCGCATGTGAACCTCCCTTATCATGATGATGAGTCAGGTAGCTTTGCCGCGTCAGGTGGTCTTTCTTCCACCAGTCACCCCATCTTTTATCACAATGACGACATTATGGAAGGAGTCATCTCCTATGACTTTCTCTATTCTCTCTTACATCGAAACCATGCATTCGAACCACATACACCTTGTGGCCATTACATTGCAACCCAATGTTTGGGTAAGTGGGCACCCATATTTGAGAGATCAGGATAAGTAATTCTCCAACACTCTCCTAGTGTATCTGGTCATGTCGACTCTAGTAGCATTATTCTTCCACATTTAGAAGAACCTCTAGAGTCCCATACCACTTCAAATCACTCTCGAGATGATACCCCTTATCGTTCCTTCATTTTACATCAGCAACCCAGTCTCTTAGACATTATTTTTGACCAACCTATAGGTTTTCTACGAGAGCATCAGTTCATTATCTCCAAATCCTCTCTTTGGGATAGTGACACCAAGTATGCCAACCCAGAAACTTAAATTCCATTTGATTCATATATGCAGTACTAACAAGAGATTGGTAATCCTCTATTTCCTTTCTCAAACTGCATAACCATAACGAAAACAAATAGGCGCACCATATCATTAAAATGTGTTTAGATTCTCCTTTTTCTAAATACATTTTGGCATGACCAAAACATGCTTGGGGGCACCTATGCCCCTCAACCATACAAATCCTAGATCTCAGCCAAAAAAAGCATTGAAACCCCCTTTCTCTGACAGGTCGCACTTTTCAGGTCATTTCCTGGGACAGGTCGCAGTTTTCTGCCCAGTACCTGTTACCTAGGTCACAGAACAGA
Source organism: Pinus albicaulis (assembly GCA_034641835.2). Taxonomy (NCBI): domain Eukaryota; kingdom Viridiplantae; phylum Streptophyta; class Pinopsida; order Pinales; family Pinaceae; genus Pinus; species Pinus albicaulis. The sequence continues at coordinate 603,069,723 of CM076569.1, forward strand.
CCCCAAAAAGTGCGACCTGGCCTGTTCATGAGCTCTGGGTACCTGTTACTTTTTAATTACTTGATACTTTACCAGGACACATTTTTTCCAAGAAGGGTCTCTTCACCTCTCCTCCAAATTGGATTTCCTCACTTACAGCACTTGTACTTGGGGCACCACCTTGCCTCCATACTTGTCCTTGTTCGTGTTTATTTTTGTCCTGAGATACCATCTTGTACTCATGTTTTTATGGTCCCCCATTGAACCATTATTGTGTGGTAGCACCATCAAGTCACCCTTGTTTAGAGCATCCGAGTTGAGTCATCACCGCATTCATGGAGTTTATCCTGAGTCCCTTTGTATCCCACTATAGTCCTCCATCCTTCATTGCTTGGTCCCTCTCTTGTGTCGCACATTATGGCCTTCAGTCCCACTGTCCCTTATCCCTCATGATATTGTGTCAGTCGCTGCCAGGTCATCCATGCCCTTTATGCTCTAACAAGGGAAGTCGTCCATCTGCTACTTAGTATCCCCCATTTCATCATTATCATTGGTATCAGCCTGTCAATCACTCTACTATTTTTTCTCGTGCCTTAGTTGAGGATCCCTTATTGCCTCACCTATGGCAGACCTCCTTCTGTCGACATCATCTCATTCATTCCAGAAGATAGGTCTAGAGGGTGGTGTACCTTGGTTCCAGCTTCCACAATTTTTCGGTGCCTTGGATCAGGCAAAGGGATTTCTCATTACCCTTTGATTTTATTGTTTCTCAGCTCCAGCTCCTTTCAGCATGATCGAGATATGTATACTCGATGGTCCAGTGACGCAGCAGCAGATATTGGTGATTCTTGGGTGTGTGTGTGATGTCTCAGCCCTCATGAGGGGGTGGTCGTACAGGTAGCCCCCCACATGCTTGGGTGTCCTCTTCATTGCAGCCTTCGATGCCGCTCCATATATTTATTGATGCCAGCCTTAGCCACTTGCAGCGCCTCTTTGATTTGCATGTATCAGTCAAATTTTGCGAGTCCTTCCCCATTTATAGGGGGCATTTGGGTTGTATTTGTATCTCATGTACTCAGAGATTATTGTATAAGTCCTGGCTGTTACTCCAGGCACATCATGTATGTGGGATTCATCATTCTATATTTTATCTGGCTCATGTTTATGCCAGCATGTACTTTATAGTTCGGTCCCTTGTTTACTGGACGCACTATTCTTTTGTACTTTGTCTCAGCAGGCATAGGTATGCCTCCCTCGCTGCCTCTAGCACAAGTACCCTCTCATAAAAAGAGACTTGTTGCACCTATAAGTCTCATCTCCTCAGGGTCTAGTTCTTTAGCACATCAGACTACTTTAAATTTCTCTCTTTGACTTCCCTTTTGATGTCTGGTGATTGAGTTCTTACAACGTACTTCGGTCATACGATTTGCTCCTAACACTCGTACGCTGGGGGGCAATCTGTTACACCATTTTTTGGTCATCTAACCTATTATCATTTGATGGACCCAAGTACACCATGTAAGACCAATTTTACCCTAAGTAAAATTGCTTTCACTATGTAAAATAACTTAATAAACCACATTTATTAAGTTGTTTATGGTCTAAACAGGAAACCCCAAAAGGAAATATTAAACAAATCTATATTTGTTTGATTTTATTCATGGAATAATTAATTAAAAAATAATTTAATTATTATTCCGGGTCATATTTAACCCAAAACAAAGAAATTAATTAGATAAATCCTTATTTATCTTCTTATTTTCTAGGAATAATTATTTAAATCTTATTTAAATAATATTCCTTATTAAATATGACTAAATCATTTATAAATAATTAAATAAATCATTATTTATTTAATTATCATTCAACCACTTCCTTAAAACGATAAATAAATCATTTATTTATTTATTATTTACAAATAGTGACTAGGTCATATTTAACCCAAAACAAAGGAGATTAATTAGATAAATCCTTATTTATCTTATTATTTTCTAGGAATAATTATTTAAATCTTATTTAAATAATATTCCTTGTTAAATATGACTAAATCATTTATAAATAATTAAATAAATCATTATTTATTTAATTATCATTCAACCACTTCCTTAAAATAATAAATAAATCATTTATTTATTTATTATTTACAAATAAAGGGATTTGACCCAAGTCAAATGCCTTTTCCCTCCAACAAATATAATAAAATATTCCATAAAAGGTGGATCTAGATTTGGTCAATATTATTTTAATCATGCACCAAGATCTAGAATGACCCAATATTTTGTTATAAATAGAATGGTTTTCCTATTCATTTGTCACCTTTCATTTGCATTAGATCACTTTGGATCTATACTCTTGGTCCGACTTTGAGCCATTATCATTGTCACATTCTCCATTATTTAATTTGTGAGCTCCCTTTGAGTTCTATATTTGTCTGGGTTTTCTATACCAACAAGAGAGAAATTCTAGATCTGAAGTGCTAAGGACTTTCAAGAACCCATCCAATTGAGGAGAAATGGAAACACCTTTCTTGTTTTCCTCTCAGGTGCCCTATAATATAAAAATTCTTTCAAAAATATTGTTCTTGTCTTGTCTATTGGATGCATGGAGCAAAATTTTATTTCTACTGCTTAATGTCTTTTTATGCATAGATCTGGATTTGTTCAGCCTTATTTGGATCAACTAACTGCAGATTTGAAGATATTAGCAGCCATAATTGATGTTAGGGCTATTTTTTATGCGTGGCTAAAGTGGCGTCGCCAATTATTAGTATGAATCTTTCGTCGAAAAGGACCACTTTAGCTACGCATAACAAATAGCCCTAACATCAATTATGGCTGCCAATATCTTTAAATCTGCAGTTAGTTGATCCAAATAAAGTTGCATAAAAATCCAGATCTATGCATAAAGAGACATTAAGAAGTAGAAATAAAGTTTTTCTCTATGCATCCAATAGACAAGACAAGAATGATATTTTTGAAAGAATTTTTATATTATAAGGGCACCTGAGAGGAAAACAAGAAAGGTGTTTCCAATTCTCCTCAATGGGATGGGTTCTTGAAAGTCCTCAGCACTTCAGATCTAGAATTTCTCTCTCTTGTTGGTGTAGAAGCGGTTTAAACATAGAACTCAAAGGGAGCTCACAAAGCAAGTGATGAAGAATGTGACAATGATAATGGCTCAAAGTCAGACCAAGAGTATAGATCCAGAGTGATCTAATCCAGTGAAAGGTGACTAATGAATGGGAAAACCCTTCTATTTATAACAAAATATTAGGGCGGTCTAGAACTTGGTGCATGAATAAAATATTATTAATCAAATTCTAGAACCACCTTTTAGGAATATTTTATTATATTTGTTGGAGGGGAAAGGATTTTTGACTTGGGTCAATTCCTTTATTTGTAAATAATAAATAAATAAACAATTTATTTATTATTTTAAGGAAATGGTGGAAATATAATTAAATAAATAATGATTTATTTAATTATTTATAAACAACCACTTTAGCTACGCATAACAAATAGTTCAGTTCCTTGTTTACTGGACACACTATTCTTTTGTACTTTGTCTCGGCGGGCATAGGTATGCCTCCCTCGACGCCTTTAGCACAGGTACCATCTCATAAACTAGATACTTGTTGCACCTGTAAGTCTCGTCTCCTCAGGGTCTAGTCCTTTAGCACATTAGACTACCTTACATTTCTCTCTCTAACTTCCCTCTCGATGCATTTGAGGAGCTGCATCAAAGGCTGAAATGAAGAGGTCATCCGGGCATGTGGGGGGTTACCTGCAGGGCCACCCCTGCATGAGGGTTGAGACATCTCACACACACCCGGGAATCACCAATAGCTGCTGCTACATCACTAGACCATCAAGTATACGGATTGCGATCATGCTGAAAGGAGCTGGAACCAAGGTACACTGCCCTCTAAACCTATCTTTTGGAGTGAATGAGTTGATGTCGACAGAAGGAGTTCTGCCATAGGTGAGGCAATAAGGGATCCCCAACTAAGGCACAAGAGAAAATAGTAGAGCGAAGAACATACGAACACTAATGATGATGATGAAATGGGAGAGACTGAGTAGCGGATGGACGACTTCCCTTGTTAGAGCATAAAAGGCATGAATGGCTTGGCAGTGACTAACACAATATTATGAGGGATAGGGGACAATGGGACTAAATGCCATAATGTGTGACACGAGAGAGGGACCAAGCAATGAAGGATGGAGGACTATAGCGAGATACAAAGGGACGCGAGATAGACTCCATGAATGCGATGATGACTCAACTCGGATGCTCTAAACAAGGGCGACTAAATGGTGCTACCACATAGTAAAGGTCCAATGGGGGACCATAAAAACATGAGTACAATAAGGTATCTCATGATGAAAATCAACATGAAAAAGGACAATAAAGGAGGCAAAGTGGTGCCCCAAGTACAAGTGTTGTAAGTGAGGAAATTCGATTTGGAGGAGAGGTGAATAGACCCTTCGTTGACAAAATGTGTCCTGGTGAAGTATAAAAACATGAAAAACTAACAGATACCCATTTGAGTGCTTGGGGAGAGCTTTCCAACGGTGCAGACAGTGTGTCAAACGGGGCTACGGTTTGGTCGCAGTGGGTGAAAGAAAAAGCAGGGGTTTCTCTTATAATAAGGCATTTTCCCTCCAAATACATTCATTTTCTTGTGTAGCTATGGTGAATGTGAAGAGGAGAGAAGGCCCTAAATCTTGCGACAAGCGTAGCAGACAAAACGACCATTGGAATTGAGATCCGTTAGTTGCAGGTAAGAGGCCTAATCGTACTCTTTGTTTTTGATGGATTAAAAGTTCAGATTAGGGTCCCAAATTTCAAGAACAAACCCTACTTCATCTTTACGGCCGGGTCACACTTTTTGGGGCAAAAAATGCGACCTGCGAAGTAGGTTTGGGCCTGAAAAGTGTGACCTATCCCAGGATTTGGCCAAAAAGTGTGACCTATCAGAGGGAGGTGGTTTTAGTGCTGTTGTGGTCTGAGATTTAGGTTTTGTGTAATTGAATGTAGTTTTTCCTATCTGTAGACTGACAAAATGATGGTTTTGTGTAGATATGGCAGATATATAGATCAAGTGGAGAGAGAGAGACCTGGGTACATTACGGTCAGAAATCCAAGCAGATCAGGGTGTCCGTCATGCATTGGCCAGGTTTGGGGTTCTGAAATTTGTGGAGAACCCTCTGATGAGAGCTGGGGAGCCCTTGTTGGCCCAGATTATCAGTTATTGGGATCCAGATCATGAGGTCTTTATAGTGCAGTGGCACAGGATTGAGCTGACAGTCTAGGATCTGTATTTCTTGACTGGTCTCCCACCATTAGGGATGGTGAGAAATACACAACCAGTGTTACCACGGGGGTGTAACATCATGGAGTTCGTAGAGTGACATTGTCGACCAGGTGTCCGAGTAAAAGGGACTCGGATATCGATTGGGGATCTAGAGAGGTTGGAGACCCGTGCAGTGGCGGCAGCAGTGTTGCGGATCCTGGGTAGCCAGGCGCTCCATCACATCACTGTAGGGCAGATGATGATTGTAGAAAGTGTGTTGAGTGGGACCTACTATGGGCGGGCCCAGATGATGTTGGTGTCGTTGAAACGATAGCTGTCACTTTGTAAGCGGCAAGTGAACCATGATTGTGCTTATGGGACTGTATTGTGCTCATTTTTTGAGAAGATACTAACCTTGAAACCTCATGTACTGCTACCTGATGGGGGTCCGAGAAAACCCAGGATGCGTCGGTGGGGGCGACTATTGTGCAGAGGAGGAGGAGGGGTGGTCGGACTGGTGTTTCGACCAGAGTTCTTCGCCCATTGGGATCAGATACCGTTTTACATAGATGACTATCCCTATAGTGGGATGAGTTATTGGGGAGATCTGGACTTGCCACTTCCGCCTGGTCAGGTATGGGGCCTGATGGTAAATGACAAGTAACTAATCTGTTATGTGCATGTTAAAGTTTGATAATAATATTTATGGTACTGATCCTCATACTTTTGGTATGCAGATATAGCTCTGGTGAAACCAGCAGGATATATGGGATGACTTGCAGTAGCAGGAACTACAGGTGCTAGTGGATCGAGAATGGCACAGAACGAGGATATGACTGCACTGTTGGAGGAAATTCTTCATAGATGTGAGGGGCTACTAATCGGTGTTTCGGAGCGGGGTTGGCAAGACTTAGATGACCAGTACATAGAGCTAGGTATTGGGCTACCTTCGGAATGGCGAGGTATCATGTGGCACATGGCGATGGCTGGTCAGACAGTGCATGATCTATGAGCTGCGGGAGTAGAGCCATTGGCTTGGGATCCTCCAGAGAGTGATTGGATATAGGGCAGGTGGTGCCCCCTACTATGTATGTAGGGGCAGGTGGTGCCCCCCAGTTTTTTGGGTTTAGTTTTTTGTAACATGCTATGGGCATGTCAGATGTTTCAGAGTAGATGGACTCTAAAAACATGTTATATGATATATATTATGCATATGCATTGTGTTGATGATTTGAAATGTTATTGTCCTGTGTGTGATAAATGCCAGTCTAGAACATGGTTTGCAATTCCATCTACGTAGTGATTTTGAATTTTGGGTACATGGTTGAAAGTAATGAATCTAAATTCACATATCAAAAGTTTCACTCGTAAATATCATCTAAACATGATAGGGTTTTGCATACGATAGACACCACTGAGTTGTAAGACAAGAAGCATAGAATATAAACGAACGTGTAGATAGAGGATGCGATGAGAAAGAGCATCAGCTAAGAGGCCACGTACTGCGTCATATTCGGCCTAATTATTGGTGGCATTACCAATGCAGACCCCATTAGAGAGAACGAGGGAATTCAAGGGGGTAAAGATGGCCCAAGCAGCCGAGGCAAGATTCCAAGAATAGCAACTTGCCCCATCGGCATAGCCAATATAATGTGTGGACGGGAGGTCCTGCAAAATAGTGTCACAAGACAAGACATGGGAGGAGGAAGAACAATGATGGCAGCGTGAGTGAAGGGTAGACAGCAAATGACAACTATGGGAGGAATTGCTGGAACGCAGGCTATGGAGAATATCATAGATACGAATGGTACCATCCTAGTTATGGGTGGGAGGGAAAAGGTTAGGGAAACCGCATGAGGCCACAAAGCTACCTAAATCATCAGCATGGGAAGAAAGGCTCACATACGGATCGTCTCGAGGGATGACAGAAGAACAAGTAAAAAGATGGTCAAAGGATGTAGAGCCCAAGAATGTTGCTGAAGGGGAATCAAGCAAAACAGGTGGAGTGGATTCAAAGGAAATGTAATTTGAGGGTTGGACGGATGATGATAGGTATAGGAGGGGGGCAGCAGGTTCTGACATCTCGACATCAGGGGGAGGAATGTCAATGGTAGCAGGGGGATCCTCGAGTTGGCCTGACACATACTACGCAAGGATAGGAGAGGCGGATTGATTTTGTTCAATCTCATACTCGCGAATGACTCTAAAGAGGCCCGGTAATGCGTGAGGTGAGGAAAATGGTGAGAATAATGGCCATGGACACCACACAAAGCACAGGGTTTGTTGGTGCGAAGAGTCTTTGGGTTCTTGGCTGTGGATGAGGAATAAATGGAGGATTCAGGGACCATAGACTCAGGGAACGCGACTTTAACCAGGGGTTTGATATGGGACAACTCGGGCCAAGTATGGGTGGCATGATTGACACCATCACACAAGGCACAAGGCTCTCCAGGTGGAGGAGAGGTAGGGTCAATTGGGGTGGCCTTGTCTTTGGATGCCCTATTGCAAGCTTTTCCTTTCTTTCCCGTAGTGGTCACAACAGGAGAAGGGTCCTGTTGAGGTGCGGGTGGCACTGTAGCGATGGAAGTAGCTAGGGGAACTGGTTGAACTGGTGTCAAAGAAAGGTATGGTTTGAGGAGACCTGGTGGGGTAGCAGCTGGAGGGTCAAGGTACCAGACGGGAATTCCTAGGGTCAGATTGGGGAGGGAAAGGGTGGCCATGATGGGGATCGAATAGACTCCCGGGGGGGGGGGGGGAGCAAGAAAGGGTATCTGACCAGTGGGGTAATGGCCAAGAGGGACGGCGCCAAGATGGTTAAGACTTGGGGGAACCGACCCAGGAGGGTAGAGAGTCTCATGGGTACCAGCTGTAGGGGAAGGGCTAGAAGGAAGAGGTCTGGTTGGCGGTGGTGAAGGGCTAAGAGCAGGTTGCAGCGGGCGAGGTTGAGGTTGCTAACTAGCTGAAGCGGGCCGCTTGAGGTCAGCCCGAGACAATTGCATCATGCAAACATTGGCGGAGTTGGGATCAGAAACAAGAGGAGGAGGAAGACCAGGGAAGGTTCCAAGCAAGGAGGAGTCTTTGTAGACGCCGGGGGACACACTGGTCAAAGAATCGATGGTTTACTTATTGGCTACAGAAGAGATGATCGACTTAGGGGAGGTCTGAGATTTTGGCTCATGATATGTCAACTAGTCAATAGTGACTATCTTTCCATTATGAGGGAAAAACATCTTGCGATGAACCGCAGATGGGACAACAGACAGGGCATAGGTGTAGCTATGCCCCAAAAGGATGTTATAATCAAGAGGAGCATTGATGACTTCAACGTCAACGCAAACTGTCTTGCCTGCAAGAGTGATAGGACAATTACGGAAGAGGCCAATGGGTTGGGAGGCATGGCCATCCCATGCACGAAGGGTGATGGTGGAAGGGGCCAGCTCAAGAGATCCAATTTTTTTCCAAACCGAAGTGGACATGACACAGGTAGATGCCCCCTCGTCAATAATACATCGAGCTATGTTAGCGTTCCATATTTTGACTGGGATTTGGAAAGTGACGGAAGCAGGAAGGGGGGGGGGGTGATCTGACTGACAGGCGTCGAAAATAATCAATTGGTCATCAGCAGGATCTACGGTGTCCATGGCAGATAGTAGAGCCTTCTTTTGAGAAGGACATGACTGGAGGAGTTCCAATGTTGAAATGGCAGCAGGAGACTGTGCCAAATCATCTACTATGTTATACGAATGAGCAGCTCGGCTGGATGCAGCATTTCGGCATAATGGGCCCTCGGAAACCTTGATAGGGACCTCAACTATGGGTTTAGGGATCTACAAAGGACCATTTGGTGTCGAAAGAGGCTCTGTAGGACCTGAAGAAGGTGACTCGAGTACAGACGGAGCGGAAGGTGTGGGGTACTGACAAGACCGTGTTTGAAGGTTGACGTCGACGGTGAGAGGTTGGTCAGGAGTCATCATGAGAATCTGGTAATCGGAGGAACCAGAAGGGGAAGGTTGAGTGGTTACCGGGGCATGAGGTGGTTGAGTAGCCACATATCCTTGTTGATGGAAAGGATCGGTAAACATGGCTGGTTGAGAAGTAGCCGCATTGGGGGGAACAGTAGGGGAGGTATGCTATCCCTGCAATGTAGCCTGAGACTCCCACATCTATCGCATCTATGGTAATAGGGGACAATCATGAGTTTAATGACCATAAACACCACAACAAGAACATAGCTTATTGGTGTGAAGAGGCCTGTCCGGCTTGGGCTGAGAGCCCTGTGGCTGGTTAGCAGTGTTAGAATCAATACTTGGAGGATTGGATCCACGATTACCAGAGGAAGATTGATTTTGATTACCTTTCCTCTTTCTTTGAGAAGAAGGAAGAGTAGTCATGCCCTGCTGTGCAAATACTTGCCCTGGAGGGGGAAGTAGTTGCTGTGGCGGGGGTTGAGAAGAAAAGGGAGTTGGAGGTCCAAATGCTAGAGGAGCTGGGACACCAGGCAGTGGGTAAGGATAAGGGTTAGGATGGGCAACATTGAGGTAAGCAGGAGGATGGGAAAAAGGAGGAGGCATGCTGTATCCTGGATAAATGCTACCTGGAGGGGGGAAAGTGTTGGAGGTGTTGGCCCCTCCCGGAGGGAAACTATAGCCCATAGGAGGTTGAGCATAGGTATGTGAAAGAGCTCCAACGATACCGTCCGCAGAGTGAGATGCCCCCGGGGCGTGAGCGCCACTGGGTTTGGGGAGGTCAGGAAGGACGGTATAAACATAAATAGATTGAGCATAGATAAGGTCATATTTCAAAGCTATTTGGAGGGTGGCTTCTTCATTTTGAGGGAACTGGGATGCGACATCTTTGCCGATGGCAGGTAAGAGGGAGCGAAGGAACCAGTCCATATAAACCTGATCTTCAAAGGTGGGAGCTCGACATAATCTCCTTCTTCTTTGCCATTCCTGGACATGAGCAGAAAGGTGGGTCGAAGAGGATTGACGGAAAGGAGTCAAGAGTTCTGTACCAGTGTTGTATCGGATAGGGAGCTAAAAATAAGATAAAAAGGCTTGGGCAATGGTCGCAAAGGTGGTATTGGAAGAGGCGGTCTGATCAACATACCATTTAGAATATTTGTCAGTAAGCATGCATTGGAACAATCTAAGATGGATGGAATCATCAGTAATGGAATTGGATGAACACCACATGTGAAAAGATCAAATATGGTTGGAGGGATCTTCACTAGCAAGGCCTTCGAACTTGGGATTGTCGGAGGGGAGCCTGGTTGGCATAGCAGGCCAACTAACATCGTGGTAGATAGGATCATTGATCAACTGATTGAAATTGGGGAGACTGAGACCAGCCATATAAGGAAAAAAAGGGACAGTTGAGGTAGTTCCCGTGGTGGTTCCGCTAGTAACAGACCCAACAGTAGGACCAGGGTTGCTAGCGTTAGGTCCCAAACTAGACATGGTGAAGGTAAGTGGGGGAGAACCAGAAGTAGGGGGAGAACCCGAACAATCAGAAGAGGAGTCGGAGTGCTGACTCAGGAGAGGACTAACTTGACGATGGCGGGAAGGAGGAAGTCGACCAACCGGAAACTGAGGGTGAAGGCCAAGAAGTCTCTGGGAAAAACACCTTGGATGCGCAATGATGACGGGAAGAAAAATATTCGACAAGGGCAGGGAGGTGCAGAATCAAGTGAGATCAATGTCGAAATAAGGGCAGAGAGGTGCAGTTTCAATTGATTTTAAAGTCTTTTCCAGACGGTGTTAACTAGGCTCTTCTTCACTTAGGTTCAGTGTGTGGTGTGTGTTAATTTTAATTTTTAAACCCAGAGGTTTTGAGAGTAAAAGAAAAAGTGTACTGCGTAACTGAAAATAAATCTACAGAGAACAGTAAATAAGACTGAAATAATAGAAAATTAACAGCTAAGAATGCATCGATCTAACCCAAGAAGGTGGGCCTCTCAAAACTAGTCTAAAAGAGGGAAAAAATCTAATCAAAACACACTAAAAAGAGCCCAATATATCTAAGGTTGAGAGGGACAAGGATCTAAAGGAGAAATCTGCTGAAAAGAGGTGCAAAAAACAGTAAAGAGGCAGAGGTAAGGTTGCTGCAACAGAGGGGGAAATCAGCTAAAGGTAGAAGGGACAAGGAGGTGACTCTAGAGGTAAACCCAAAAAAACTATATGAGGTGATTTGAAAGGGAGAAGAGCTGATCTAAAAGGATCTGAAAATGAGGTATCAGATCTGAAAAGAACAAGGCTAAAACTCTGAAAATTCAGACGTTTGAAACAGCTAAAACTCTTCCACAAAAAGTGGAGGGTACTAGAGCCCTAAGGGGCAAGATTCCCACTTAGTTGAGTGAAACAGATCAGAAACAGGTCTAAACAGGCGGAGACAGAGGTTGGAAAACTCTGACAGAAGCTTCAGACAAACCCATAAAAATTGCTAGAAAAGTGCAGAAAAAAGTGCAGGTCGCAGGTTCTGACGTGTTTTCAGTCCAGGTCGCAGTTTTGAGGCAGAAAAGTGCGTCCTCCTGTCCAGGTCACAATTTTTGGGCCGATAAGTGCGACCTGTAGATCCGGGTCTCTCAGCGGCAGATTTCAGAAAAAGTTGTCGTCTCAGCTGTGGCTGATGTCTGTCACCTGCGCAATAGGGCCAAAAAACATACGGAAGTTAAAAATATGAAGGTTTGAGGGTTTTAGAGGTGAAGAACACCATAAAAATAGAAAAACAAAAAACAGAAGAGAAACCCTAGGGTCTGAAATAGCTAGATATGCAGGAATATATAAAACGACAGCGGTCGCAAAATAAAACCCGTGTGGAGTCGCCAATTGTTAGTATGAATCTTTCGTCGAAAAAGACCACTTTAGCTACGCATAACAAATTTCCCTAATATCAATTATGGCTGCCAATATCTTTAAATCTACAGTTAGTTGATCCAAATAAAGCTGCACAAAAATCCAGATCTATGCATAAAGAGACATTAAGCAGTAGAAATAAAGTTTTCCTCCATGCATCCAATAGACAAGACAAGAACGATATTTTTGAAAGAATTATTATATTATAAGGGCACCTGAGAGGAAAAAAAGAAAGCTGTTTCCAATTCTCCTCAATGGGATGGGTTCTTAAAAGTCCTCAGCACTTCAGATCTAGAATTTCTCTCTCTTGTTGGTGTAGAAAACCCAGACAAACATAGAACTCAAAGGGAGCTCACAAAGCAAATGATGGAGAATGTGACAATGATAATGGCTCAAAGTCAGACCAAGAGTATAGATCTAGAGTGATCTAATGCAAGTGAAAGGTGACTAATGAATGGAAAAACCCTTCTATTTATAACAAAATATTAGGGTGGTCTAGAACTTGGTGCATGAATAAAATATTATTAGTCAAATTCTAGAACCACCTTTTAGGAATATTTTATTATATTTGTTGGAGGGGAAAGGATTTTTGACTTGGGTCAATTCCTTTATTTGTAAATAATAAATAAATAAACTATTTATTTATTATTTTAAGGAAATGGTGGAAATATAATTAAATAAATAATGATTTATTTAATTATTTATAAATGATTAATCAAATTTACCTAGGAATATTATTTAAATAAGGATTAAATAACTTATTCCTAGGAAATAATCAAATAAATAAGGATTTATTTAATTGATTTCCTTGTTTTGGGTTAAATATGACAAGGAATAATAATTAAATTGATGTTTAACTAATTATTCCTTGAGGAAATATAAACAAATATAGATTTGTTTATTATTTCCTTTTGGAGTTCCCTGTTTAGACCATAAACAACTTAATAAAGGTGTTTTACTAAGTTATTTCACATAGTGAAAGAAATATTATTTAGGGTAAAATTGGTCTTACATGGTGTACTTGGGTCCATCTAATGATAATAAGTTAGATGACCAAAAAATGGTGTAACAGATTTAAATAAATAAATCATTTATTTATTTATTATTTACAAATAAAGGGATTTGACCCAAGTCAAATGCCTTTTCCCTCCAACAAATATAATAAAATATTCCATAAAGGTGGATCTAGATTTGGTTAATATTATTTTAATCATACACCAAGATCTAGAATGACCCAATATTTTGTTATAAATAGAAGGGTTTTCTCATTCATTTGTCACCTTTCATTTGCATTAGATCACTCTAGATCTATACTCTTGGTCTGACTTTGAGCCATTATCATTGTCACATTCTCTATTATTTGCTTTGTGAGCTCCCTTTTAGTTCTATGTTTGTTTGGGTTTTCTACACCAACAAGAGAGAGAAATTTTAGATCTGAAATGCTGAGGACTTTCAAGAACCCATCCCATTGAGGAGAATTGGAAACACCTTTCTTGTTTTCCTCTCAGGTGCTCTATAATATAAAAAATTCTTTCAAAAATATTGTTCTTGTCCTGTCTATTTAATGCATGGAGCAAAACTTTATTTCTACTACTTAATGTCTTTTTATGCATAGATATGGATTAGTGCAGCTTTATTTGGATCAACTAACTGCAGATGTGAAGATATTGGCAGCCATAATTGATGTTAGGTCTATTTGTTATGTGTAGCTAAAGTGGTATTTTTCCGACAAAAGATTCATACTAACAATAAATAATTTCCTTTGATTGAATGAATTTCAAAAGAAATAGGTCTTCCTTCTTGCATTAAAACAACACCAATTATATTTCATAAGGCAACACATTCCACAATAAAGGTTTTTGTGAATTTTGGCTTAGCTAAGACCGGTGGTAGGCACATTGCCTCTTTAAGATGTTCAAAGGCCTTAGTTGCTTCAGGGGTCCATGAAAATGCATATTTCTTCAATAATGTTGTTAGAGGTGCTGCTATTCTCCCATAATTGTTAACAAACATGCAATAATACCCTTTTAACCTGAGAAATCCATGCAACTACTTTAAGGTTGTGCGGACTTTCCATTCCTTAATGGCTTTAATTTTGTTAGGGTCTACCTTAACACCCTCGTGAGATACAATATGACCCAGATATTCCACCTCCTGTACTCTAAAGAAACATTTGGATGTTTTTGCATATAATTGATTCTCCTCCAATAGTTTGAGCACCTTGTGAACATGTAGAACATGATCATTCCAAGACCTGATGTATATTAGTATATCATCAAAAAATACTAGCACAAATTTTCTAAGGGTTTGAAAATGGAATTCATTAACCCTTGAAATGTAAAAGGTGCATTGGTAAGGCCAAAAGGCATGACCAAAATTCATAATCACCCTCATGAGTTCAAAATTCTGTTTTTGGAATATCTTCAGTCTTCATTCTAATTTCATGATATCCTGAATGAAGATCCAACTTGGTAAAATAAATTTCTCCATGTAATTCATCAATCACAGGAATGGGAAATTTATCTTTAATAATGAGCTTATTGAGCTCCCTATAATCTGGACAGATGCGCCATGATCCATCTTTCTTGTGCACCAATACTACTACAGCAGAGAAAGAACTTTGACTAGGTTGAATTATACCAACCTCTAACATTTCTGCAATCATATGTTCAATTTTTCTCTTTTGGACATAAGGATATCTCTAAGGCTTGATGTTTTGAGGAACACTTACTGGAATAAAATGTATGGCATGATAATGATCATGAATAGGTGGGAGTCATTTTGGAGTATCAAACACCTTGGAATGATTGTCCAAGACATTTTGGAGATATGGAGAAATAGATGATTTTGATGTTGGAACTTCTAGTGAGCATAGTTGTGCAATTACACCCCATTTTTCTTTCTTCATAACCTTTGTCATGAAATTAGAGATTATTATCTTTCCTGGCTTCCCTGCGATACCCCATAAATCGATTTCCTTTCCTTCCGAAAAAAAATTCAACAAAAGTTCTTGAAAATTAAAAGCTACCATGCCCAAAGATTGTAACCATTGTACTCCTAGTACAACATCAACACCTCCCATTGGAATGGAAAGCATTAGACTATTCAATACATATTCACACATGGTTATCTTGATATTATGGCATTTTCCAGAGAGATTTATAGTTCCTCCATTTGCAACCATCACTTGAAATTTGGGTGTTGGGTATAGGAAACAATTCAATTCCTTGGCTACCTTACAATGGATAGAATTATGGGTACTACCCGAATCAATCAACACCACTACCTTTTTCTTCTTGATATGTCCTTCTATCCATAGAGTTTGAGGAGTGGAAATTCCCGCCAATGCATTACATGATATGGTCAGACTCACTTCTTCTTCATCTAGGGTTTATTCCTAGTGTATATCCTCTTCTTTTGAAGTTTCTTGTTCATTTTATTCCTCCTCTTCACAATCTATGTAAAATAATTTCTTCTTAGCACACTTATGACCTTTAGTGTATTTTTTATCACAACTATAGCAAAGCCCTTTTGCTATTTTTTCTTCCAATTGTTGTGTTGTCAACCTTGTAGGTTGTGGAATTCTAGGAGTAGCATCATTTCCATCTTTATAGATGTGAGTGGTAGGCTTCCTTGTCGCCTTAATTTTACATTCAATTTTTATTGCCAACTTGAATGTCTTCTCTAATGAATTAGGTTCCCAAACGTGAACTTCATGTTGGATGTTATCCTTTAAAGTCCATATGAAGACATCAACTTATGTTCCTCTGAATATTAGTTGTTCTTATATTCAATTTTTGAAGTCTCAGTGCTCCGCCACCGAACCCTTTTGTTTGAGATTTATCAATTGGCTAAAGATAGCTAAGCTTTTGTATCCTCATAATGTGCTATCATTTCTCCATAAAAATTGACCATCGATATCATACAAATGTATTTTGTTATAAATGTAAAGTTGCAATGCATGTCTTTTGTGTGTTTTGCACATTATTGAGATCAAAATATTGCTCCATCTGTAGTATCCATGTTACAGGATCATTGCCATCAAACTTCCTTATATCCATCTTTGGAATATGGTGGTTCTTCCATCCAACATTAGAGTTTATGCAATCATGATTAACATTTATTTTGTTCTCATCATGAGTTTCCTCTACTATCTTTTTGCCATTAGGAAACATTTCTTATATCAACTTTTCCAAACCTTTCATGTCCGCTTTTAGATCATTCTTCATGTTTTCCATGTTGTCTTTCATTTTTTCATCGATCTTAGCTTCCATGTCATCCATCTTAGCCTCCATGCTAGCTTCCATGCCATCCATCTTAGCTTTCATGCCTTTCATCAAACCATCCATCTTAGCTTCCACACTTTACTTCAAAACTTCCATTTCATTTTTTGTTGATCTTTGCAAGAGTGAAATTTGGTGCACTTGCTGTTGTAATTTTGATATGTCATGTTGCAGTTCTTTGTCTTCATGAGTCATATTAGAGCTCAAGACTTAATGGGTGTTGAATTTTTTTTGTGCATTTAGAACCTAACATCGATATTCTTCAATATGCCCCTTGAATAATTCAAACTAATTTTTCAATCTAGACTTATGTAATCTCGAAAAAAAATACATACCTTTTTCTTTGAGGAGCTCGATATTGAAACTAAATTATCTCGTGATTTTGGATCTTCAATATTTGAAATTTGGCTCGAAGTAGCCCTCTCGAATCTTCTTCTTTTAACGCAACAGTTTGACTCGATTTAGACTTTTCCAAGGAAAATTTATGCCCAATCTCCTATGATGACATAATTATGGACTAGTTCAGTAGAGCAAACTTGTACGAATTTCCATGTGTTATTGTTTCCTCCTTTAGCTCTGAAATTTATATAACACAAACTACAGTCCATGTACTTATGGCCACCTTTTATAGAATCCCAATCCGATGCTCAGAGACATAGTTATGATGTTTTTCCCACGGTCACCTCTTTGAGATGAAATTCGGGAGCCTGAAACAATCCTAACTTCCACAGATCATATCTCCCAAAATATTGCGAAAAAAGATCTGAAATTTTTACAGGAGGTTTGTAAAGCTTTTAGATTTTCTTTGTGAAAATTTCAGCTTCTGAACCCTCGTAGAAAAAAAGTTATAGCGAAAATTCCGCGATGACCTGCTTAGGTTAAATTCAAGAGTCTGCAAAAAGCCCTAACTTCCACAGATCATATCTCCGAAAATATTGCGAACCAAACTCTGAAATTTTGCGACGATGTTCCTCAGGGTTTCGGCTTCACACTCTAAAAATTTCAGCTTCTGAACCTTCGTAAAACTAAAGTTATAGTGAAAAAGTGACGATGACCTGTTTGGAGCAGCGAAACCCTAGAATCCAAAGCTCTGATACCAAATGTTATGAAACCAGCTCCAAAAATAGAAGAAAAGAGATATCAACGCCTTAGAAATGATCCACTTCGAGGGGGAAACCTCCAATACATTACATAATGAACAATTCTTGGATGCTACAATTTACAAAACCTCCTTTCTATATATAGGAGTCCATGGGGCCATAATGTAATCCTAGTGGGCCACAATGTAATCCTAGCCGACCTAACAATAATAATTTAAGGGCACAATAATAACAATATGGGAGTTACAGGGGTACAATAATAACAATAAGGGGGTTACACTAACAAAAATAAGGGACTATACCAGTAATATAAGGACCTAACATAATGGAAGTACATAGGCAAAATGTGACCTCTAAGCAAGAAAACCCAAGACACTCCCAAGAGAAAGCACACCCAGAAATTTTTGCTAGGAAGACCCCCGAGAATGATGCTAAAAGAATAGTAGAAGCTTCAAACATTTTCGTTAAAAATTTCTAATGAAAATAGAACAAAAACAAATAACATAATGGCGACCAAAGCATCACTAGTACATCAACTAGTGGCCCTAACAAACCGTTTTAACTGAGATCCCAAATAAAAATTAGGAAGCTGAATTTGTTGTAAAAATAGTATTCATAGTATCCTTAAATCCGCTAAAAACACGTACACCCTTCAGTATAGAGAATGATATTTCCAAGATAAAATTTTCCATACCTGTTACTGAATTAGTTACCCAATATGTATATAGATCCCAAGTTTTGAAAGCTTTAAACATAGGAGAAAATGCTGATTTTGTAAATTTAAATGATGAAATACCTAAACTTTTGTTTGGAACAGAAGTAGAAGGTAAATTCCAAGAGGGAGGTGTCCCTCCATTTTATGTCAGTTTGAACATCCATAATAAAATCCTCCACAATGCCATGTTAGATCCGGGAGCTTCACATAACCTCATGCCAAAGTTAGTAATGGAAAGACTAGGCCTTAAGATAACTAGATCATACAAAGATTTGTACTCTTTCGATTCCAGTAGAGTTAAATGTCTAGGCCTAATCAAAGATATCTGTGTTAATTTAGCACAAATACTAGCCAAGAGCCTAATAATGGACATTGTAGTGCCTAATATTCCCCCTAAATATGGCATGCTCCTTTCATGCTCATGGGGAGCTAAACTTCAAGGCACCCTCCAAATGGATATGACCTATGCTACCATACCTGTCTTTAGTCAACCAAGAAGATTGTATAGGGAAACTCACATGAAATACATGGTCAATAGTCAGGAAAAGCTAGATAACTCCCCTCTCTATTCTATCCACGCAGACCTTGATTCATTTATCCTCTACAATGATCAAAACATTAATGAACAAGTAGCAAAGAATGAAACATTAGTGGGAAGAGAGGAAACAAAAGAGGAAGAAGAAGAGTAGTCAGACCCAGCAGAAAATAACCGACATGATGGAGATCATAAAGAACAACATAATGGCAGACATAGTGGCAACCACAATGACCAACATAATGATAAACCTAAAATCGAACCTCTTTGGAGTATGAGCTTTGATGGTTCTTGTGGTAAAATTGGTTTAGGAGCAGGTTTTTGGGTACACAACACAGAAAACAAACATGCAGAGGGTCATTCATACAGTCTAAACTTTTAATGCACCGACAACATAGTAGAATATGAGGCACTTCTTCTAGGGCTACAATTAATCAAGAAATTAGGGGCCAAAAGGATAGCTGTCCATGGGGATTTCGAGCTATTAATTAGGCAAATCAAGGGAGAATATTCAACTAAACATCCTAGATTAAGAGAATATAGGGATGATGCTCTTGACCTCCTTAAAACGTTCAAAGAATATGATCTTGCCTTTGTCCCAAAAAATCAGAACATCTTTTCCAACGGTCTAGCCTTTGCAGCCAGTACTTGTCAAAAACCTTATCATAACAAAAAATACACAGTACAAGTCAAATATAGACCAGCTGTCCCTGATAACATAAAGTATTGGCAAGTTTTTGAAGGGGATAAACAGATTGAAGATTTCCTGCAGTCCAGAAATGAGTTTGAAATGCCAGATTCAGACTCGGGTCATGAAAATGACTGCTCTGTTGAGGAACAAACATATAAAACAAAGCCCCCTGATGATGCTGATATAAATATGTTAACAAAAGATCACCCCCATGAGATAGAACTGTATGTAGGCTCAGGAAAAGAAGACTTTGAAGTACTGCAGTTCAGAGATAATGTCTTGCAAAAAGGACTAGTCCCTATAGAAAATCTTTTTGATTTTAATGATGTTGCTAAAAAGCCAAAAATAGAATCCACTGAAGAAAATGTAGAAGAATGCAATATAGGCAGTGAACAAGAACCCAAAATGATAAAATGTCAAAAAAACTGCTAGCTCTTATAAAGAAGAAATATATTGAGCTATTCAAGGAATTTATTGATGTGTTTTCTTGGAGCTATGAATATTTAAAGTCATGTGATACTGAGATAATTCAACACAAGATTCCTCTCAAAGAAAACCTGAAGCCCTTCAAACAAAAATTATGCAGAATAAACCCTGTCCAATTACCACTGGTTGAGAAAGAAATAAGGAAAATGTATGATGTTGGAATAATAATCCCTCTGATATATTCAGAATGGGTTTCAAATCTTGTATCAATGAGGAAGAAAACAAGAGAAATTAGGCTATGCATAGACTTCAAAAATTTAAACAAAGCCTCCCTAAAAGACAACTACCCTTTACCAAAAATGGATCACATACTGCAAAGGGTAGTGGGCTGTAAAATAATATCTTTGCTTGATGGTGTTTCATGGTACAATCAGGTGCTCGTACACCCATATGATCAAGACAAGACAAATTTCACAACATCTTGGGGCACCTTCATGTATGTTAAAATTACTTTTGGGTTAAAGAATGCTGGGGCCACTTTCCAAAGAGCCATGGATATTTCTTTCTCTAAAGAAATAGGTTACTTGATTGTGATATGTCTTGATGAGATCACATTCTACTCAAAAACTAATGAAGAACACTTATCTCACTTAAGAAAGGTCTTTGAAAAGTGTAGAAAATATGGTCTGTCTTTAAATCCCAAGAAAACTTTGTTTGTCCTTCAAGAAGGGAAGCCTTTAGCCCATATCATATCTGAGGAAGGGATCAATATTGACCCAAAAAGGATTGAGGGAATACTACAAATCAGTCACCCGAGAAACCTCAAAGAGTTGCAATCTTTCGTTGGAAAGATAAATTTCTTAAGAAGGTTCATACCAAACCTTGCAGAACTCCTAAGAAACATTACTAATGTTATCGCCAAATTGAGTCCTATTGGGTTGCTTCACTGGTCAAATTGGAGTAACTCTTTCAAGCCAACTTTGCTCAGTTTAGGTTCTTCAATCAGTAATACCTTCAAGGGTCTTTAATATCATAGATACCATAGTATAAGGTATTAACTCAAGTGAATCAAACTTGGTTTTCACAGATGTTTTTGTAACAAAGTGAAGAAGGTTTGCTACCACTGGATATGAGTCAACAAATCGTAGGTTCAAGAGGTGGTTTCTTGATACAGTAGTTGAGGCAGACATGGTCTTTGTATCAAAAGGAAATTCAATTAAATATATTCAAAAACAGACCATTTAGATACTAAAGAAGGAGACAGAGTTAAGGACTCCAGCATTAACACAAATCTACTGCTAGTGGTTCAAAGTCAATTCACTCATAAAACGTAGGAAAACACAGTCATCTCATTACTAAAGGAAGTCAGAGCATAGAGTTATGAATTCTGAGTAAAAGCAATGAAATCTACTACAAGTATTAAAAAATAAGATGTATATCAATAAAAAATTAAAACCCCCATGACAATTTCAAGTCTTTCAAGAACAAAACCACTCTGTATTACTGATATAAAAACATATTTACAATAGTAGTAGTCTGTAATGTTCCAAAATTTCAGCCTCAAAGCTAAATGGAACATTAGAGTTAGCAGCAGCTTTAGTCAGTGAATAAATGGGTAGAAAAGCCCACAAGTCTCCTAAGGAGGATAAAAACACTCCAAGTGTGAAAGGAGACACTCTTTCTAGCTTAATAAAACACCTCCATGTGTGAACAGGGTTAAAGTCAAGCTACTTTGACTAAGTCAACAACACAGTTTTAGAGGAGGAGGAATCCAAGGAGGAATAATGCATTTTTGGAGGGAGATGTATCTTTGGATATAGATGTCATAATTGAGTGGGGCCAAGGGCAAGAAAACTCATGTTTTATATAAGGAAGAGGATGGCAGCATTTTTCATCATGTCTTAGATTATTTTTCATGTCTGCTCAGACTTTTTCTCTCGTTGCTGCTTAGCAGGGTTGTAGTTCTGTTTAGCACCAGGTGTTCCCGAGCGGGAATCCCACCTCTTTCCTTTGAGGAGCCTCATTGGGGGAGTTTTTATTCATCATTCCACATCATGTTTTCAGGCCAAGCTTCATCCAACTTCATCTGTGTAGTTTTTACCGGAGATTGTGCAATGTTGCTGGGTGCAGCTATGGAAGGGATTGGAATCCCGGCTTCTGAGCTAGTTTCTCATTAGAGGAAGATTTCCTTCACGTGAGGGACCTATTTGGAGAGCTCCAGAGTGGATTTAAAATCTATGGTATCAAACCACACATTTCCCATACATTTCCAGCACTGTTCCAGCCAGGGAATGCATTATTTTGGAGGCAGTATTCAGTGCATGGTTTGGTGGCTCCATTGTAGTGTTTCCTTGTGATTGAGAGGTTAATATTTTCATGGGAGGAAGCCCTTGAGGGATCTACATCAGATCATACATCTTTCAGCCTTCTACACTCATGTACTTCAGTGTTGCAGTGATGATTCAGTAATTTTCTGAATATCACATTTTGTATGCAGAGTGTTTGACAAGAAACCCTTGCTGGGTTATCTTGTATTTTGTATAAGGTGTTGGAAATACTGGGGGGGGGGGGGGTGAATCAGTATTCCTTTCAATTATAGCATTAGTTAATCTTCAATTATTATCAGTGTTTGTACAATGATAGAAGAAAACAAGAGGAACACAAATGCACACATTTTTTAAGGTGGAAACCCACTCCGGGACAAAAACCACCTAATGCTTTTCTAATAATTCTTTAATATTCAACTCCAATTGAAAATAAAGCTCCAACTTCCTATAATCTAGAAAAGCATTATTCTCCAGCTCCCACTGGATGGACGCTCCAATGCTCGAGATTCTTCAGTAGTCAACCGAACAGATTCCCCAACACCCAATGAGCCACAGCTCACCCTAGCACCACCCTACCACCCTATAGAAGAATAAAAGAAGAATGGACTCCTGTACCAGGGAAAATGGTCCACTTTACAATGATGTAGAATGATGTAGAAGAAGAAGACACACTAGACCATAACCCCAACTATGAAAACCACCTAATGATGATCCTATACCTCCCAACACCGCTCAACCTCACAGACAGACATTTGAAGAATGAAGGAATAATGTATTTACAATGACAGTTACATACAATGCAACTCTTATCATAGGACAAGGCAAGATAACCCACTTGAAGATTTCATATGATGAACTTCTTATTTTTGTTATGCACCTTGGTTGCTTCTCTTGTCATGCTACCCTCTGCTGCACCTTGCTTTTCTTTTCTGCCATAAAAATTCTGGTCATTTGCAACCCTTGACAACACATGATATAGCTTTTTCTTGGCTTCTAGGAGCTCGATATTGAATCTAGTGTATCTCTGTTATTTCAAATCCTCAATATCTAATTTTTAGTCTTGTAGTATTCCTTTGAGTCGTCTTTCCAATGCCACAGGTTTGACCCAATTTGGATTCTTCAAGGGAGAGTTATACCCAATCTCTCACAATGCCTTATGGACTATTTCAACAGAGCACACTTGTACAGTGTGCCACGTGTCACTGTTTCTTGATTTGGCTCTGAAATTGATAGAGAGAAAATTAAAGACTATGCACTATCTGCCAATTTTTACGGAATTCCAATCCGATACTCAGAGAGAGAGTTGTGACGATTTCACCAAGTTCACTTCTTTGAGATGAATTTCAGGAGCCTGCAAAAACCCTGACTTCCACAGATCATAGCTCCAAAAATATTGCGCACCTTGATTTGAAATTTTTACAGCATATTCCTCAGGATTTCGTCTTCGCCTCATGAAAATTTCAGCTTCTCAACCTTCGTAGAAAAAAATTTAGAGCGAAAAGTCCACGATGACCTGTTTCAGATGGCCAAATCCCTTGCATAAGGAGGAAATGAGGATCACAATTTATATAAATGCTTAAGTTGAGAGGGGCTTCAACAAGTGAATGTGGGAGGGATTTTAGGAGCTTAAAAAATATTAATTATGACTTTTCAATGACTCATGCCCCAACCCCATGGGGTTTTAGCCCACTAACTGGGGGTACAAACTTCAAACATGAATATCTCTCAAACCATGAAGAATTACATGGCGTGCCATATATCAATGGAAACATCTCGACAAGTAGAAACCATCAAAAGCATTATTGACCCAGAATATATTAATTTGGTAGGTAAAAATTCCCATGCAATATTGGGTTAGCCCCTGGTGCTGCTTTGGTTGACATCAATGACAACCGCTGATCAACAATCTCCCCCTTTGGCATTGATGGCAACACAAGTACTCCCCCAGATCATGATACCTCTTCCACAACATTTAATTTTCAGACATCAATGGCAAAGGGTACACCCCCCCTAAGACACCAACCATCCCGCGGACCCGTACACACACTTCCACCTCCATAATAACTCCGTCCTGCGAATTGCATCACTTCCACGCCCCCTTTATATTCTGAAAAAGGAAAATATATTGAGAACTTGGGAGAATCCCAAGCTTCTGGTGAAGATATTCCAATGCTGGTGAATATTTAATATGTGATTCTTTTGGTGCTGCTTGGAATCTTGCTACTTGTCCAACTTCTTGCATAGCATCTAGTCGGGAGGCTGTTACATATAGAAGACTACTAATCATAGATCTGTACAACCTTTGATCCACATCCTCAGATGAGTCGTCTATGCTCAATTTTCAACCTGTTATCATTGGAGTAAGGATGGGTTTGCAATCTTCCATTTTAAATTTCTTGATAATTTCCTTGATGTACTTGGCTTGACATATAAATATTCCTTTCTCTTGTTGAGATATTTGAAACCCTAAGAAGTATGTCAGCTTACCAAGTAAAGACATCTCGAAATCACTTTGCACCTTTGTAGCAAACTTCTTACTTAGTCGATCATCATTGCTACCAATTATTGTATCATCCTCTTTAGCTATTAGACATGCTTTAGTTGCTTCATCCAGAACATATAAGTCGTTTGGAGCTCGACTTGTTGTAGCCACAATTTCACCATACACGCCTTTCCTGATTTCACATTTCATGGAGTTGAATAGTATTATGTGTCCTTGATCACACATTTGTCCAACACTGAGCAGATTGTGATTCATGTTTTCAACCAATAGAAAATTCTTGGCTAGAGCATCTTTTCTTCCGAGAGTGACAGTACCTGATCCTATAACATTTGAAGATCCATCATTTCCAAAGGACACGGTTCCATCCTTCTTCTCTTTCAGAGATACAAATTTATTTCTATCTCCAGTCATATGTGTTGAGCAACCGCTATCAACATACCACACATATTTGTTCTTTTGAGCCTTGAGAGCGAGAGCACAATTATCATTCTTTTTCTTCTTCCATGTTCATTCATTCTGTGGCTTCGAAGATTCTTCTGGAGGATTTTCAAGTCTGCAGTCTTTGGCTATGTGTCCAAAGTTTCGACATTTGTAACATTCAATATTATTTCTTAAATGTTAAAATCTATTGATGTTTCGCTGAGCCCTGGGAGGTTCATATTTGACAGATCTCCTGGAATTGTATTCGTTCCTAGGGTACGTGCGACATTCTACAGCTTTATGACCAAATTTTCCACATGAATAACAGTAGCCATAAAAAATATGTTGGTACCTGGATGGAAATTTTCGTCAAGGAATTGTCTTCCAAGGTTGTTCTTGTGAATCTTGTCCAATGAAGTCTACATGCATGTCAGATCTCATAGGTTCATTGTATTTTGTTGTAGAAGGTCCTGCTTCTTCTTCTTTGTAACCGATGCCAGTTTTTTTGTTGTAAGATCGTTGATTGTTGATGAGTTCTTCCAATGCCCTTGAGTTGTTGGCATAGTTTTGGATAGTTTTTCCTTTCTTCACTTCCTCACGTAGCGAGACTACTTTGGCTTCTAATTCTTCCCTTTCTTGGTTTCTTTCTTCCAACTTCTTTTGAAGTGACTCTTCAATGCATTTGTGTTCTTCAACTTCAATTTTGAGACCTTGAACTTGTTCTTCAAGAGTTTTGGAACGGATATTCTCCACCTTGAGATCTTTTATAAGCTTGATTGCTTCCTCATAAAATTCGTCTATGGTCCATCCTTCTTCTTCGTTGTTTTATACCTCTTGCTTATTGTGCTTGGGTTTATTGTGCTTGGCCATAAACAATACTCTCTCATTGGCTTCTTCTTCACTATCATTGTCTTCATCAGATGATGAGCTATCTTATTTAGAGAGAAAGTTCCTTTTGGATCCTTGCTTGTTGAATTTCTTAAAGCCTTTCTTTCTCTTTGAGTTTCCATTACTTTTGTTTGGACATTTTGCTGCAAAATTCCCAACCTCATTACAGCTGAAACATATCAATGGAAGTTTACCTTTGAATTGTCCCTTACCAATTTTTAGTTTTCTTGTGAAGTAAGCATATTCTTCATCTGAAAGACCTTCTTCATCATCTCCCTTTTCTTCACACTTGCAGGTGCATGTATTTTCAATTGAAGGTTGTTTATCCTTATTGGTTTTCTTAGATGCAACGAACATAGTTTCTAGATGCAAAGGACCCTCTTCTTCATTAAGTCTCAATTCATATGCTATGAGAACTCCATGTAATTCCTCTTTGCTGAGTTTGTCCAGATTTACACTGTATTCTAAGACCGATACCTTTGGATTGAATCTTCCTGGTAACGTTCTAAGAATATTCCGTATAATAATATTCTCATCAACTGGCTCTCCCAATCCTTCCAGAGTAATGATTATTTCATCAACGTGTTGGAAGTATGCAACAATGTTGCAATATTCTTTCATTCTGAGTTGCTCAAATTTGGTTCTATATATTTGAAGCTTTGCTTCTTTGACATTTAAGTCACCTGCATATATATTCTCAAGCTTGTCCCATACATTTTTGGCAGTTTTACAACCCAACACCTTATGATAAGCAGATTCAATACGTCCACTGATAATAATATTCCTTGATTTTGCATCATTTACCAAATTCTTCTTACCTTGTTCATCCGTAATTGATGTAAATCCATTTTGAACAGTGTCCCATACTTCCTAACCTTGAGCCAAAATATATACCTCCATTCTTCCTTTCCAAAGTGCATAATTATTTTCATTAAATAAAGGTACACCATTCTTGGTATGCTCCATGACCTCCTTCCAACTGTTAAACTGTTATTGAAGGAACCAAGCTCTGATACCAATTGTTGGAAATACTGAGTGGGGGCCCGGGGGGGGGGTAAATCATTATTTCTTTCAATTAGAGCATTATTTAATCTTCAATTATTATCAGTGTTTGCACAATGATAGCAGAAAACAAGAGGAACAAAAATGCACACAGTTTTTAATGTGGAAACCCACTCCGGGACAAAAACCATCTAATGCTTTTCTAATAATTCTTTAATATTCAACTCGAATTGAAAATAAAGCTCCAACTTCCTAGAATCTAGAAAATAATTCTTCTCCAGCTCCCACTGGATGGATGCTCTAATGCCCGAGATTCTTCAGTAGTCAACTAAACGGATGCCCCAACACCCAATGAGCTACAACTCACCCTAGCACCACCCTACCACCCTATAGAAGAATAAAAGAAGAATGGACTCCCGTACCAGGGAAAATGGTCCACTTTAAAATAATATAGAATGATGCAGAAGAGGAATATATACTAGACCATAACCCCAACTTTGACAAAACCACCTAATGATGATCCTAGAACTCCCAACACTGCCTCTTCAACCCTTGGTAGATAGACACTAGTACAATTTGTATAATAATGTATTTACAATGACTAAGTACAATGATACCTTTACAATGATTGTATGCAGTACTACCCACTTGAAGACTTCATGTGATGAAATTCTTGCTGCTGTTATGCACCTTGGTTGCTTCTCTTGTCATGCTACCCTCTTCTGCACCTTGCTTTGCTTTTCTGCCATAGAAAGTATGGTCCTTTGCAACCCTTGACAACACATGATCTAGCTTTTTCTTGCCTTCTAGGATCTCAATATTTAATCTGGTGTATCTTTGTTATTTAAAATCCTCAACATCTATTTTTCATTTCTGTAGTATTCCTCTGATTCATCTTTCCAATGCCACAGGTCTGACCCAATTTGGATTCTTCAAGAGAGAGTTATACCCAATCTCTCACAATGCCCTAATTATGGACTGTTTTAGAAGAGCGCACTCGTACAACATGCCACGTGTCACTGTTTTATTTATTTGGCTCTGAAATTGATAGATATAAAATTAAATGCTATGCACTATCTGCCAATTTTTACGGAATTCTAATCCGATACTCAGAGAGATAGTTATGACGATTTTACCAAGGTCACTTTTTTGAGATGAATTTCAGGAGCCTGCAAAAAAACTGACTTCCACAGATAATATCTCCAAAAATATTACACACCTTGATCTAAAACTTTAATAGCAGCTTCCTTAGGATTTCTTCTTCACCTCAAAAATTTTTCAGCTTCTGAACGTTCGTAGAAAAAAGTTAGAGCGAAAATTCCACGATGACCTGTTTCAGATGGCCGAATCCCTTGCATAAGGAGGAAATGAGGATCACAATTTATATAAATGCTTAAGTTGAGAGGAGCTTCAAAAAGTGAAAGTGGGAGGGATTTTAGGAGCTTAAAAATATTAATTATTACTCAATGACCCATGCCCCAACCCCATGGGGTTTTAGCCCACTGATTGGGGGTACAAACTTCAAACATGAATATCTCTCAAACCGTGAAGAATTACATGGCGTGCCATATATCAAAGGAAACATATCGACAAGTAGAAACCATAAAAAACATTATTGAACTAGAATACATTAATTTGGTAGGTCAAAATTCCCATGCAATATTGGGTTAGCCTCTGGTGCTGCTTGGGTTGATATCAATGACAACCGCTGATCAACATAAGGAGACTAGATCTTTGTTCTTAATGTATATTTGATTTATATATGAGCAGATATATTGTTCTCCTATTTTCTGAGTGTAAACCCTCTCTTAGACTGCGCAGTCCCTTATGTAGCAACTCCGGTATTTTGCAGTCTTGGGGTTTTAGCACTTTTTGGCAATCCTAGGTGTGGGAGATCTATTTAACCCACCTAGTTTTCTTTGTTTCAACTCTATTATTTGATTTAGGTTGTATATTGACTAATCTATGGGATCCAAGAGTCCATTTTACTGTTTTATTGCATTTGTTGCTGGAAATGCGTTTTTACTACATCATTCATGAGCTGTTCTAGATTTGGAATATTACAGTGGTATCAAAGCATGATCTTTGTCTTAGCCTGTCAAATCTAGCTATCAAAGGAAGGAGAGATGGACAGAAGCTAGAAAGCTTCAGTATGTGAAAGGAAAAAGGAAGACAAGCTCACAAAGCTTCTTCTAAAATCTATTTAGAGCTTTCAAGGAGAGCTGAAGAAAAATAGATCGGAGATGGGATCTCCAAAGGAGGTTGAATCTAGAGTTGAATCTAGATTTTCACATGGTGAGGGTGAGCATGCAGCTACACACCATGATGCACAGTGCAGTCAAGTGCCCAGGTCTATCTTGAGATGGATGGGAGGAGGAAAAATGCCTAAGAGGAGAACTCTTAGTGATTTGTTGTAGGAGTATGAATGTCAAACTGAGAGGTTTAGAGATCATACTGATTTCCAAAAAATTTTCAAGATCCGGGTGGAGAAGAGCAAGCAGCAAGATGCAAGTAGATTTCTTCTATCTACTTTTTCCGGATCACCTACATGTTCAGCTGGAGCCTGGGTGAAGGAGCTAGATTCCTATTTGCAGCTGCACCATATTTCTGAAGATGAAGCCATCAGAGTTGCAGCGTTGAATTTCAGAGGTAAGGCTCATGCATGGTGGATTTTTGAATATTTCTCTTTAAGAAATGAAAACACTTTCTCTTATACAAGATTCATAGAAACTTTGATGGGAATATTTGGTGAAAAACTTCCTAAGGCATATGAGCAAGGAAAAGTTGAGAAAACAAAACCCTTGCATGTCATAGAGGAACCCCCACTTCAGAAAACCATGGGAGAAGCTGATATCTTGCATTACACATTGCCAGAAGCAAAACCTCCAGTTCATAGTCTTGAACGAGAGGGCATAGGGATCTCCTTTTCACAGGAAGATCCAACTGTTGAGATGTTGACCATACACATTGAGGGAGATGAGGGCAACAATGTTGTAAAATCTAGATAACATCCAGTGCCTCATGCATAGGAAGGAGGAGCACATGCTCCGACAGGAGGGATTCTTGTATCCTTACAAGAAGTTCCCCAGGATCTTATACATAGAGGTCCAAGCATAGTCAATAAGCAGCATGATTGTGCTGCAGTACAACTGGAAGGATGAGGTAGGGAGGAAGAGCAGCATCACTTGATGAGAGGCACACACCCTTATCTATTTCAGAGAGCCAATGCAAGGAATAGGTAGATTGATTTGTTCTGTAAAGGAAGTGGCAAGGTTGCCCAACCATCTGTGCAGTCTACTCTTGACATTGGTGTCTCACTTCATGGAAACATTCCACCAGGGAGGCCGCCAGATATACAGTTGATGAGATATATCTTGTCTTTGGGTTCACCACTCTTGGATTTTGGAGAGGTGAAGAGTTTGGAGGAATAATTTGGCATGGGGGATGTCAAAGTAGCAGGTAGAAGCATGAGGAGAGCTTCACATGCTAGATCACCAATGCTATCTCTTACGAGGATTGATCCTTATTGGAGATCTCAGCTTTTGGTAGAGTACTCTAAGGATCTGGGTGCATGCATGATTCTTGATGACCCAGACGGAGATGACAGATACATGGTGGATGATGTGGTCATCTATTCCTATGGTAGAATCTTCTTGACTAGATCTTCTAGTCTCAAGGAGAAGCTGCTACATGTAGCACATGAGGACTTTTCTTCTATACACTTCGATGCATATTTCCATCTGATGGAGGAGTTCACTTGGGAGGGCATTCAGCATGACATATTTCAGCATATGGAGAGATGCATAGCCAGAATGGTGATAGAGAGGATGTCACAACCACCTTCCTACTCATTGGGAGTAAGGGAGAATTTCCAGTTGAGCCATTTCAGCTCAAGGCCTCAAGTACATGATGGAGGAGGTATAATTTCACATTTTGTATTGTACTTATTTTCCTTGTTTGAGCAGCATGATGTAACAAGAAGAATTATCTCTTCTTGCATATTGTATGATGATGTACTTGCAGCTACTTGTAGCATTGATTCTGGCTATCTTTGTGATGGTTTGTGGGGGAAGCCACATGATTCTTGGTGTGCACCATTGACACCATATTGTAACTTCATGTTTTCATCCTATGAGATGACTGTGGCAACAAAAAAGTGGCTAGAAAAGCACTTGATATTTCTTATCTTGATGCAGGCCAAGGATGCACTACACTGGGTCCATGAGAGGGACCATGATTCACTCTTCGGTTGTCATTTGGAAACTTGTTTTTATTGTACCTTGCTTTCATGTATTTCTGATATATTTTTTTTCAAGGGAAGCTTTGTATGGAGAGGAAAACCAATTGGATGGCATGGCACCCATATGATAGAGCAACAGAAGACTTGTTTGCATGGGGAATCATACAAGTTGACTTTCATGATCTTACTTGATGGCTTGTATGAGGGAGATATGAGGCAACAACAAAATTTGTGGTAGTGGTTGCACTTGGGAGAGTATGGGAAGAAATTTTCCCATACTTTTCATGATATTTCCGGAAGGGAGGAAGGCACATTCATGGTGCAAGGAGGCTACCCTTCAACATTGAAGGATTATGAGAGGCTTCCATATCAGAAAAAGATCTTCTCACATAGCAGCATAATGGTGGATGGCTTTGGCATGTGGCATGTCAAAGGGAGGAGTTATGGAGCCTTATTTCTAAGGCTTACAATGCTGTCACATGAGACTGTGTTCTTATTGATGGAGTGTTCCAAGGAGTATATGTATCCCTTCTACTTGTAGATTTTTATGAGGAGATCCTCATGGCGGAAATTATACATGGACCGCACCTTCAGCTCACACATGATGCATGGTAAGGAATCTATTGAGTATTTGTACCTTCTCACTATATGTGAACAGTGCATTGCTCCACATAAGAGCAAGATTATTTATGGGTTTCATGGTCACTTTAGGGCCAAATATTGTAATGTTGATAACCCATCTCTACATGACTTTGGGCAAGTGTTGTATTGCTTTGATTGTATACAGTTAGTATACATGGCAGCTTACTGCTTTATAGTAGATGAGTTAACTGCACATTCTTTGAAGAACATCTTTCCACTTGATGCTTTGAATCAGCAATTAAAAGGACTGCGCTGCATCCACCAGAGAGACCATATGTATCATCCAAACTTGCACATAACCTTCAGCCATTTTATGATTTGGATGCCATGTGGTGATGATGTGTCATTCATCTTGTATGGAATAGTTTGGGTTGACATGACTCATGACTTTGGAGGAAGGGTCTTTGGAGACTCAATCTTCTTCTGGCCATTGGAGGGAAATCATGTTGTAGCCCGAGATCAACATACCCTCTACACTTATCATCAGTGGAGAGGAGGACAGCGTGGGATAGGCCCTCTTTCCAATCATGTTCATTTATTCATCCCACCTGCATTTCAAGAGCACAAGGTGGAGGAAACTTTTCATGAGTTACCATGTTGGAGGGTGACTCACTTCATTTTGATGATAGCATAGGTGAGGGAGGCACTCATTCACCATGTTGGTCATCACTCCTACTTTTTGGAGGCCATGAGAGAGCAAGAAAGTTTCCATTCACACTTTCCAACTTTTCTTGATGTAGACCAATTGGTTTTGCACACTTGGGAGGAAACATCGGATCACATTTTTATTGCAGATTATCTTGATGAAGTGATGGAGGCTATTGATGAGAGGCCACATGAGGAGGAGGGGAGGAATTTTTCTCTCCTTATACATTTTCTTGAGGACAAGCAAATATTTTGGAGGGGAGGACTGTAATGTTCCAAAATTTTAGCCTCAAAGATAAATGGAACGTTAGAGTTAGCAGTAGCTTTAGTCGGTGAATAAATGGGTAGAAAAGCCCGTAAGTCTCCTAAGGAGGATAAAAAAAATCCAAGTGTGAAAGGAGACACTCTTTATAGCTTAATAAAACACCTCCATGTGTGAACAGGGATAAAATCAAGCTGCTTTGACTAAGTCAACAGTGCAGTTTTAGAGGAGGAGGAATAACGTAGTTTTGGAGGGAGATGTATCTTTGGATAGAAATGACCTAATTGAGTGGGGCAAAGGGAAAGGAAACTCATGTTTTATATAATGAAGAGGATGGAAGCATTATTCATCATGTCTTAGATTGTTTTTCATGTCTTCTCAGACATTTTCTCTCGTTGCTGCTTAGCAGGGTTGCAGTGATGTTTAGCACTGGCTGTTCCCTAGCGGGAATCCCACTCTTTCCTTTGAGGAACCTCATCAAGGGATTTTGTATTCGTCATTACACATCAGGTTTTCAGGCCAAGCTTCAGCCAACTTCATCAGCGTAGTTTTTGCCGGAGATTGTGTAGTGTTGCTGGGTGCAGCAGTGGAAGGGATTGGAATCCCGACTTCTGAGCTAGTTTCTCATTGGAGGAAGATTTCCTTCACTTGAGGGACCTATTTGGAGAGCTCCGGAGCTGATTTCAGATATTTGGTATTAGACCACACATTTACCATACATTTCCCATGCTGTTCTAGCCAGGGAATGCGTTATTTTGGAGGCAGTGTTCAGTGCATGGTTTGGTGGCTCCATTGCAGTGTTTCCTTGTGATTGAGAGGTTCATATTTTCATGGGAGGAAGCCCTTGAGGGATATGAATCAGATCAGACATCTTTCAGCTTTATACACTCATGTACTTCAGTGTTGCAGTGATGATTTAGTAATTTTTTGAATATCACATTTTGTATGCAGAGTGTTTGACAAGAAACACTTGTCGGGTTATATTGTGTTTTGTATAAGGAGACTAAATCTCAGTTATTAATGTATATTTGATTAATATATGAGTAGATATGTTGTTATCCTATTTTCTGAGTGTAAAACCTCTCTTATACTGCGCAGTCCCTTATGCAGCAACTCCGGTATTTTGCAGTCTTGGGGTTTTAACACTTTTTGGAAATCCTAGGTGTGGGAGATCTATTTAACCCACCTAGTTTTATTTTTTTTAGCTCTATTATTGGATTTAGGTTGTATATTGACTAATATATGGGATCCAAGAGTCAATTTTACTATTTTATTGCATTTGTTGCTGGAAATGCGTTTTTACTGCATGATTCATGTGCTGTTCCAGATTTGGAATATTACACAGTCAGTCATAACATATCCCAACCACACTTTATAACTCTAAAACTAAGTCATTTATAGAATGAGGACTCATAGCAATGATATGCCACCTTTATAGCTTCGAATTCTCACCTTAGAGACCTATTTCAAACATGATGCTATCACTTGGAGACTTCCTAGGGATATTTCTGCTTTCCAGAGTTTGAATATAACAAGGACTCTTCTTTCATTAATAATTTAACAAACCAATTCAATAACACTTATCAACTATAACCAGTAAGTTTCTAAGTGTACCAGAGTGCTAATGTGTCATTATGCTGCGTGGATGCTGACCTGGACGTCCTCCAAGTCGAATTATTACAATTATTTCACAAATCTGGTTGGTGAACATTCTGGAAAAGTAGGCTTTAAATATGAGTGTATAATTTCCAAACCCTGATAGATTTGCATAAAATGAGAGATTTTTTTATCAAGGGGTCTATGATGAAGCAAAACCTCTTTCCAATTTCCAAAATAATCTTTCATTTTCTCAGAATCCTTAAAAAACAATTCGCTATGAAAATAGGGCAGTTTTGTAGTGTGCTTTTGTAGCATCCAAAAATGACCTTTGGAATCAATTTTTTTGCTTCTTTCCTCTTGCATTATGTTCATCATGCCCTGACACATCTTCCATATCATTTACACCTCTTGAAAGCTTCCCAAAATGGTTTTAAATTCAAAAAGAAAGATATAGGTGGTTTTGTAGTGTTTCCCTCGCTTCAAGCCTATGAAATGCTATGAAAATGCTGAAAACTGTGTTTTTTCCAGATTTTTGCCTTGTTTCAAAAAGGAACCTTCAATCTGTAAAAATTTGATAATCAACATGCCATTGACCTTTTAAAACATAAGCCAACTAAACCTAAGAGTCTTGAGTTGTTTCTACCTCAAAAAACATCCTTTTCACCTTTAGCAAGTTTTTTCATCACTAAAATGACTCTATTTTTTTCAGAAAACATAGGGTTCAGAGATGAGATCTTTTCTACATATCCTTGATAGATATTTTAAAAATGAAGGAGATTTTTGTAGGTCAGTATGTCTTGAAAAAAAACCTTTCTTGGGTTTTTGAAACACATCTCCCGATGTCCAAAATCTGCATTATAAAAACATGTACAAAATAGGAAAATTCTGCATTCTGAAAATAG
The DNA here is from genome assembly GCA_034641835.2 of Pinus albicaulis. Classification (NCBI taxonomy): domain Eukaryota; kingdom Viridiplantae; phylum Streptophyta; class Pinopsida; order Pinales; family Pinaceae; genus Pinus; species Pinus albicaulis. Next base: position 603,105,032 of record CM076569.1, read on the forward strand.
GGTTGAAAGACATCCCTATATCTCCCAATTTATAGCACCTTTGATAAAATTGAAAGAGGTTATTGTTATTTTATATGTTCTCGAAAATAAACTCTCTTATTTTGTTAAAATAGTTTTCTATTTGCCCAAAAACCACCCTTGAAGTTGACTGCTCAAAGTTAGAAAACAAAGAAATTTTGCATATTCGCTACGAAACTTTCAGTAGTTTTGTAGCATTTTCTGCCTATTTTACACTGAATTCGTTATGAAAGTATGGATTCTTGGCTAAAATGAAAATTTCGAAGTAGTAATATTTGGAAATGAAATATGTCAACAAATGATGACTGATGGAACATGATGTAACCTATATGGAGGTGGTTTTGAGATTAAATGAGGGTGGTCTTTAAACTTAGGATAGGTTAAATATGAAAAGATGAAATTTCCTATGCCAACTTGAAAAAGCTTTAAGGATACCTTAGCCTTTTGGAGTGAACTATATGACCATATCAAGTAATGACTCACAAAATTATGAGTGATAACAACTAACATGTTGAAAAGAGAAACAAGAGTCAAATGGACCATATAATCAAAGCAATCCTCTCACTTGGTTAAACAAACACTTACACAAACACCAGTACTAATTAGCCTTGATTTCACCAAGGATTTATTCATTTTCTCATTTGTATCAGAACACACAGTTGTTGTTGTATTAATACAGAAGAACATAATAGGACAAGAGTCCATAGCTTTCTTTAGACGAGCATTAAGGGATGCACCTCTAAAATATAATATCATGGAAAAATAAGCTTTTTCCTTAGTCAAAGCACTAAAATATTTTAGGGTCTACATTCTGCAGTCACACATCATTGCATTTGTGACTCACACAATGGTTAAATACATACTTACACAAGACCCTAATGGACAAAGAGGTAACTGGATTGTTGTCATCTTAGAATATGATCTGGAAAGCAAGCCCACCAAGCTAATAAAAAGGCAAGGACTGGCTAAACTTGTGGCCAAAACTAAATTTCAAGCACTGGACATAAATATGATTCACTCATTAGATGAACAAGAGGAGCTGGGGACTCCACCTATTAAGGAAGCATTTCTGAACTCACCCTGGTATGCTGATATATTATATGTGCTTTTTAATCTAAATGTTCCCCCTCATTTGTCCAAAACAAAATTCATATTCTTAAAGTTAAAATCTATAAATTTATGCATTTTAGATAAAATTTTATATTGGAAAAATTCTGGTGGTGTATTTCTTAAATGTTTTCCTAAAGAAGATGCAGATAAGATCCAGCATGAATTTCATGAAGGAGAATGTGGAGGCCACCTCTATTGGAAAACCACTGCCAATAAAATCCTTAGGGCTGGTTTCTATTGGCCTACCCTCTTCCAAGACATCCACAAAATTGTAATTGCTTGTCATAAATGCCAAATATTTTGAGGGAAAAAGAAAATTGTTGCCATTACCTTTACAACCAATTTCTGATGAGGCTCCTTTTCAACAATGTGGCCTAGATTTCATTAGAGAAATCCACCCTGCCTCCTCTGCCCAGCATAAATGGATCCTTACTGCAACTGAATATTTCACTAGGTGGATAGATGCCATCCCTTCTAGAACTACCACAGACTCAATAATTATTAGTTTCCTTGAGAACAATATTGTATCTAGGTTTGGTTGTCCTAGAAAAATCATTACTAACAATGTTGCTTCCTTTAGATCCAATAAGATGGTGGATTTTTGCCACAAATATAACATTACTTTGGGCCATTCTACAACTTATTACCCCCAAGGTAATGGGTTGGTTTAATCCTCAAACAAAATTTTGGTGAACATCATCAAAACGTTGTTGGAGGAAAACAAGAAATCATGGCACAACAAACTGGTTCATGCACTATGGGTAGACAGGCTAACAAACAAGAAGTCAATTGACATGTCTCCCTATTAGCTGGTTTATGGAACATATGCAGTCTTCCAAACAAGATTTGGAGTGCCAGTAATGAAGCTCATTCAAGGGGTGTAATCTGAATAAAATGGCATACAAAGGAGGATAAGACAAACTGCTCAGCTGCAACAAACCAGGGAAGGAGTATACAACAGAACACAACTTTTAGAAGAAAATATCAAGAAGATTTTTGACAAAAGGACCAAGGAAAAATATTTTAGCATTGGAGACAAAGTGCTAAAGTGGGATTCAAGAAGAAAGGACAAAGGCAAGCATGGAAAATTTGACAATCTATGGAAAGGTCCATACACCATCCATTTTGCAAGAGGTAGCAATGCATTTTTCATACAAGAAATGGATGGAACATAATTTTTTGGAGGTCCTGTCAATGGAAGAATGCTCAAGCATTATTTCAGCTAAGAATCTCAGTTTAAATTTTTATTCATTGTCTATAACATTGATGAAACAAAACATATAAAAATTGATACAAACAGAAAGAAAGAAAAGAAGAAAAGAGAGCAAATAAAAGAAAAAGGTAAAGCCCCATACGAAAAAAGAATATTTCTGAAAGTGTGCAAGTACAAATTCCACTACTTGTAAGAAGAAGTCTTGTTCAATCATACTGCCTAATCACGATTGAACAAATTTGGAATTTTTGTTGATAAGTTAGAAAATGAAGGTTTGCCAAACTGTTTAAGATTGGTTTATCAGTAGATAGATAGGAAAAAGATATTGGTTCCAAAGTATAAATCTGAACCAAGAAAAAAATAAATGGATGAGTGATAAATAAAATATCCAAAACCAAAGCCCTCATGCTTTATTTTACTTTTTTCAAAATAAATATTGTGTGCAGCTTGTCCAAAATGCCACAATTTCATGACAATCAAATTGCTTAATATTGATTCATTCATACTTTAAATTTCATGTTGATAGTTAGTGAATAAAAATATGTCAAACTGATTAATGTTGATAGATTAGTATATTAGGTAGAGAATAAAGAGAGCTCATGAGTCTAATTTGACTTTGGAAGTTATAAGGGTAGATTTAGATAGTTTTATTTTCAAAATAAAAATTATGTCAAGGCTTGCAAGTCTAAATGCACCTCCAAAATGAAGAAAAAATGTTAGACTAGAGTGATGGGTAGGAACAATTGATTTTAATAAACCATGATTATAAATTTCTAAAAATCAACATTACAAAATGGAAAATCAGCCAATGGATAAGGCACTGTCCTACAAAATCCAGAGATCTGAGATCTGATATTCTTGACACCTCCTTAAAAGGAGCTGCCCTCCCCAGTTGGAGCCACTATTAGTCATCTGTATTCTATACTATCACTATATGACTATGGTTTTTCTACACTCTACTGAAAATAACAGTCCCTGAATATCATTTTTCAAGAAATCTCATTGCCTTCATTATTTTCCATTTAACCTATTTTCACTATCTCTCATTTTTTCCTCTATAAAATACCCTCATGCTCTAAAAATCTCATGGTTAACCCTAAGACCCTCATTCTAACCTTTTTCTCCTACCTAAAAACCCATTTTCCTCTAAAAACCCCTTCCCCTTCGTTCACTCCCCTTCTTCTATTAAAATAATGTAAAAACCCTTTTTTTTCATTGTTTTAAAACTAAAATTTATTCATTTTACAATTCGGGACCCACACTCTTTTTTAATAAAACCCCGTTTATATTAAAATGACTCAACCACATTATAATAACCGATACCACTTATATGCTTTAAGCCATCGCTTTAAAACCTTTAACCCCGCTCTAAAACTAAACCCTATATCTTCATGTAACTCGAGCCCCACCATATATTAACACTCCCCGCTCTAAAACCTTCACCTCCACACCCATATAACCATAACCCCACATTACATTTAAGCACCTTTTCTTAAACCCTCACCCCGGGCCCCACCTTCCTAGACCTACCTACGATCAGAACCCCGACCACCGTTGGATCAACTCCTCCTGATCCAACGACCCATGAACATTATCACACATTTGAATGCCCGGGAGTTAAAACCTTTCAACCATGCAATATGGGCGGTATTCCCGCCATTACATCTGCCAATTGTTTCTCATCCTATGGTATCGCATCCTTTCCATCTATACTGCCAACCCACTCCCTCACCATGTGAAAAACCACCAAACCACCTCCTGCCATGACCCGAAACCATTGACCTGTTCAAATGTGTTCAAGCCCCCGACCCTCTGTGTTAGACCTCTGCAAACACTCCAAAAGCATAAAAAAATGTAGAAAACCCATAGCACAAGTTTTAAACTAACCAATTGTTTTTAAATTTGCAGGTAGCCGATGTATAAATGCAAAAATTGCATTACAAAGTCCAAAAATTGTTAAACAGGTCGTCTGGGTGACGATCCAGTGTGTCTTGTTTCATTTAAAGGGTTTGAAGCATAAGAAAAGGAAAATCATAGATAGATCAAAGAGTAAACTATTAAAGAATGATGGCATTAAAGTCATTCACAGTGACATCGCAGAGATGAGGACAAATATAAAGAACACAGTCAAAATAACAATAGAAGGGACTAAGAGATTAATGAAAGGTTAAAGGTAGGGAAAGAGAATTAGAAGACAGGGTTAAATAGATTAGAGATGAAAGCATATTAAAAGCATTAAATAGAGAAAGCAGAGTTAAGGAGAAAACAAATCAAATCTTATGAGGCAAATCAAAGGATAAATGGCAGATCAGAGGTTAAATGACAAACCAAAAGCACATCAGCAAGGAAGACATATTTGAATGACTAAGGCACTCAGCCTTTACTTCTTCATGACACATTTTTCCACCTATAGCCTTATTTCACTCAAATAAAAGCAACTACAGTTATTGAAACAGTTGGAGATATTTTTAGCAGCTTAGAAGTTATTGAAAGAGTTAATATTAAAGACAAAATGTCAAAAATATCTTAAAAGTTTGCTCAACATTTAAGCTAGAAGTTATTATTAGAGTAACTCAGTCACAGATATTTTTCCTTGGGCCTTGCATGGTCTCAAAGGTCAAGATAACATTTACTCTATAATAACTACAATATGAAAGCCTAGCTTAGGATCACCTCCTCATCTACAGATAAATACTGCAAGTATGTTTCATTGTTATTTTTGGTTGGTTTATTGGTGACTTCTGAGCTAGTTGATGAGCTGCTAAGCTGGATTTGATCATACTCTGAGCTGCAAATATTGTTGCACTGGAGTATTGTAACTGTTTTGGACATCAGTAATACAAGCATGTTCACAGGATTCTTGAGCTATGTTAATGGTGATGTTACCTTTGTTTGTAAATGTTTCCCTTATGTTTTCCATATTGTCCATCATTTCTCTGATAAAAGAACATAAAATCTAGATTAAGATATGTTGTCTTGGCTCCTTAATTTTGTGTGATTCTTTCATCTTAATATTTTTCTTCTGGAAGGTCTGATTAGAGAATTTAGGGGTTTCCTTCTATTTAGTTCCACTAGCCTATTGCCTTGAAGTTTACTTAGTAAATTCTATCCAAAGAAGTCTATGGTTTGCACTGTCCTTTGGTTTTTCTTAAACTATTTCTTTAAAGGCCTTCTTTGAAGTTTAATTAAAGAATTATTAACTTCTCTTTAGTCTCACTAAATTGTTATCTTGAATGTTTTATTTGTCTGAAGGTAATAATTAGAGAATTATTAACTTCTCTCTAGGATTATTGGATCATTGTCTTGAAGTTTTCTTAATAGATTCTAGCCAAAGAAGTCAAGGATTTGCCCTGTCCTTTGGTTTTTATTAAACTGTTTCTTTAAAGGCCTTATTTGAAAGTAATAATTAGAGAATTCTTAACTACTCTCTAGGATTGTTGGATTGTTGTCTTAAGGATTACTTAGTAGAGTCTGGCCAAGGAAGTCAATGGTTTTCCCTATCATTTGGTCTTTCTTAAATAGTCATCTTAAATGCTTATCTTGTTTGAAGTGTAGTGAAAGGATTCTTAATTTCCCTTTAGTTTTACTGAATTCACAACTTGTTGTCATTTCATATTTCATATAATCTAAGAGTTCCACTTGATATAGTTAGCTTTCCCTATGAAAACCCTTGTAGAGTTGATGTACAATTAAAGCCTCTTATGACTCCATAGCCCAATGGATTAATGCTTCTCATAGTCTATCTATTCAACTGAAAAACTCAATCAATTAATCAAACAAATCAATCAATCAATCAAACAAAACAAATGGTCCTAGAACTTCATAACTAGCCAAAAATCATAAAACATAAGCATAATATAAATAATTTTCAAACATAAACATAGATAGATCCCTCTCTGAGTCTAGGAAGGCTCCTTGGCCTCCGAAAGCTAACTATATCAAGTGGATGGTATTCTCCAATTGATGGATACCAATTTGGAGCATGCTAGGATACAACCACATGTGGATTCATGGGTGAGGATGATGAGCAAGGGATTGGTGAGCCACTTGCAAATATATGACACAAGGCAGCAAGAGGCATCGCTGCACTAGCTACTCTTGAGAGATTTTGGCCATCACATGACATATCCTATGCCAAGGGGTGTGTTATGGTTTGAGGCATTGCATGGAATTCATAGGGTGTGGCAGTAGAGAGTTTGTTTATATGGGAAATTTTACATGTCAATCATCATGTTCTTACTCCATGGCTTGTATGATGATGATATGAGGAGGCAGCAAGAGTCATTGTTGCTTTGGTTACTATTGGGAGAGTATGAGCTAAATTTCCCCCATACCTTGCATGATGTTTCAGGAGTATATGGTGGCACAATCATGGTGAAAATGGGATACTCCATAGCCTTTTAGGATCAGAAGATACTTCCACATATGAAGGAGTCTTCCATATATAGCAGAGGGTTGTTGGCATTCATGCATACTTTGGCCAAATTTGCGAAGTTTTGGATGGGAAAATGATTTGACCTCCATAAACTTCAATATTTTTCTAAGTAGAAGCAGCTGCAAGGGAGGCAAAAACATTGGGATGAAAATATTCCAGCATGTGGCTTTGACATTGAGCATGTCAAAGGATGTGTAGTGTGCTTGAATATTGAGGAGGAAAACAACCATTTTGCAAGGTTGTTACAGTCACTCACTTTTCCGGGAGAGAGATGGGAGAGCTCATCTATGGACCTCATCACCAGTTTCCCAATAGTACATGGTAAGAGTTTTGTATTTTTACTTATTGATCATCTAACAAAGTATTTTCATTCTCTTTCCATTTATATACTGCGCATTGCCCCACAAGAGGGCAAGCCTCTCTTTGGAATTCATGGTCTTTTTAAGACAAACATCAGTGATGGAGATAGCCATTTCTTGTATGGATTTGGGCAAGTATTTTTCTATTCTTGGTATTCTAAGTTGACACATAATTTCATTTACTACTTTCCAGTAGATGAACAAGCATGCACAACTAGCAAGTGGTTGGGAGACAACTTACCACATTATGTTCAGGGACAAATGGTAGAAAAACTGCGTTGTTTCCAATTGGGTAATTATTGTCACCATCTAGAATTTCATATGACATTCAGTATCTTTCTCATTTGGATTCCATATTGTGATGATGTTATATTCACTAGATGTGTAATGGCTTGGGCAAGCAAGGTTCATAAAACTAAGGAGTGGATCCTTGGGATTCTAGTTTCCTTTTTGCCTCTTGAGGGAAACATTATTACAGCCCAAAAGCAGCAGTAGCTTTGTGGATATCATAAATGGAAACAAAGATAGCATGGTATGGAAAATTTGGTCTATCATTTTTATCCATACAAGCCATCTACATTGCAGGAGCAAGAGATGGATTTTTCCTATGAGCTACCATTTTGGAGGGTGATCCATTTTGTTTGGATGATAGCCAGGGGATTAGAGCTTCTCATGGGAGTTGAGGTCCCCAACATTCTTTAGATCCCATTCCTCAAGAAGGCCTATAAACAACATGTATTTTCCTCCATGGATATCCCACTTCTTGATGATGAGAGCCATTTGGTTTTATCACCAAAGGCTAACTTACAAACTTGGGAGGAATAACTAGGGGATAGATTGATTGGAGCTCGAGAATCTTGTTCAGTTGAGGATTTTATCAGATGATGATGCTATAGGAGGAGGAGAGGAGTATTTGCAGTGTCCATCCTTGCTATTTCTTGAGGACAAGCAACATTTGGGAGGGGAGGACTGTAATATTCCTAATTAGCTTTCAGCTAGTCGGAATATTAATTTTTGCTTTTGATAATAAGATAGGTGAATAAGTGGGTAGAGAACCCATAAATCTCTTTAGTAGGAATAAACCCACTTCTCATGTGAATGAGGATCATTGTATCAGATGAATAAGGAACCTTTAGGTGTGAACAGGGGCTAAAGCATGTAGACAGGGTCAAAGTTGACCAAATCAAAAACATTGTTATGGAGATAGTGGAGGGTTAATGGAGGACAACGCAGTCATAGAGGACGAGTGTATGCATGAGATTAGCTTCTTTAATGATTCAAACCCAGACTGAGGAATCTCACCAAGAATATAAGGAAGAGGATGGAAGCCATAGAAGGCATTCAGAATATCGATATTGTATTGGTCTTCTATGAATTTTTGTACACTTCCACTGTTTAGCTAAGTTTGTTGTGCTGTTTAGCACAAGGGTGTTTCCAAGCGGAATTCCACCCTCATCCTCGAGGGAATTGGAGTGCCTACTCAATATGGGTTCATTTAGCATCATTTCTAGTATCCAACCTCAGGCCAAGCTTCAGTCTTCATCCACAATGCAGTCTCCTTCATGATTGTGTTGTTTTGTAGGGTAGTAGCAGTGGAGGGTTGATAGACCCAATTTCTGAGCTTTTTTTCCAGTGGAGGGGGTATCCCTTCATCCGGGAGGCTAGTAAGGAAGTTCTCAAAGCTTTATTCCACCATCTGGCATTAGGCCAAGTAGCAACATTCACCCACAACACAGTCTCCTCCAGAAACTGCATTATTTTGTAGTGCAGTTTTAGTGGGAGGTCAAGTACCCAGGTTCTTGACCCTGTTTTCCAGTGAGGGGATCATCCCGTCATCTGGAAAGGTTGTGAGGAAGGTTATCAGCCATTTTCATATTAGATCAGCCATCTCCCACTAGTTTTCTAGTTGTAGAGGGTTATTCAGCCATAGGGACACATTTTTTATAGTTTTCATTTTGAGTATTTCGAAAAACCCTTCCTGGGTTGTCTTGGAATAGTGCTAGAAAGCCTAGATCTTTGATCCCGACATTTTCTAAGCACCATATCAGTACATCCACGTGTTTACATTTACAGCACCAATAAGCTCCAACAAAAACTGTGCTATCTTGCCTCCAACATTCTTGTATAGCAATTGTGCTTCATGTTTTATGTATTGGGTCTCTAGAGGCTTGTTTTTCCTAACTTGAGTGTCTTTTTCCTCAAGATATTGTATACATTTGCTACTATAATGTTTAACAGAATGGATATATGATTTTCTCTTGTATTTATGTATTGATGTATCACTTCATTTTCAATTTTATGTTCTATATTCCTGTCTTTTCCATTTTGGAATATTACACGCCACTACTTGGTCTATTGTTTTCTTGTATATTTCCTGATAAACGACTTCCTTCCTTCCATATTTTTCGGTTATATTTACTGATCCAATTTATTCTTTTTTTTCATTGTATTTATTTATTTCTCAAGGTATCTTACCCTCCCCATGTTGGCCCAACTAGTGTCAGTTCACAAGGCAGTACCCGTCGACCATACTTATTTTCTTAAAAGTAATCCCACACATATTTAGTATCTTTGCAGCGACTATCAAAAAATCTCATCCAATTTGATTGTTCCCTCCTCGAGTTGTTATTAGCAAGAGGCCCTAATAGTGGCGGTACTTAACAATATTTTCTACATCTTTTTCAATAAGAAACTTATGTAATGCGATTGGATTTTTGCAAAAAAACCCCATCATGCAAATTGTTGTAAAATCTAGTTTTTAAATGTTCAACATAAGTCGAGGCTTCAATGTCTTTTTCTTCATAAAATTATTGTAGAATCGACTCAAGCTACTCATGTAGGTTCATTCACTCACTGTTTGATCATTTCATTAGTAGTCGTGTGTCCATTTCATTTTCAGTTTTGTGATGGGAAATGTTATCTAGAAAAGTTTTAATTTCTACTAGAGCACCTTCTATAAAGTGCTCATGTTATTCTGTAAATAAATTACTTCTAGATTCTACAAGCGACAAGAAATTCCTTCATGTATAGCTCTTCAAATAATATTAATTTTTCCTTCCCACCATAACTGTATCTTGTCTAAGGTTAACATTTATTCTTGCACCATATATGATTCGATTTCTGACTATCAACAATGGAACCAATTTTTAATCTAGCAAATAAAGAACATCGTTACCAGTAGAGAGACTTAAAGAAATTATACAATAAGCATATAAAGATACGAGAAAACGGTAATGGAGAGATAGCCACGTTGAAAAAATATATATTTTTAGTATGTATCAAAATATAGTACTTACATTGCTATACAGACACACATATATATACTAGCGGAATAGTTAAACATGTCTAACTATCCGACTGATTATGTTATTAAGTTTCCATTAGTTAATATTACATTACAATGCGTATTGAGGACTAGACTTGGGCTAGTCAGCCGAGCTAACTAGCCCTTTTCTATCTGACAAGTTGATCATGTCAAATGGCTCATCCAAAAATCATATATAACACACTTTTTTCCTTGAAAAATAACCTTGTATCCTTTCTGCATTAACTATCCAACACTAATCAAATTATGTTTGAGATGAGAGACATAATATACCTCTAATATTTTCTTTGGTTCCCCCTACTTGTTCATAATGTTAACCACTCCTTTTCCATATACATCCACATTATTGTTAGTTCCCAACCTTACCTTTGTCTTAACAAATTCATCAAGGTTTGCAACCAGATTCTTGTTGCCTGTCATCTCGTTACTGCAACCATTGTCTAATAGTGACATGTTATCACAAGATTCATACATGGTATGGAAATATAGGAACATGGAGTGAATTTTTTCTACCCTTACATTAGCTCTATGTTTTCCTTGATTATATGTCCTCTTCCCATAATCATGGGCATAGTCCAAAAAATTATTGCAATAAGAACATATCACCTTTGATTTTTCGACTCTTTGATTGTTGTTGGAGCTTATGTTATTACTTCCAATTTCATGTTACTTCTCTTCTTTGATATATATCTTAGCACCATGTATTCTGCCTCATCCTCTACCTCTCGATTTACCTTTTCCTCGACCTTTATCTCTTGAAACAGAACCTAAATTTTAAAAGTGGTTTCCAAGGTGGAATCCTTATTTCTATCTATCCTTTCCTTATGGGATAGAATTTATCCCCTCAATTCATTAATTGGCAATGTTTCCAAATCATTGGATTTTTCTATGGTTGTTACTACAACATCGAACTTGGTAGAAAATTATCTGAGGGCCTTCTCAACTATTGTTTTATCTTATCTGTCATCACCATAAATCCTTAATTGGTTTACAATAGTCAATACATGATTCATGAATTAATCAATGTCCTATGTTTCCTTCATATATAAAATTTCAAAATTTCTTCTAGTATTATAAAAAATAATAGTATTGACTTTTTTCATACCTATATAGCTTGTTTACAAAGTCTCTCACATTATATTTAGTGACAAGATGGTCATAATATTCTGTAATATTCCAAAACAGGAAAAATTGGAATATTGAACATAAAAATTGAAATTGAAGCAAATATCAATACATCTAAACATGAGAAAATAATAGATCCATTTAATTATGTATAATAGCAGAAAATAAGTAAATATCTTAAGGAAAAAGGCACTCAATCTAGGCAAGACAAGCCTCCAATGATCAAATACACTCAAACATGAAATGTTGCTGCTACTCAAAATGCTAGGGGACCATGACACTATAGTCCTAGTGAGTGTAACTCCTGCTGGAAAATGGAAATACAAATATCTGCTCATATAATGCTAAAAATTTGTTGGGATCAGAGATCTAAGCTCCCAAACACAATTCCAAGGCAACCCAGAAGGGGTTTTTGGAAATACACCATATGAAAAATGCAGCCCTAGGGATGAATAATGCTCTACCACTGAATCATTGTTGGGAGATGGCTGATATGACAAGAAAATGGATGCAAATTCTCCCTCCTAGCTTTCCAGATGATGGTCTGCTCCCCTAACTAGAAAACTAGCTCACAAACTCGGTTCTTCAACCCCCCCACTACACAACTATGCAAAATAAAATAGTTTTTGAATGAGATTGCAATATAGATGATGGAAGAAGCTTAACCTAATGCCGTATGGTGGAATAATTCTCAAGGAACCTCATTTATAGCCTCATGGATGAAGGGTTTCTCCCCTCACTGGAAAACAAGCTCAGAAACTGTGTCTATCAACCCTCCACTGCTACTGGCCTGCAAAAAAACACAATCTTGAAGGATATTTCATTGTGAATAATGGTTGAAGATTGGCCTGATGCTGGGTAGTTGAAATGGAGCTCAATGAACGTCTCCTGGGTGGGCACTCGAAGTCCATCAAGGATGAGGGTGGTATTTCCGCTCGGAAACACCCTTTGGCTAAACAACACAACGGACTCCACTAAACAATTGAAGCATGTAGAAAGTCATAAAATACCAAAACATAAACAATAATCAAAATGCCCTCTATGGCTTCCATCCCTTTCCTTATATGCTTGGTGAGCTTCCTTGCCTTGGGTCCCACTCATTAAATATGTTACTCTCATGCATAGAATCCTCCATCATAAATGTGTTGTCCTCATTAACTCTCCACCACCTCCAAGAAAACGTTGTTGATTTGGTTAGCATTAACTGTACCCACATGCTTTAGCCTCTATTCATATGCAAAAGTTCTTTATTCAACTGATACAATGATCCACATTCACATGAGAAGTGGTTTTATTCCTACTGAAGATATTTATGGGTCTCTCTACCCACTTATTCATCTACCTTATTAACAAAATAAAAAATTAATATTCCAACTAGCTGAAAGCTAACTAGGAATATTACAGTCCTCCCCTCCCAAATGTTGCTTGTCCTCAATAAAATGCAGGGATGGATACTGAAAAAACTCCTCTTCTTCCCTGTAGAATCCTCATCTGATAGACTCCTCCACTATACCACATGCTCTCCAACCAATTTTTCCCTTAGCTACATCTCCCAAGTCTCCAAGTTAGCCTTCGGTGATCAAATAAAATAGATCACATCATAAAAAAGTGGGAGATCCACGGATGGAACTATGTGATATCTAATGGCCTTCTTGAGTCATGAGATATGAAAAATGTTGGGGATCTTAATCCCAATGAGAGGCTCCAATCCATATGCTACTCTCCCAACAAGATGGATCACCATGTGTGACCCATAATAAAGCTCATCAATCCCCTCCTTTTGCAATGTAGAGGAGTTGTATGGATGAAAATGATAGAACAAATTTCCCTGCCCACACTATCTCTCTCTCCATTTATGATATGTTTAGGACTCATGTTGTTCTTGGGCTGAAACAATGTTGTACTTAATAGACCGGAATACCTCCTGACTCTCTAGGATCTAATCTTTGGTTCTAAGAACCATGCTTGCCCAAGCCATTCCACATATAGTGAATAGAACATCATCACAATATGGGACCAAAAGGAGAAATATATTGAGTTCCATATGAAATGTCGGGTGGTGAAAATATTCCCCCAAGTTGAACCAACATATTTTGGCTCCTTGCTGACCCTGAACATGATGTGGCAAGTAGCTTCCCAACCACTTGCTTGTTATGCATGTCTTCTCATCTACTTGGAAGTAGTAAATCATATTGGGTGTCAATTGAGTATACCCAAGATAGAACAATACTTTCCCAAAGCCATCCAGGAAGTGGTTATCTCCATCACTGATTTTGCTCTTAAAAAGGGCTTTCCCTCTTTTGGAGCAATGTGTAATATTCCTAAATTAGCCTACAATGAATGGGAATATTAAAAAAAAAATTTGTCACATAGATAGGTGAATAAGTCGGTGGGGAGACCCATAAAGCTCTATATGGTGAATAAAACCAATTCTCATGTGAAAGTGGATCATATTTGCAGCCTAATAAAGTACCCTAAGGTGTAGACAGGGGCTAAAACATTTTGACTGGGTCAAGCTTGACCAAATCTACAACATTGTCATGGAGCAGTGGCCATCAATGAGGCACAACACAATTTTAGATGGAGGTGCCTTGTGTGAAAGAAGTAATCTCATTGGAAGTGGTTTAGGGTTTGAAAGCTCTTTTCTTATAAAAGGAAGCAGATGGCAGCATTAGAAGGTGGTTGATGTTTATCATATTTTTTGAATATAGTGTCTGTTTAGACATATATCTTTCTCTTGCTATTTAGGTGAGATTGAATTTTGTTTAGCATTGGGTGTTCTTGGTTGGGAATCCCACCTCTTCTCATTAAGTAGCTCTTGGGAGAGTTTGTATTGCATTGTACACTATCTGGCTTAAGGCCGAGCTTCTTCTTTCAAATACAACACAGATCTTGTTGAGGGTTTGGTTGTTTTTGCAAGCTGCAGCAAGTGGAGATTAGATCTTTCAGATATAGTCCATTTCAATGCTTCCTTTCAGTGGAGGAGGGTTCTACATCATTCAGAGGATAGTGTTGGAAGTCTTGAGAATCATTTTCATATATTGGTAGTAAGACAACTATATTTTTATCCCTACAGCGCAATTTTACTTCCAGATCTACCTTATTCCTATAGGTGCAGTTGCAGGGTGTTTTGGCACACCATTTGGAGAGTTGGATTTCGAGTGTTAGGGATTTTCCCTTCACTTTGGAGATCTATTGGAGGAGATCATTCTATTGTTTATATTAGATCAGATCCACTTTCCATATCTAAATATTTCTGTAGATCTGCAGTCTTAGATCTCAGACCTACAACTTGTAAATGGTGTTTTGCTAAAAACCCCAAGGGGATTCTTTATAGGAGCTTATATAGTGTATGGATCTGTTATAGATCTGAATTTTTATGCACTCATCTGCTCTAGATCTGATGTGTAATATAAAGCTATTACAGAACAATAAAATAACACTATAAGGCTTTTTTCTAGTCTTTATATATGGTTGCAGCACCTCATTTTGTGGATTTTCTTTTATTGGAGACTTGTATTTACTATTATGAATATTATGGGCCTTCTTTTACATCTATTTTGCCGCTGTAAAAAAAATGAAAGGTCTCCATATTGGCCTCCTACTTTTTCTATGATGATCTATGTTATTTTCCTGTCATTCGTCATTGTATTGCTACATTCCCCATTTGGGAATATTACAATAGTATCGTAGCATAAACTTGGCACAACCTGTGCTTTCTAAAAAGCCGATATGTCTTCTGAAGAAGGAGAGCCTCTTACTGACAAAGAGATGAGGTATCAAAAGAGAAGACAAAGAAGAATTGATTATATTGATGAGAAATAAGACAAGGGTGAAACCCCTTTATCTGGAGAAATGAAAGGGAAGGAGTTTTCAAGACTTCTCCTTCAAACTATGTATGAGCTTAGAAGAGAAATCAAGGGAATGAGGAGGGAAATACATGAAGATACCTCAAGGATATTTTCACCTAAAGAAAGCCCCAATTCTTCATATTATGTGTGTGAGCATTCAACCACATAATCAGATCTACAATGTTATACTATGCCCAGATTTACTGCAAGAGAGATGGAGGAATATGATTCACCAAAGGAGGAGACTTCGAGTGATTATCTTTAGGAGTATGAATCTCAATCTTGAAGATTCAAAGAGCACTTGAACTTCCAAGAGTTTTTCCAACTCAAGGAGGAAATAATACCCAACAATCACAACAGAAGTAGAAGAGGTAGATCCTTTCTGCCAAATTTTGATGGGTCCTCCACATGCACAACCAAGGATTGGATAGATCAGCTAGAATCATATTTGCATATACATCAAGTTCTAGAAAAGGAAGCCCTTAGAGTAGCAGCGTTGCATCTTAAAGGTAAAGCTTATGCTTGGTGGTTATTTGAATCCTTTTCATTAAGAAATGTAAATATATCTACTTATTCAAGATTCACTAAGAGATTGGTGAAGAGATTTGATGTAAAACAAACCGAAACATATTTGATTGAGCTAGCAAAGCATGAACATTCAAAACCCTTTCATGAGCTGGAAAGATCTTTTATACCAACTTCATTTTAGAAAATTATTGAGGGGGATGGAAACTTGTATGACACATTGCCAAGGGCAAGATCCCCATTGCATGAAGAGATTTCTTCTCAAAAGAAAGACATGAATACTCCTCTTTCAAGGGAAGACCAAGATCTAAGGTCTCTCAATGATGATGAGGTGTTCTCAAATATTGATGAGGATAAAGAGTAGGAAGGCAATAATAGTGTTGTCACTTCAGAAGAAGAACCACCACCACATGGGGATGGGCATGGAGCTATTGCTTCAAGAGGAGGAGCTTTTTCATCTTTGCAAAAGGTTCCCAAGGAGCATCATGTGACAATAGTAATGGGCAGTAACACCTTGATCCAAGGAGGAGGAAGGGTGGATCAACATACAATGATGGGGAGCATGCACCCTTGTTTATTTCAAGGGGTTTATATTTAGAAGAAGGAGACCTCTTTATGCAACAAAGGGAGGGAAACATCAGTCCACTCATATATATAGTCTACTTCAGATTATGATGTCTCTTTACATGGATGCATTCCACCAGGGAGACCCCCTGATTGGAAGATGAATAAAGTTTTCTCTCAACATGATGTAGCATTGATATGTTTGTCTCATGAAGGAGCATTGAGGGACCATGATACAGCATTGAGAGTCTTGGGTAGACTCTAGGAGGAGGGAGACATTCCCCCAACATTTTCATCACCCACACTCATTTCAAATTCTGCGTTGTGGGAGCAGAAGCAAGGGAAGGATAGCAACCATCCAACATATACCTTTGACATGGGAGATGTCAAGGAGAATGGCAGCCATATGAAAGATATTATTTATGATAGATCATCAGTGCTGTCACTATGGGAGATTGATCCATATTGGAAATCCCAACTATTGGTGGAATATTCAAAGGATCTTTTCACATGCATGATACTTGAAGACTAGCTACATGAGGAGGGCTATTCAGTCCAAGAAGAAGTCATATATTATCACGGTAGGATCTTCTTATCTAGACCTTCCAAGCTCAAGGAGAAGTTTCTACAAAGGGCTTATGAAGAGCTCTTTTTCAGCCACACTTATTCCATGAAGGCCTACAACACTATCATGAGAAGCTACATTTGGAAGGGCTTTAAAGAGGATCTATATCAGCATTTTCAAAGATGCATCAGCCATGTGGAGTTTTAAGAGAGATATGACTCTATGAAGGAGTTATTTAAGCCACCTCTTTCCTCTTTTGGAATGAGAGGGGAAACATCTATGCACCACTCCATTTGTATGAGGAGAAACTATGGTGAAGAATATGCTTGTGTATCTAATGATTCATTTTATTATGACTTGTATTATTTTACCATGTATGTGCAGGCCATAGCTCCAAAAAGGAGTATTATTCCATATAAAATTCATGGACAACTTTGGACCACAAGAATTTTTGAACATGGCCACTCCCTTGGAGGACAAAGGGAGGTATTGTATCATTGTGGGTGCATTCCAAAAGAACCAAATATATCTCACATTTTCAGCCATGGTGAGAAGACTTGGGCAGCAAGTAAGTGGTGGGGAAACCACTTACCATATCACTATCTGATGCAGTCAGGAGATCTACTGCGCTGGTTCCAGATGTGGGACTATGATCCACCTCCATAATTGCATATTATTGTTTATATATCACTGGTTTTGATCCCATATGATGATGTTAATCTTAATTTTTTTGGGGACATGATTGGAGGGATGACACATTGGTTGGATGTGTCCATTGGGAATGAAACTTCCCACATTTATTCATGCTTCAAGAGGAGTATGGGACATTATATGGCTACTACATTACATCACTTGTTTCCTTATAAAAGGGGCGATATGATTGACTTATGTCTTTGGGAGAAGCCTCTCAAATGGGAGGATTTTTGGCAAGACATGTTTGGCTTGGATCATATTCAGCCAACACCTAATATCCTCTACAATTTTCAAGCTTTTGAGAAGCTTATGGCAGAAAGAAGGTGGTTGGATGGCCACTTATTGTATCATGATTGGAGACAGCAAGAATAAGAACAACGTTGGTCTCAATTGAGGGACTATTGTCACCATCCAATATGTCATATGACACTTAGTCCATGTTTCTTTTGGAGCCCATATGGTGATGACACTCTATTCACTATTTGCATGGAGTATTGGGCAAGGAGGCTCCCTAGAACCAATGAGGGGAATCATGAGGTTCCAAGAATCTCTTAGCTTCATGAGGACTATATTATTTTAGCCCAAGATCAGCAGCTCCAAATTTAACATAAATGGAGGGAGAGACAGTGTAAGTTGAACAATCTTACCTCTCATTCTCAGCCATGCAACCCCTACACATTGCATATGCAACGGATCGGTGACTGTTTCTATGAGCTACCAAGGATGGCTCACTTTGTTTGGATGATAGCATGGAGATTGGAGTTTCTCATTGGGGTTGAACCACCCAACTTTTATCATCTCTCATGGCTTAAGGAGGCCAATGGATAACATATAACTCTTTCCATATATCTTCCACTTCTTCATGATGAAAGCTATTTGGCTCATTCACCAAAGGAAAATTTTTATTCTTGGGAGGAGACATATCCATTAGAGATTTTTCCATGTCCTTATAGTTTCTTGAGGACAAGCAACATTTTGGAGGGGAGGATTGTAATATTCCTAAATTATCCTACAACTAATGGGAATATTAAAAAAAAAATTGTCACATAGATAGGTGAATAAGTGGGTGGGGAGACCGATAAAGCTCTTTATGGTGACTAAAACCACTTCTCATATGAAAGTGGATCATATTTACAGCCTAATAAAGTACCCTAAGGTGTGGACAGGGGCTAAATTTTTTTGACTAGGTCAACCTTGACCAAATCTACAACGTTTTCATGGAGGAGTGGCCATCAATGAGGCATAGCACAGTTTTAGATGGAGGTGCCTTGTGTGAAAGGAAATGTCATTGGAAGTGGTTTAGGGTTTGCAAGCTCTTGTCTTATAAAAGGAAGGGGATGGAAACATTAGAAGGTGGTTGATGTTTATCATATTTTCTGAATATATTGTCTATTTAGACAAATATCTTTCTCTTGTTGTTTAGCTGAGATTGAATTTTTTTTAGCATTGGGTGTTCCTGGTCGGGAATCCCACCTCTTCCCATTGAGTAGCTATTGGGAGAGTTTGTATTGAATTATCCACTATTTGGCTGAAGGCTACGCTTCTTCTTTCGACTAGACCACAGATCCTGTTGAGGGTTTGGTTGTTTTGGCAAGCTGTAGCAAGTGGAGATTATATCTTTCAGATCTAGTCCATTTCAGTGCTTCTTTTCAGTGGAGGAGGGTTGTACTTCATTAGGAGGAAATTTTTGGAAGTATTGAGCATCATTTTCATATCTTGGCAGTAGGCCAACCATATTTTGATCCCTACAATGTATTTTTACTTCCATATCTACGTTATTCCTGTAGGTGCAGTTGCAGGGTGTTTTGGCACACCATTTAGAGAGTTTGTTTTCAAGTGCTAGGGATCTTACCTTCACTTTGGAGATATATTGGAGGAGGTCATTCTATTGTTTATATTAGATCAGATCCACTTTCTAGATCTGAATATTTTTGTAAATCTGTAGTCTTAGATCTCAGATCTACAACTTGTACATGGTGTTTTGCTGAAAACCCCAAGGGGATTCTTTAGAGGAGCTTATATAGTGTATGGATCTATTATAGATCTGAATTTTTATGCACTTATCTGCTCTAGATCTTATGTGTAATCTACAACTATTGCAGACCGATAAAATAACGTTGTAAGGATTTTTTCCAGTCTTTATATATGGTTGCAACACCTCATTTTGAGGATTTTCTTTCATTGGAGACTTGTATTTCCTGTTATGCATCTTATGGGCCATATTTTACATCTATTTTGCTGCATTAAATACAAATTAAAGGTCTCCATATTGGCATCCTGATTTTTCTATGATGATCTGCGTTATTTTCCTCTCATTCTGCATTATATTGTTGCATTCTCCATTTTGGAATATTACACAATGTATTGTAAATAAATGGCAAAGGAATGTGAACACTTTGTTAGTTGATCAATAAGTAAAATGACATAACCTTTACCATGTACTGTTGGAAACCTATTGATGAGGTTCATAGATGAGCTCTCCCATCTCTCTCCCAGAAGAGTAAGTGGCTATAACAACCTTGTAGGACGGTCCCTCCTCATTCTTCAAGAAAACTACACATCCCTTGATATGCTGGAGCACATCCTCCTTGAAACCCTCCCACGAGAATCTCTCCCAAATGGCTTGATATGTCCTGATGAAATTAGGGTGACTTGAAAGGATTGAGTCATGTGATGCATGTAGTATCTTCTCCTTGAGCTTGGAATCTCTAACCAAGAAGACCTGACCCTGGTAATAGATGACTCCATCCACCACTCTATACCTCTCATCAGTAACCTGTACATCAAGTACTTCACATATGAAGGGGCTCTTGGAATACTCCACCAATGGCTTGGACTCCCATTATGGATCAATATCCCTCAATGAAAATGCTACTGGTTTTTGTAATAAGGCACATGTTACCTCATAGATCCCCTGTTTGACATGATCAATGTCAAAGTCACATGCCAGAGTACTCCTATCCCACTTTTGTTTCCTCTCTTGCAGTTTCTTCTACTCAAGAAAAGATTGAATTTCATGGTGGTCAATCTTCACTTGGAATCTATTACCCATCCAAAACCTCCTGAGTTGGTTCAATGCATGTATGACAACTAGCAACACTCTATCATATATTGAAGAATCCTTCCAATATGGAAGTATCTTCTGACTCTCAAAGGCTATGGAATAACCCTCTTGCACCATACTGGTGCCATCATCCACTCCTGAAGCATCACCTTTCAGCACAAAAGGCTTCGTGAAACTTGGTAATACCGATACCAACCAATTATTCATCTCCTCCTTCAGCTAATCAAAGGACCCCCACACTATGCTGGTCCCATACAAGGCTCTCCTCTTAGCCAGATCTATGAGTGGTGTCACTTGTTGTGAGAACTCTTTAACTAACTTCCAATCCGGGGTCCTCCCCAGTGGAATGCCTCCAAATAATAAAACATCATGGTCTAGAGTAAATTGCATATTTGAGTGGACCGATTTGTCATGGCTTCCTCTATGCAAATCAGTCTATGTTTTATGTGTGGAGGCTTCCTGAGGTGGATAGGTATGCATGCCCTTAATCTTTTGTTGATTACCGCTCTTCTTATCTATCCATGCCATATCCAAGGCCTTCCAATATGTAGTGACCTCCCTTGATGTACTCAGCCACTTCACACCCAATATTACATTGGTATCGGGGGTCTTGACCACAAAGAAGTGATATATCAGGGTGTATTTCCCCAAAGTTATAGTCGATACCATAACACACTTCCCCAACTGCTTAGTCCCAGGGACTTTTATAGGTCAATTTGGGCATCATCCCCTGTGACCTGATAAAATAGGACATCATCCCTAGGACCAATGAAATAGGGTCTATCATTCCCTTACATTTCAATTTCTATATGCCCTAAGAGAAGAATAAATAATTCATGGCTTCTATTGTGAGATTTCCAAGGTTTGAAGTATATTTTACATCACTTATGAACTCGCCAACACTACCTCTAAAACAACTAACTGTGTTGCATATGTAGCATCCTCCATTCAAGGCTGCACTGCAATGCACTTCCCGATATTCAAGAGTGCGTTGGTCACCTGGGAGCGGAACTCTCATTGTTTCGGGAATCTCCACATGGCCAGTGCCCTCTAGAAGAGTCCATATGTGACAAAATTTGAATCCAACTGTCCATATAACACCTTTGAACTTGGGATCATGTCTTTCCTATTCTTAGAAAGTCATTCATTAAGAAACTACCATCAGTTTCCCTATAAATTGAGGATAGATCCTAGTGCTTGGGGACGAAGAATTTAGGTAAAGAAATGTTTTTGGATTCTCATTTGAGAGAGTGAAAGTATTGATATGTTTTTGGTGCGATGTTGGACATGATGAGGCTGGGATGAAGCTAGAGCTGGTAGCATCAAATCGATCGTTGGTTGTAACCTCCCCCTTCTACTCTTTAATAAAGATTGATGTTCATTTTCCCATATATGTATTTGTTTATGTTTCTATTTATCATGTAATGGACTATTGAATGATATATATGTTTCACATATATTGAATTTAAGTGATTAAGATAAGTATGCATATACATATTGCAATTTGCTTTTTTCTATTTGTATATACTTGTAGGAATCAATTTGTAGATCTGATTTGGATTGAAGGTTACAACAAAAGCGACAGAAGAAAAAGAATAAACGTTTGGATTGCAAGTAGGTTCTTATTTCATTCTGTGTGTCTACTTATTTTAGAGAAAGTGTTAGCAAATTCTTTCATCTCTTGTTCTAAGTGCCTAACACCACACTTAGGGAATTTGATTTATCTGTAGATCACAATTCTTCATAACAGGGACCACAACTGAAAATAATTCAGAAGCACTGGTGGATATGTCTCCCCTCTGCACTAGCTGGGAATCAATAAAATTGTGAGTGTTCCCACTATATATCAATACCGACACATGTTGCTCCTACAGTGTGCCTCGGTCTCCCAATGTTAGATTCTTTGGAACTTCCCGCAAGGATGCAAGGGCTCCTATAATTGGAAAAATTGCTCCATTTCCACCTCCAGGTGGTGGTGGATCTCCTCCTAGTGCTACAATGTTGGTATCTCCTTCCAGCTCTTCTTCTTCCTCCTCATCATCATTGGATAATACCTCATCATCACTAAGGGACCCTTTTTCTTGGTTCTCTTTTGAGGGAAGAACCTTCATAGCTTCCCCTTTTGAATGAGAGGAGAAATCTTGCTGGAGGGGGCTTTTTCCCTTGGAAAAGTATTTTGCAAGTCTCTAACCCTCTCAATATCATCCTGGAGCGTAGTTGGTCTAGTGGATTCTACCAACTCATGCAAAAGCTCTGCTAGCTCATCAATAAACATACACACCCTTCTAACTGCAAATAGATCTAGCACCATGAATGAAAGTTTTAGGAATTCAGAGATATAAGTCTCTGGATCTCTTGACTACTTGAGCTTATCTAGCCCAACAAAATGAGCTTGTGGAAATATTCGGTCAAATATTTCCACCAATCTCTGTGTAAATTTTGCATAAACAGTTATATTGGCAGGCCCTAATGTAGATAGGCCATGAGACCACCACTCATGTGCTTCACCTTCAAGATTAAACATTGTTATCATAATGGCCTCCATCTCTAAAAGTTGGTTTAGCTAGAAATATATGTCTAATTTCCCTACCCAAGCCTTGGCTATGCACTTGGGTGACCCATCAAATTTAGGTAGAAAAAATCTACCCAAAGTATGTTTTTGACGATAGTTCTGCATGTACCCTCTACCTCTAGTGTGATTACTGAGTCTTCTATTATCCTTGACCTGACAAAAACCTTGGAATTTTAGATGCTCTTTGAACCTCTGAGATTGAGATTCATATTCTAGGAGATATTCACTAAGAGTCTCCTCCTCTTGTGTTCCTCCTACCTCATTTCCTATTGCTAGGAATGAAGGCATGGTGGAGCATTGTGGAACTGGCTGAAATGTTGATTGATCACACCAATAATGTGAGGTGCTAGAACTCTCTTCTTGTTGAGACCTTATTGGGGTCTGTTTATGTATTTCCCTCCTTATATCCTTGATTTCTCTCTTCCATCCATTGCTCTAGATTTATAGATGTAGTGCTCCACAAGTTGAGCCAAGATTATGCTCAGATACCATTATAATATTCCAAAATAGGAAAAACAAGAATATTGAACATAAAACTGGAAATTGTAGCAAATATCAATACATCAAAACATGAGAAAATCATAGATCCATTTCATTATTTATAACAACAACAAATAAGTACAATATCTTGAGGAAAAAGGCACTCAAGCTAGGCAAGACAAGCCTCCAATGATCAAATACACTCAAACATGAAATGTTGCTGCTAATCAAAATGTCGGAGGACCATGAAAGCATAGTCCCAGTGAGTGTAACTAATGATGGAAAATGGAAATACAAATATATTTTGACAAAATTATCAAAAAGTAATGAGATCAGATATCTAAGCTCCTAAGCAAAATTCCAAGAGAACCCAGAAGGGGTTTCCGGAAATACACCATATGAAAAATGCATCCTTAGGGCTGAATAATTCTCTACCACTGAATCGATGCTGGGAGATGGCTGATATGACAAGAAAATGGCTGAAAATTCTCCCTCCTATCTTTCTAGATGAAGGGTTTCTCCCCTCACTAGAAAATTAGCCCACAAACTGGGTTCTTCAACCCCCCCCCACTGCATTGCCTTGAAAAATAACACAGTTTCTGAAGGAGACTGCACTATAGATGATGGAAGAAGCTTGGCCTAATGCAAGATGGTGGAATAATTCTCAAGGAACCTCATTGCTAGCCTCTTGGATGAACCGCTGCTCCTGTCACTAGACAGCAAGCTCGGAAACTAGGTCTATCAACCATCCACTACTACTGCCCTACAAAAAAACATAATCTTGAAGGAGACTATGATTTGAATAATGGCTGAAGCTTGGTCTAATTCTGGATAGTGGAAATGGAGATCAATGAACCTCTCCTGAGTGGGAAATCAAATTCCCCCGAGGATTAGGGTGGGACTTCCTCTCGGAAACACCCTTGTTCTAAACAACACAACAGACACTACTAAATACCTGAAGCATGAAGAAAGTCATAACCAAGACATAAACAATAATTAGAATGCCCTCTCTAGCTACCATCCCATTCCTTATATTCTCGATGAGCTTCCTCACCCTAGGTCCCACTCATTAAAGATGCTACTCTCATGCATACACTCCTCCACCATAACTGTAT
This sequence comes from Pinus albicaulis, assembly GCA_034641835.2. Lineage (NCBI taxonomy): Eukaryota > Viridiplantae > Streptophyta > Pinopsida > Pinales > Pinaceae > Pinus > Pinus albicaulis. Next base: position 603,130,046 of record CM076569.1, read on the forward strand.
TTTCATCATTAGCACTTTATGACCTCCATGATAATGCTATTGACTTGGTCAACCTTGACTTTCTCCACATCCTTTAGCCCCTATTCACACCCAAAAGTGCTTTATTCAGCTGATACAATGATCCAAATTCACATTAGAAGTGGTTTTATTCATGCAAAAGAGATGTATGGGTCTCTCCACCCACTTATTCATCTATCTTATTAACAAAAGAACAAATTAATATTCCAACTAGCTGAAAGATAATTATGAATATTACATATTCTATAACACTACTAGGTCCACTCCTCACTCAATAAGCTGCAATGTTGGCACATTATTTTTTTGTTTCTTTCTTCCATTTTTCCCTCTCTGCATTAGTGAGGGCTCATTTAGTTGCTTCATCTATTGTTTATGGAAATACATTCATGACATATTTCCAAACATCATGACCCTCCAAAGTGGTCTCAATATTAATGTCCCACAGATCATATTCCTTCCCTATAAATGGTGGAAACTAGAGCTGGAAAATTGATGAAACCATATTAAAAAAAAATATCTTCAAATAATATTAGGGACCCTTCTTAAAAAAACCATTTTTTTAAAATAACTTTAAATAAACCATTTTTGTTTAATATAAAAAAACCTCTATATAAATAACTCATCAAAAAAAAGGTTAAAAGTGTGTGCATAATAAATTTTAAAAAAGGATCTCCATGAATCAATTTTATGGAATAATAACCACATGATATTTTGACGTTGGACTTAATACCTTCAAATGTGTGAATTCATATGTGAAGCTTTTAATCATTTCAATTCACTAAAAACTTATTTTAAATTTTTAATACGTCATGCGGCTTTCCCACCCTTCGACACAACCAACCTATGATAGTGAAAGTTTGATTCAAATTATCACACTTTTTGTACTTATGACTTGTAGTTGTCACTCCTTGTTGTCGCACCTTTTAAATTTTAAACATGTGACACTTCTTCAACACATTTTAAAAATAAATAAAAAATCATCGACCTTCTTCACTTGACTCTCATCTTACTATATCTACTAGCTCCACAGATCTTGTATTCCTTCCTCGGCTTCGATACCAATTTGTTGGAAAGGTAGAGGAGGAAAGACACAAAATGACTCAAAATTGACACACACAATAACATGAGTTGTCGCTCTTCAATTGATCACACAAACTTGATTATTAAATTGAACTCGATGAGGTGTATTTAACTTTTTCAACTAGCGATTCACTCAAAATAACTTTGACATGAAACCACACACTAACTTTGAATTTTCCCAAAATAGGATTGAGCTGGAATTAAATCAGCTTTGCTCAATTAACTAACTCTCTAATTATAGACAACTATCCATGTGGGAGTAATTAGATATCTTTAACAACTTTTCCCATCCCAATAATTCCCACTGGAAAAGGTTTCCCACTCTGTTGCTACAACAATAAGACTATCTTTTCAAAATATTCAACCTTTTCATCCACACCATATGGATATTCTACCACTGTGAATATTTTTTTTAAATTTTCTTGCATTCTCTTCACAACATTCTCGAGTAACTTACCTATGTCTTTGGATATACACAAGAAATAAAATATGGCTAGTGAGAAGCAAACTTCTATATATAGTGTTGGCACTGGTTCTATGTTGTATTATTGGCATTAATGTCAAAAGGGTCATGGTGTTGCCTGTTATATTCCTTATGATGTTAGTAGTCCTCTTGATGTGTGATGAGTGTTTGTTTGTTGTAGTGATTGGCTTGACAGTCTTGTTGGCTGGCATTGATTTTGACATACTTATGACGTGAACAATGGAAGATATTTAGAGGCTGAGTGGAGATGGATTCAAGAAAAGTTGTGTTGGTTGAATATGATGCTTCTATAGGTGGTTGGATTGATGCTACAGGTATTGCATATGCTTCTACATGTGTTGGAAGCATTGGAATTGTTGCTACATGTGTTGAGATTTTTTTGCATCTATTGCAGGACCCTATACAGGAATTGGAGGCAGTTCCATGACTTGATATTGCTAGAGCAGGTGTTGGATATGTCACTCCAGGTGTTGGAGGTGTTTAGACATGTTTTCACTGTTACTTCAGAAGTTGAAGTTGTTGGTCTTGATGAGGAGTTTGGCAGACTAGCGATTGCATGTCATTGACTTAATGCAGATTTCCTCCACCTATATCATCACTTGCATACATGTTACATATGCTTGGAGGTACGTTTTAAATATGATGAAGGTGTCCCTGAAGTTTGGTATATCCTTGAGATGATTGATTTAGTTTTGCTTAATCCTATGTACCATTTGTATGGATGACGGGTCATCAGAGCAACTAAAATTTTGCAGTCGTGGTGAAACAAATCCTATTAGTGAAAATGAAGAGTTCCAGTCGAATTTGTCTAGTGTTGTGCATGCGACTGAGAATTTTCACCAGAATTTCTCTGCAATCTTCGTGCAACTCAACTAATTTTGGTATTATGGTGATTTTATTGATCTATACATTTTTATATATGTTCGGAAAAGGTAGTGGGGCCTATACAAGCTAATCCAAGTTGAAAATATCGAAAGGAAAATGGAGATAGTGGCTAGATCAAGTTAATGAGCTAGAGCCGAATTAAATCAAGCATATGAACAAAGATTGTGGAGCACAATAATTCTTGGTAATTATTGAGTTTAGCAACTTAGTTCATCTATATATTGGAGGAATATCAATGATATTGTGTTTATTCTCTTGTGTGTGGAGTGAGTGTGAGTTTGGAGTACTATGCGCAAGCTATGTGTGTTGTATAATGCAGAATTTCTGAAGAAGTTTATAGGTGTTGTAACAGATAACTAGAATATCCTTCGCCATCATTTGTTTGAAAGTGAATGAGAAGGTTACGTGTGGATTGGTATAACTGTGTGGAGAGATTGTGTTATAGTTTATGGTGTATTTTGAGATTGGAGATTTGGTTTTTGATTTATGCTTCGATCATATGATACTATAGTGTTCATGTTGAGTAGTTCTCAGTTCCAATGTGTAATACTTCAAAATGAGAACCACATGGAAGAGTGGAGTTGGAGGACTTTATTCAAATCAATATAAGTGTGTATTTTTCTCAATCCAATCGTGGTTGGATAGTTCAGAAGAAACTCAGCGAGACTCGTTGGTCATGGTGGCTTCCAGCAGATTGGATTCTGTAGAGTCGATTGACAGTTCGGGAGTAACTAGGTGATGATTGTTAGTTGTGGTGGCTTCCAGGATATGGTACTCCATAGATAGACATGAGAAAGAGTCTTCATTTGATAGTTTCCAATTGCAAATCTCTATGTAAATAATATTATTATCATAATAAATATTGAGAAGCGCAGCTGTAGCGGGTGATTTTTTCCCTGGAGAAGGTTTTCCACCAGATACACTTGTGTTCATGTGTTGAATGGTTTTCATGATTTCATGTTTAATTTTTTATTCTTTGATCTATTTTTGTGTGTTTTAGTTTATGCATGATTAAAGAGTAATAATTTTGAGAAAAAATTATAAGTTCCTTCACTACTGATTCACTCCCCCTCCACCCCTTAGTAGTTATCTAATGCTATGTCCCTATAATACTAATGTATCCCCTTATTGATATTGTTAGTGAAACCCCCTTATTATTATTTTTATCTCCATGTAGTCCCCATATTATTATTATTGTGTCCCATAGAAGCCCAATATTTTTATTGTTGTGCCCTTACATTGTTATTGTTATGTCAGCTAGGATTATATTGTGACCCTTTGGGACCCCTATATATAAAAAGAAGGTTTTGTCATTTGTATCATCCAGGAATTTTTTATTTTTGTAATGTAGAGGAGGTTTAGCCCTCAAATATGTTGATTTATAAGTCGTTGATCTCTCTTTTCTTCTATTTTGTGAGTTGGCTTCATAACATTTGGTATCAAAGCTTGTGATTCTAGGGTTTCACTTCTTCAAACAGGTCATATTGGAATTTTCACTATAATTTTTTTTCTATGATGCCTCAGAAGCTGAAATGTTTACCACGTGGAGATGAAATCTTAATGAAATTTTTGTAAAAAATTCTGACCTTGGTTCACTATATTTTCTGAGAAATGTTCTGTGGAAGTTAGTGTTTTTTTAAGATCTAGAATTTCATCTCAAATAGGTCACTAGGGGAAAATCATCATAACTTTTGTTTTAGATATAGAATTGCAATTTTGTAAAAAATCGAAAATAAATTTTGTTTTAGAGTCAAAATTTGAAACATTGACACGTGGCATGTCGTACAAGTTCTCTCTACTAAACTAGTCCATAATTTGGCCATCATGGGAGATTGGGCATAAATTCATCTTGAAGAATCCAAATTAGGTCAGACCTATGGAATTGGAAAGAATACTCTGAGGGCTACTACAGGACCAAATATCAAATATTGGGGATCCTAAATTTCATATATACAACAGTTTCAATATCGATATCCTCAAAATCAATAAAAAGGTGTGTATCATTTTTTAAAAATTGCATAAGTATTTTTTTTAAAAAAATTGAAGTGATTCCAAGGTAATATTGAAGAATAGATATCAGTATTGGATTTTAAAATCCCCCCCAAAAATAATTCCACACACATTAAGCCCTCAGAATTCTCTTCTATGAATCATGAAGAGGAATAAATGCAACATGATATATCAAAATTACAAGACCAAGTGCAACAAATTTCTATCTTGCAAAGAGAAACAAAAAATGAAATGGCAGCTAAGATGGATGGTTTGAAGAAACACATAGATGGATTAAAGAAAGGCATGGAAGCTAAGATGGATGGTTTCAAGAGTGGCGTGGAAGCTAATATCAATGGTATAGAAGAAAAAATGAAAGGCAACATGGAAGACATGAAGAATGGTCTAAAAGCATAAATAGAAAGTTTCAAGGAAGGTTTGACAAGGCTGCTACAAGAAATGATTCCTAATGGTGAAATGGTAGTAGATGAAACTCATGGTGAGAACAAAATAAATGTTAATCATGATTTCATAGACTCTAATGTTATATTTAAGACCATCCATATTCCAAATATTGATATGAGGAAGTTTGATGGCAAGGATCCGGTAACATGGATACTACATATGGGGCAATATTTTTATCTCCATAATGTGAAAAAAACACAAAAGGTACGCATTGAAACTTTATATTTAGAACACAATAAATTTGTATGGTATCGATGGATTTTCTCTTGTAAAAAAAAATTGTCACTTGGTAAATTTTTACAGAGGAAATGATAGCACATTATAAGGGTACAAATACCAACACCTTCTTTAGGAAATTGATAAATCTCAAACAAAAGGGTTCAATGGTTGAGCACATTGACGACTTCCAAAAATCGAATATAAGGGTAACTAATATTCCAGATGAACACAATATTAATGTCTTCATAGGTAATTTAAAGGATAGCATCCAACATGAGGTTCTCCTTTGCGAACCTGATTCATTGGAGAAGGCATTTTGGTTGGTCAGAAAAAATGAAAGAAAAATTAAGGCAGCAAGGAATCCTACCACTCACAACTATAAATATGGAAGTGTTGCTACTCCTAGACTTTGACAAACTACAAGTTTGACACCACAACAATTGGAAGGAAAAGGAGAAAAAGGGATTTTCTACAGTTTTGATAGAAATACACTAAAGGTCATAAGTGTGCTGAGAAAAAAATATTTTACATATATTATGAAGAGGAGAAATAAAATGAGAAAGGAACTTCAAAAGAAGAGGATATACACTAGGAACCAACCCTAGAGAAAGAAGAAATGAACTCGACAATATATTTTAATGCATTGGTAGTAAATATCACTACTCAAACTCTCAAGATAGAAGAACATATCAAGAAGAAAAGTGTAATAGTGTTGATTGATTCGGGTAGTACCCATAATTTTATTCATTGTAAGGTCGCCAAGGAAGTGAATTTCTTCCTATACCCATCACCAAAGTGTCAAGTAATGGTTGAAAATGGAGGAACTATAAATTTATTTCGAAAGTGCTCTAATATCAAGAAAACCATGGGGGAATATATATTGAATATTCCAATACTCTCCATTCCAATGTGTGGCGCTAATGTTGTAATAGGAGTACAATGGTTACAATATTTGGGGACAATATATTTTAATTTTTAAGAAGTTTTCTTGAATTTTTTTTGAGAAGGAAAGGAAGTTTAATTACGGGGTATCGTAGGGAATCTGGGAAATACAATCAAATCTAAAGTCATGAAAAAGCTTCTTAAGAAAGACAAATGAGGTGCAATTGAACAATTATGCTCACTAGAGGTTCAAAAATCAAAATCATCTATTTCGCTAGATCTCCAAAAATTCTTGGAAAATCATTCCAAAATGTTTGAAACACCGAAAGGGCTCCCACCTATTCGTGATCATGATCTTGCTATTAATTTGATTCTAAGAAGTGTTCCTCCAAACATCAAGCCTTACATATATACTTATTCCAAAAAGAGTGAGATTGAACGTATGGTTGTAGAAATACTAGTGGCTGGTATAAGTGAACGTAGTGAAAGTTATCTCTATGCTCCAATAGTATTGGTGCAAAATAAGGATGGATCATGGCATATGTGTCTGAATTATAGGGAGCTCAACAAGCTCACTATTAAATATAAATTTCCCATCCCCATCATTGATGAATTAATGGATGAATTACATGGAGAAATTTACTTCACCAAGCTAGATCTTTGTTCTAGATATAATCAAATTAGAATGAAGACTGAAGACATTCTGAAAACACCATTCATAACTCATGAGGGTCATTATGAAGTTTTATTCATGCCTTTTTGCCTTAGTAATGCACCTTCAACATTTCAAGGTTTGATAAATTCAATTTTCATACCTTTCCTTAGAAAATTTTTGTTAGTATTTTTTGGTGATATACTAATCTACAACAAGTATCAGAAGGATCATGTTCAACATGTTGACATGGTTCTCAAAATACTACAGGAGAAAAAATTATATGAAAAAACCTCCAAATATTTCTTTGGAGTACATGAGGTGGAATATTTGGGTCATATTGTATCTCATGAGGGTGTTAAGGTAGACCCTAACAAAAATAAATCCTTTAGGGAATGGAACATACCAACAAACATAAAGAATATTCAAGAATTTATGGGGTTAATAGGGTATTATCGCAAGTTTGTTGAGAATTATGGGAGAATATCAACACCTTTAACATCATTACTGAAGAAAGATGCATTTTCTTGGACTCTAGAAGCAACTAAGGCCTTCAAACATCTTAAGGAATCAATGTGCCAAGAACGAGTCTTAGATAGGCCAAAATTCAAAAAACCTTTATTGTAGAATATGATGCCTTCAAAAATGGAATTGGTGTGTTTTTAATGCAAGAAGGAAGACCCGTTGCTTTTGAAAGTCATACAATCAAAGGATAGTATTTACCAAAAGCTATTTATGAGAAGGAAATGTTGGTAATAATACATGTACTAAATTAATGTAGACCTTACCTAATGGGAAGACACTTCAAGGTCACAAGAGTAGAAAAAATAGGTCACAAAGATTTTGGGTTATGCCTTTGAAATCATCTACAAAAAAGGGAAGCAAAGTGTTGTTGCATATGCACTCCTAAGAAAGGATGAGGATGTGGAAGCATTGCTTTGTGCCATTGCTATTATACAACCTGAGTGGATAACTGAAGCAAGGGATGAATAGAAGAATGATGTAGAGGTGCAGACAGTCATTCAAAAGTTGTAGCAACATCCTAGTACATATGAAACATTTAGCTGGAAAAATGATTCATTATGGTACAAATATCTCTTATATCTTTGTAATAATTTCCAACTCAAACAAAATATTCTTTTGGAATTTCACACCTCCCCTTAGGAGGGCAATTAGTATTTTGAAAAACTTACCATAAGTTGAAGAAGGAATTTTTTTCGGGTTTTGTTTGCCAAAAAAGTAAAGTGGAGACAGTTAAGACCCCATGTATGTTACAACCTTTATCCATTCTAGCTCAACATTGGGAGAAGGTTTCAATGGATTTTATCCCAGGTTTACCCAAGTCCGAAGGAAAGACTGTCATCATGCTGGTAGTTGATAGACTTACCAAGTATGCACACAATTATGCATTATATCATCCATTTAAAGCCAATACAGTTGCTACTACATTTATGGAAACAATTCAAAAGCTACATGGAAACCTAAAGATTATTGTAAGTGACAAAGATCCAATTTTTACGGGAAATTTTTGGACATAATTATTTTCTTTTTTAGGTACTCAATTAGATCCTAATACATCATGTCATCCTCAATCTGATGGGGAAAATGAGAGAGTGAAAAAATGTTTGGAAGGATCTCTCATTGCTTTGTATCTAATGAACAAACACAATTGGTCAAGTTGTTACCTCTACTTAAATGGTGGTATAACACTTCCTTCCATACTGCAGCAAAAATGACCCCATTTATGGCACTTTATGGATATCATCCACCCTCAATCGCATCATCTTTAAGAAAAAATTATAAGGTTCAAGTAGTGGAAGATCACATCAAGCATCAACAAAAAGTTCTCAACTCTTAAAGGATAACCTCACTTTAGTGCAGAATCGAATGAAACAACAAGGATATCAACATCAAAGTGAATGAAGCTTTGACGTAGACAACCAGGTATTTTTACAGTTACAACCATACAAAAAAAATTTCCCTCAAGCAAGCTAAGAAGGATAATAAATTATCACCAAAGTAGTATGGCCCTTAAAAGGTGTTGCAAAATATTGGTACTATGGCATACAAATTGGATCTTTCTGCATCTTCTTGAGTGCACCTAGTTTTCCATGTTTATGCTTAAATAAAGTTACACGTGACAAGCTCCAAGTTCAAAAAATATTTCCAAAACTTTACAAGGAAGGAAAAATCATATTGGAACCTCAAGCACTCACAGAAACAAGAACTCAACAGCTATGAAATCGATTAATTTAGAGTATCTCTTCAAGTGGAAGAATACCAATTGAAGATTCAACATGGGAGGATGATAATTTTGAAACAGAAGCATCCAAAACTACTCAAGTATTGAAGACAAAGCTTTTGTGAATGATAGGGGCATGCTAAGTGCCTATAATACTAGTGTATACCCTTACTATATTTTTAGTGTAGCCCCCTTATTGTTATTGTTGTGTCCATGTAGTCCCCATATTATTATTATTGTGCCCCATAGAAACACTATATTGTTATTATTGTTCCCTTACATTGTTATTGTTATGTCAGCTATTATTGTATTGTGACCCCTTGGACCCCTATATATAGAAAGGAGGTTTTTTCATTTGTATCATCAAAGAATTGTTCATTTATGTAATGTAAAGGAGGTTTCCTCCTCAAAGAGGCTGACTTATAAGTTGTTGATCTATATTTTCTTCTATTTTGTGAGCTAGTTTCATAACATCTAATTTCCAAAAAATTGTATCAGAGAGGGGCTCTCAGTTGCAGCTTAATTGTTGGAGAGTGGATATGGGAGTTTTGGAATAATTTTTGCCAATATTTTGAAATGGATCAACAAGGAATTCCAATGATTGATGAAAGTAAATTTGCAACATGGAGGGTGAAATTGGATTCATATTGTCTATCTCTTAATGAAAATATTTTGTTGTCAGTAGAATATGGAGTTAGAAATGAATTTAATGATATATCTAAAGGGATTATTTTGAATATGATTTCGAAATATGAAATTCTTATTGTGACACATTGTGAAACTACAAAAGATATGTTGGACACGTTGGAAAATGTGTATCTTGTACGAAAATTTCATTTTTTCAGAGATGGAGTAAAATGGAAAGGATTCAACACATATTGTACTAGTAAATCAAGATACCGCACAAGAATAATATGGAAGTACCAATATCTTAGAATAAGATGATGAAATCCCAAGTGATAGCATTGATAGATCAAGCATCAATCTTGAGAGACAACAAAGTTGAAGATAAATCAAAGATAATGGTACTGGAATCATAAATTTAAAAGCTCGTGGATGAAAATAAAGATCATAGAATATTATTGAAAATATTTGATGAAGAGTGTGTCTACAAAGAGGAAATTTATAATTTGAAAAATCAGTTAAATGATGTAAGAAGAAGAAAAACAAATGAAGAAGGCCAAAGAAGAATAAAAAAATTGATGGATGTTACAACTGTGGAGTACATGGACATGAACTATAAAACTACAACAAAGAGATAAAATCCTCTCTCCTGATAAGAGTAGTTGAAGGAATATTAAAAATATAAAATTATACAACTATCGAGAACATAGAAATATAGCTTAAAATTATAGTAATGAAGAAATCATACCCTCTCATAAAAAAGGAGCAGCTAAAGGAGAAGTAACCTCAAGGATGCATGCAAATAAGATCCCCATCTATCAAGTATAATAGTGCTTTTTATGTTTATTTTTTCTCATGTAATGATTTTGGGAATAGGGCTATTGATTACAGGGCATATGGAAGGACTAGAAATCCAATCAATAGAAAATATAAACATATTAATCTATTCCTTGGTCACTTAATATTTCTGTGTCTGACAATGTTAGACATAGGTCCAAGGATTATAAGATACCCATGTGTTTAATGAGATCGACTCTTAGAAAGGAAAATATGCATGGTCAACCACACAAGAAGAATAAGGATCAGTAGATGAAAGTTTGGAGGATAAAAGAGCAAGAAGGAATCCCCATCAAAAACTGAGGCCTACATAGTCTTAGGGGAATCATATGGTTGCATCATAAGTTGCATGTATATTCTTGGATGTGCAACCATATCTGAATTCGGAATGAAGACAAATTTGAATTTTTAAATATGCATGTGTTCAGGGGGAGTTCATGAGGTTTGGAGAGCATTTTCATTTCTGATCTATTTCTTTTCCATTTTGATTTTAGTTGGTTTAGCCATGTATATCTTTTACTAATGGTTTTTCGAGCGACTACATGTTGAGATGTGATGAGGGGATCATACATTCAAGGGGATCATTTTTACTTCCAAATCAACCTGCAGATTGTTGGCATCTCACTATTTAGGAGTGCGTTGTGTATATATTTGAAATTGAATCAATGCAGGATGGTTTTTATTTTTTTTCAACACTTTACTAGTTGGATGAGATAGTATGGTTGCATAAAAAAATTGGCATGTTACTAGTGTTCTCATTTCTAGACCATAGTTATGATATGCTTTATTGAATTTTTTTGTCCCATGGAGATCAGATGATATTTTGGAGTTAGTTCATCTAGAGTATGCATATTATATCTTATGTTTTCATTTCTAGATGAGTCATGCATGTTGTTGGTATGTATTAGATGGTTGAATCATATGTTTCTATTGCATGGAGAGATAATATGATGATAATCATGATTCTTTGGTATAATGGATGTTTCTCCTTGGTTTTTTCTCTCATTAGAAGAGAGAATGTGTTGATGGCTCTATATTCAAGAGATGATGAACCTATGTTATCAATGGTGTTATAGTGCAAAATATTCTGATTTTATTGTTGTTTCTTAGTGTTTCTTAGATAATTTCATATTGCCCACACATTGATGTTACTGGAGAGATTACACGCATTGGTTAAAATGATGTTACTGATGTTATTGTTGCATATTGATGTGTTGCTCATGATTTGAGTTGATGATATATTAGGTTGATGGTTGATGATCCTCGTGATGATGAGGATATGTATATGTTCCTACTCTATAACATATTGCTATATTGCTTCTTTTAGTTGATTATGTGGAGCATGGTGGTGGTTCCCAGTGATTATCATGATTTTTTTGTTAGCCAAGGTGTTGATTGGCCATGCACTAACATATGATGTTGTTAGTACCTCTATTGTTACTACTGCATATGGAGATCTTATTTCATTTATCCTGGAAACCTTGTACTTGGTGCATATGCCAATGTTTATATTATTCTTGTTGCTACTATATGGAGCATATTTTATTTCTCATTGATGTCATTCACTCATGTTATTTCATGTTTTGGGAATGTATAAAAGAGAGCACCCTTATGTGCAGATGTAAAATCCATGTCCCATTAGAGTGTTGGGTATGTGTTATATTCTTTCCATGACTATTCATGCGCGGGGGGGTCATAGGGGGGGCCATAGCCCCCCTTGTATGTTGCATTGGGTGTAGCAGGTGGGGCGGCAGCCCCCTGTGTTCGGGGTCTAGGGCAGTGCCCCGGGAAATTTTTTTTGGACCTTATTTTTCGGTCGGCGGACCCGCCCATGGTTTTGTGCATGGGTTTGCACACGGTTTTGGGGCATGATGGTTTTGAGCCCCTGGTATTTTGTAGATCCGGCCAAGGGAACTACGTTTATGTTCTAATCCAAGGTTAATGGATTTGGGTTTTTGTATGCTTCGGCATGTATATATATGTGGTGTAACACTAAAAGGAATATAATGAAAAATCAAGTTGGTCGTCCCAATTTGGGATCGAGGGGAAAATCTTTGTGTATATATGTTTTATGTTTTATGCTCTTGCTATTGTTTATTTTTTGTTTTTAAGATTCATTTGTAGATAATTTCTGTACAGGGTTAAAACCTTCATAGAGAATTTTTGAGGTCTAAAATGGACCTCCTAAGAAAAATGTACAACCAAACTAAACTTTATAAGAACCAATAGGATTCAAGATGATGATGTCAACCATGGGGGGTGACTCACCATTTGTGGGGTAAAAAGGTAAAAAGATTAAATAATCATGAAATAATAAAACTACTTTCTCAATTTGTATTTTCAACTTATCTCCCTAAGGTCTTACTCAAATTTCGAGCAAGGGTACTCGTCGGATGCATAATTTGATTCTTCATCCAAGGATTACCCATGTTGCATACTTTCGATGGACCCTACTACATGAAAAATGAGAAATACATGAAAAATGTGATTGTAATCATGTTTTTTCCATGTATTTCATATTTTTCCTGCAGAAGGGTCCATCGAAAGTATGCAACATGGGTACTTCGTGGATGAGGAATTAAATTTTGCATCCAACAAGTGTTCCCGCTCAAATTTGAGTAAACCCATAGGGAGATAAGTTGAAAATATGAGTTGAAAAAGTAGTTTTTTATTTTTTTCCTCTAAACTTTGATGATGTAATATAATCTTATTATTTCCATTATTATTTTATAATTTCCTTAGGAGGTCCCTTTTTAGACCTCAAAATTCCCCTAATGCTTGACTATTCTATCTTTTTGGAATATTTCTCATGGAGAGACCCATGGTGTCTAGTATGATTTTTCATTAGCTATGTATGAGTCAATGGTTGTACAAGTCATGTTTAATTTTGTATATCATTCATGTAGCCCCACTATATTCAGTACATGATGTAAACTTGGGTCCATATAAATCTTGTTTAGTGATAGGAGATTTTATAGAGGACTCATTTGCTAGTCACATGCATTTGTCACAACTACTTATTTGCTCCATGAAGCATTGTATATGTATTGTAATTCATTGTATATGTTGTCCAAAGTTGGTTGGAGTCATGGTTCATGATGAGTGGTATCTTTCACTTGGGAAGGAGGCTTATTGCAGTGAACAAGAGATGTTGGTTCAGTAGCAAAGAGAGTGTGATTTCAGATTCATTACATGCTTAAGGGGAGCATGTTTAGTTTTATAGATTGCATGGAATTGGATAGAGATATGTTTGGAAGCTAAGTTCCTTGCTTCACATTCTTATATTGCAGGAGAGACATCTTTGAGTTGCATCTGTATGGCATTGTGTATGTCAGGGGAAGTATTTCTCTAATCCGGTACATGAATTGGAATTGTAATTTAGTGTTTTTATGGCCCTTTTCCATTGATTTCAAAGGAGGAGAGAATTTGGATGGATAGAGATCAGCTTCATATTTGCAGCTTCAGTGTTCAACATGTATGTAGATTAGTCTCAAATTTTGGAGATAAGGTTGGGGTAGTTGTCAATTCCAAATTGGGAGACTGCTGACATTGGTGTTGTGATGTAGTGTTTTCATTGATTTTAACGGGATCATGGTGTTGCATGTTATATGCCTTATGATGTTAGTAGTTCTCTTGATGTGTGATGATTGTTTGGTTGTTTTAGTGTTTAGCTTGATGGTCTTGTTTGTTGGATTTGATGTCAACACACTTTTGACATGACTAGTGGAGGGTATTTCAAGGCTCGGTAGAGATGGATTCAGGACATGTTGTGTTGGTTAACTATGTTATTGTTGTAGGTGGTTGAATTGCAGTTACAGGTGTTGAATATGCTTCTACATGGGTTGGAACCATTGGAATTGTTGATACATGTGTTGAGATGTTGTTGCATGTGTTGGAGGTGCCTCTACAGGTGTTGGAGGAAATTGGATGAATTGATGTTGTTTCTGCAGGTGGTGGAGATGTTGCTATAGGTGTTGGAGGTGTTCCAACAGGTTTGCATTGTTTCTTAAGGAGCTGGAGGTGTTGGTATTGATGAGGAGTTTGGAATACTAGGGACTACATGTCATTGACTTGTTGTAGATGCTCTTGGCCTATATCATCAGTTGTAAACTTGTTACAAAGGCTTGTAGGTGTGTTTAGAATATAATGAAGGTGCCCCTGAAGTTTGGCAAAACCTTGAGATGATTTGATTGAGCTTTCCTTCATCCTCTACCCAAATTGCATGGATAATGGATCATCAAAGCGACTAAAAGTTTCTAGTTGTTGGGATACAATCCTGTGATATAAAATGAAGAGTTTTAGTCGAATTTGGCTATTGTTGTGCATGTGATTGAGCATTTTCATGACAATTTCTCCACATTCCTTGTGTAACTAAAATAATTTTGGTATTATGGCGATTTTCTTGATCATAAATTTTCAATATATCGTAGGAAAATGTATTTAGGCCTCTAGAAGCTAATCAAGGTTGAAAATATCAAAAGGAATGTGGAGTAAGTGGCTTGATCATGTCAATGAGCTAGATCCAGATCAAATCAAACATAAGAATAGAGATTGTGGAGTTGAGTAATTATTGGTAATTATTGAATTGAGAATTTTTTTTTCATATATATATTGGAGGAAGGTCTAATAATATGTTGATTCTATTATGTGTGGAGTGAGTGTGACTTTGGAGGATTGTGGGAAAGTTGTGTGAGTTTTATAATGTGTAATTATAAAGAATT
The DNA here is from genome assembly GCA_034641835.2 of Pinus albicaulis. Taxonomy (NCBI): domain Eukaryota; kingdom Viridiplantae; phylum Streptophyta; class Pinopsida; order Pinales; family Pinaceae; genus Pinus; species Pinus albicaulis. The sequence continues at coordinate 603,145,144 of CM076569.1, forward strand.
TTGCAGGTGTTACAGTAGATAACTTGAATATGTTTCAGCCATCATTTTTGTGCAAGTGAGTGAGAAGGTGAAGTCTGGATAGGTAGAAGTGTGTGGAGATATTGTGTTGCAGTTTGTGTTGTATTTGTAGATTGGATATTTTGTTTTTGATTGTTGATTTGATGATGCTTTGTTGTAGTGGTCGTGTTGAGTAGTTCATGGTTCTAGTCTGAAATATTTTGAAATGAGAACCACATAGAGGTGTGGAGTTGGGGGATTTTGATGAAATAAATATAAGGGATCAATTTTCTCAATCCAATGGTTGTTGAATAGTTCAGAAGAAACTGGGTGAGGCTCATTCATTATGGTGGCTTATAGCAGATCAGAGTTTATAGAGTTGATTTATAGTTCTGGAGTAACTGGAAAAGGATCGTTGGTCATGGTGGCTTCCAGCAGATGGTAGTCCATAGATATGCATGAGAAAGAGTCTCCATTTGATAGTAGCCAGTAATAAATTCCTATGTAAATAAGTTTCTTAGAATAGTAGCAGTGGGTGGTTTTTTTCCCTGGACAAGGTTTTCCACCAGATATACTTATGTCTATGTGTTGAATGGTTTTCATGATTTTAGGTTTATTTTTTATGTTTTGATCTCTTCTTGTCTATTTCAGTTTATACATGATTAAATAGTAATAATTTGGAGAAAAAAATATAATTAAATTCACTAATAATTCAGCCCCTCTCAATAGTGATCTAGTTTCCAACATATATCTATATATAAAGTAATATGATACAAAGGATATAGGTTAGGTTCCCACCCATTACAGTCCTATAGCTCATTATCGCTTATTCCTACAACATGAATAAGAGAATTCCTCAATATTTCAATCATAGCTGATTAATATCAAAACTTATCTTTGTAGTTTTCTTGGTTGTGAGGCCATGAAGGGATTTCATGTACAAGAAAATGTATCCTCACGTCCATCTCATATCGGAATGTTTGAAATTGTAAAAAATTGGTATAATAGCACCGCCCGATTTCCCCATGAGCACGGGCTCATCCAAGCGCTTGTTCAATTCCGCATACCCTAGAGAGAAAATGGTGATATGGATGGAGGTACTTATAATAGAACCTTCAATTTGAGAAGTTATATGTTCTCCCTCTTTCATTTACCATTTTTCCAGAAACACAGAAAGGCCTCCAATATGTTATAACTAGGCTGGTACCAATTGGGTTGTTCAATGGTCAACCTAATGCAACTATTTCAAACTAAGTTTGGCTGAAAGTTAGCCCTTCCAGTAAAAGATGGCTCTCTCAAAGAAAACAAATGAATATTCAAGATGAAACTTATATTGCAGATTGCTAACTCTTTTTGTCTTTTAAATGATTTTTCAGGTGGAAGCTGTGTGAAAGGCTACCATTGGGAATGGATTCAGCTAATGGGACTTGAATCACAAGAAAATGCAGATCATGGAAGCTGAGGTAATTAAGCTTAAAGATAAAATTTTACAGAATACACATCACACATGAAGGAAATTGGAGTAGAATACTATGAATTCCCAGTAATCATGAGAATGTGAAGCTTATGATAATATCAGAAATGGAAAAAAAATAGACACATAAGCTTAAAATAATTCTTAGGTCTGAAAAACACTTATGAAAGTGTATATTAGCTTGGTGAAACCAAATTACATAATATTCCTCTCATCTACACTCATCAACCAACCTCTTGAAATTCATTAAACCTCTCATTTATAGAGTGAGATCTCTGTTACAAAGGTCTACTACCTCGGTTAGACTTAGATACTAAACTAGAGACCTAATTCAACTAGGATTTCATCACTTTGAGGAATAATAGGGATATTTCTGTTTTAGTAGAGTTGGTAATAAAAAAGGACTCTATGGTTACTAATTACATAAACAGAATGTCTAACATCCCATGTTTTTCATCCTTATCGAATCAAAATTCCATGTTGAGGTGGCCAACTGATACAATGGATTTAAGGTAGTTATAAAACTAAATTGAATATGATTTGTCCATTTAAGTGAGGTGTAATCATGTTGGTTTGGAATGGATTGTTGAGTTTCCCCATAAAACATATGGCCCAATGATATCCCTGATTCCATTAGCTGACTTCAACAACTTAGTCACTGTGTTAATTTCATAGAAACTTCAAAAACCAATCTTCTACATATTTTTTGACTTTTCTGAATGTTGGAGGATCTTCCTCGAGCAGCATCATGTCCATAGGCTCATATCGAACAACGGTTCCACATTTATTTGATTTTTTCTGTGATACCATATCCTCATAAGTTGTTATTCAACTCCTTCCGAGACACCTACATAATCCTTTGAGATGGCACACCAATTGTTTGACACAAGTTAAAATAAGTTTATGACAACTCCTTGATTAAAAAATAGATCTCTAGACTGCTTGGAAAAACACTCTAAACAACTTACAAGGATGAGGGTGAAGTTTTTTTTAATTGCAAATCATAATTGAATAATAGACAGGATGAATGGGTGGAAAAAATGTTATAATAGAAAAATGATGACCAAGCATATATTCATATGAAAAAGGATGGTGGGGAGTGAGTCAAAAAGCCAAAGGTTGGTTTTGACGCTTACCCGGAAGGTGGGGGGGGGGGGGGGGGTGGGGGGTGGATGGTAAGTGGATTTGATGTGGGGGGGTGCGGTCTGAATGGGATACTGACATGCAGGCGGAGGTGGTTAGGGTGAAACGAATTTACCTGGACCATCCCCTCATGAATATCATTCAGAAACACTGGGGGGTGTGGGTTTAGATGTGGTATGTTGATCTAATCGCGCTCGATATTAGCCCTTTAAACCTGCGGGAAATTTATTCCACGTGCCAACTTTATTACATAATGGAACTTTATGTGTGATATGATAATTAGCCATATAACCTATTATTAATAATCATAAACACACATTATTCTAAATTTACATGGCCCCTATCACATGAAAAATGACCTTCAAGACCCCCTCATATATGCATTCTTTTTTTGAAAATTTGAATTCCAAAGACCTTATTCAAATCTAATTGACTTAACCTAATTAAATTAAGAAAAACCTAATTGTTATCATGGATAAAAGTGGCTCCAATGGGGATGTTATGTCCCTGTGGTGCAACAAAAAACCAATATATATATATATATATATTGATGTGTCTTTCAGCATATTGAGTTAAGAAGAATAATGTTTCAGAAACCTGTCATTGACAGGTCCTCCTTGACACAGCTATCCATCCATCTCTTGGAGTAAGAAGGTGTTGTTCCCATGATATGCCACAATCTTATAGGGTCCTTTCCATATGTTTTCAAATTTTCCATGTTTCCATTTATCTTCTATCTTGGCCTCCCATTTCAAACTCACATCTAGAAATTTGAAATTTTCCTCCTTTTTTTTCCTATAAAATGTCTTTTTGACTTTGTTTTGTGATTGCTGATAACTAGTGTACACAAATTCTCTCTTTTCTTGCAAAAAAGTGAGCTGATTTATCTTTCTTTGGACCGCATTCAGATCTTCTTCCAATCCCTGAAATAATTTTGTCATTGTCACTCGAAGAGAACTAGGAAATATTGCTTCAGTTACAAAGACCAGATCATAAGGAGAGGATCCTATAGATCTCTTGTTGCAAATTCTATCAGCCCATAGGGAAAATTTTAGCTTCAAATTCCATGACCTTTTGTTTTCCTAAAAAAAGTTATTGATAATTTTGACTATGATCTTATTTGATGACTTAGCCAAGCCATTACCTTCAGGATAATAGATTGTGGAGTGACTAAGATTAATATAGTACTGACTCCAGAAACACATCATCTTTTTAGACTTGAAAGTTTGAGCATTGTCAATGATAATTTTTGCGGGACAATCGAACCTTGATAAGATATTATTTTCCAGAAAATGAATGATAACCGAGTCTGTAGCTTGTCTTTTAGGGACAAACTCAATCCACTTTGTGAAATAATAAGTGGCTGTTAAGATCCACTGATGTTGGCCTAAAGATGTAGGATATATTTCTCCAACAAAGGCCAATCCCATTGCTGGAAAGTAGCTTCTACAAATATAGGTTTCAGAGGTAATGGCAGAAAATTATTTTTTCCATAAAATATTTGACACTCATGGAAGGAAGAAATATTTTTACAGACATCCTTGAACATGGAAGGCCAATAGAAACCTGCTCTAAGTATCTTCTTTACTGTTGATTTCCAATAATAATGACCTCAATAGTCACCCTTATTAAATTCATCAATTACCTTTTCAGCTTCATCTTCAAGAAAGCAATTAAGGAGTATCCCACCAGTATCCTTCCAATACAAATTCTTATTCAAAATGTATTACCTTAGAGATTTCAACTTGACAAATCTAGATTTAGACTTAGTTAATTTAGGAGGGGCCCTGTGATGCTGCAAACGAAAAATTACATCTTTATACCAATCATACATAATAAATATTTCTTGTACAGGGATCAAGTCTTCTTCCTCAACCACCTCTGGAATATCTGCAACAAAATTCATATCTAAGCAACCAAAACTTCATTGTGTCATCAACTTCGCTAGCCCTTTTCCTTTCACCAAATTTTTAGGCCTAATCTACAAATCATACTCCAACAAAGTAGCAATCCATTTAACCCTCTTTCCATTTGGATCATCTTGAGTCAATATTTCTTTAATCACAACACCAGGAACAAAAGCCACAATGTGAAATGAATAATATAGACCCTAAAATCCTTGAGAGCCTTCACTAGAGCATATGCTTTCTTTTCCATAATGTTTTTCTTTAGTTAAAAAATTTCTAGTGTCCTCCTGAAGAAAGAAATTGGTTGTTCATTACCTTGCTGCTTCCTCTCCAATAAAAATTTTACAATTTTGTCCTAAGAGGCAAAGCTAAAAACCATAAACTCCTTAGAAAAATCAGGATTTATGAGCACTGGTGCTTGGGTAAGAGCCTTCTTCTTATCATCAAAAGAATGCTTTGCCTCTACTATCCATTTAATATCACAGTCCTTTCTAAGCATCTTGGTGATATTCTTAGCAATTTCTGCAAAATTAGGAATAAATATTCTAAAAAAATTCACCTTTCCCAAAAATGATTGAATCTCTTTTCTATTTCTAGGAAAAAATATCTTATGAATGGAAGCGACCATACTTGGATCAATTTTTATTGCCTCTTTTGATATTATAGAAACAATAGTTTGCCAGTTGTCAAAGCAAAAACACTTTTGGTAGGAATGAGAGAGATATTGTTTGAGCAGGGTCCCCTAGCTGCAATTGTGGAACATTTTTGTAATATTTTGTAATAATCTAGTCTAGCGTAGGGGCTTTGGGGTGGGTCAAAGTCCTCAATGAATAGTAATGGGTAAAAGGGTAGACCAAGAATCTGCAAACCATGGTTTGCAGACTGTTGGTGTCTTGTGTTTTGATATTTTGGCAAATCAAAAGACAAGGCAACATCAGAACCAATCTTTAGAGTTCCAGGATCTAGTCCTCCTGTTCTCAGAGAGGGATCTCTCAAAATTTTGTTTGCAAAAGTTTGTCTTGTGTGCTTAGGGTATTGATTTTAGACTAGTTATTAAGTGCAGATGTTTGTTTGTTTGGTTGGTTGGATTGAATTGATACAACAGAACATGAAAGGTCTAGGAAAGATACATAGAATGGAAAAACATCTGGTTCATTGGGCAATGCAGTCAAGAAAAGGTCTTAAAATTGTTGGGAAAAATACTGAGAGGGGGGGGTGAATCAGTATTTAGTGCTGACAGAAATTTT